>NJDD01038041.1:64557-138711 GCA_002245505.1 Calephelis nemesis
TCCGGGCTCCTTTGTAGAATAGACTATCTGCCTTCCTGCGCCAGGCAGCTCGTAAAAGGTGAGCATAGGCTTACCGTCACTAACACCGTGATATCTTACTAGGTGGTAGAGTTTCGCAGCGACTCACCCGAATTGGTACCACCACCTTACCTATTCCTGCCGCCAGTCTAAAAGTACATGATATGTTTAAGATAATTTTATTATGATTGAATTGTTTTATAACCATTAATGTTCAATTGACGTTTTATAAATGCATTTTAAAATACTTTGAAAAACAAATGGGTCGGAATCTCAATGGGATTTTTTTAACCCACCCGACTGCTAGAAGCTAGGAAATACAACATTTTACTTTTTTTTACAAACTGAACGTGTGGAATGAAGTTCGCTAGAATAGCTAGTATCATAACATTATATAATTTTCTCCTATTTTGAAGTCGGTGAAAAAAGATTTTTTGAAGTCGGTCAACAAAGCAATACATCTCAATTTAATTTTGGAATATTTTTTAATGCTTAATTATAAGTGAACGATGAATGTATTTATAACTTAATTGAGATGTAATAAATGCATTCATGATTGTTATAATACTGGGCGATGCTCTAAATACAGGCAGGGATGAAAAGCAAACCTCAGCTTTATATTATTATACTAGCAGAAATAACATGAATATAAAAGCAGCTTGATATTTTATAAAATCAATTTTAATAAAAACTCCGTCTTAGTGTACTGAAAAAAGAAATTTATCATGGGATTTTAATAACTTTTACAGGAAGTTATTTCATAAACATTCTCGGTATTAAAATTGTACAAAGGTTATTAAGGAAATAAGATTTTAATTGAAATAATATGTACAAAACCTTTGTCTGTATATATAATGAAACAAAGCATGGCAAATTAAGCGACCGCATTTCTAATATTGAGATCAGAGAGAGAGAGTTTTTTTTTGATATTGGAAGACAAACAAGCAAACGTATTTCCAGATGGTAAGAAACTAACGCCGTCTAGATACTCCAAAGATGGTAATGGTGCGTTGCCAATCTTAGGCCGGGATGTTAGGCCTCAAGCAAAAGTAAGTTTACCGGCTACCTTACCCTCCGAACCGGAACACGTCATGACGTTATGGCGGCAGGAATAGGTAAGACGGTGGTATTAATCCGGGTGAGTCGCTGCGAAACTCTACCACCTAGTAAGATGTCACGGTGTTAGTGACGGTAAGCCTGTGGTCGCCTTTCACGAGCTGCCTGGCAGCGAGGCAGATGGCCTATTCTGCAAAGGAGCCCGGACCAACACGGGGAAACTGTACAAATAACACAAACTTGTATTTTAAAAAATATTTCTTTAGTGTAATAATAACCTCAGAAATACAAACATAACATCCAAAAGTTCAATGGCGGAAATTTTGTTACCCACTCATAAAACTAGTCGTCGCTATCGTCTTTCAACGAAAGTAATAGAAAGAGACAAAACACTTTCAGTGCTATCAGATTAATAGGTTCGTTTTCACCGACGTTTTAATTTATTACTCAGAAAACGTTGATTGAAAACGTCACAATGTGACTTTATTTTATTTGACATCTTGATCGGACTTATCTAATATTTCTCAAATGCTGATTTTTTTGAAAAAGATAGCACCCATCAAAATTATGTTTAGTTTGTGCAAAAGCAGAATCACCACTAGTAATAGCTTTAGGCTAATATTTATAACCTATCTAATTTGAGAGGTAGTGCTATTTTAGATCAGTTACCAGAAAACTACTTATTTTTCAATCATTAACAAAAATGTCTTAGCAACAAAACTCTAGGAGACCAATCTCTATCTGTGGATAGTTTATTAATATCGGTCATTATTGCATTCTAAATTTAAATGTCCTAGTACAGAGAAACGAAGTCAGAGACCGATGTTCTATTATCTCTAATTTATAAACAAAGAGCTTAAAACAGTTTTCCTGCTACAGTCACAGAATTTAAATGTGTATTTTATGCATACTAACCAAAATTTATAACACAAGTATAAATTTTGGTTAGTTTGGGGTTTGAACAATTTGTGTAATTTGCTTATAGATAATGAATGAATGAATAAAATGAACTAATGTATCAATGAAGTAATTAATGAATGAAATCTTTATTGTGCACAATTAAACTTGTTTGTAGTCCACAAAAGGCACAACATTCGTTATTTTTTCAACTATATTATAATAATGATAGTATATAATATGTAAAATCTAAATTATTCAATAAAAATGTTTATGTAAGAGTATCAAATTGATAAAAGTGTTTGGAAATATTTTTTCCTACTATTCTTTAAAATGTTCGCAACATTAATATTACTTTTTTTATGTTTGGGTATTAACCTGATGGTAAGAGACAACCTATACCAATAGATACCAAAGATGTTAGAAGTGCGTCGCTACTCGGTGTTGGGGGATGTTAGGTCTATTGTGCAAGTATACCGACAACTAGGGTCAATATGGCAGCAGAAATTGATAAGGGGTTGGACATGGGAAAGTTGTTGTTAAATCATCATTCAAAAAAAATGTTTTTTGACTGACGATTTAATTACGTCAGTCTTCAAACGAAAAAATTTGCATCAAAATCGGTTCATTCATTTAGAAGGACTTATGATGCCATTGCCACAGACAAACACACACATAGAGACGTCAAATTTATGACACACTCTTTCCATTAGGAGCTAAAAATACTCGTAAGTTTTATGTAAAATGGATTATGTATTTTTTATCTATTTTAATATGTATAGGATTAAATAAGAAATTTAACTTTGGGATAATTCTTATATTTTCACATTGAATAATATTATTACCACTTTTTACACCGTCGTCAAACAAAGTCATCTACATAAGATAACAATATCTGGATGTCCGAGCTTCGCTCGGTATTTTTTTTTAATGATTCCTAGCTAGATCGATTTGTGGCCCCCGAAACCCTCTACGTACTAAATTTCATGAAAATCGTTGGAGCCGATTCCGAGATTCCAATTATGTATAATATATTAACAAGAATTGCTCATTTAAAGGTATAAGATAATACGAGCCACAATGTGTTGGTAGTTTGTGATGTGTCCTTTTTATTAGTACTTATGGCCAAATAGAGTGTTTTTATGAGTCATGTAGATATATTGCCATGCGATAGAAAGCTAACAAGATCAAGATGGATTTTCTGATGGTAGGTGATAAAATAAATGTCACTTATGGACATGTGATAATAAAGGGGCGCTAACCCGTGCTAGTTCCTGCCATGGAGCTCGTAAAAGGCGAGCATGGGCTTATCGTCACTAACACCGTGATATCCTTCTAGTTGGTAGAGTTTCGCAGCGACTCAACCGAATTGCCAGTATAATACGTAGTGTATTATTAGTAGTGTGTTACTGCCAGTTACACGATAGCGGCGAGCACAGTCTTTAAATTAGTGAAAATACCACCAAGCAAATTTATGCGATTATTATTTTTAAATGAAATCCGATGAAAAACGTTTTAAAATATAGTAAAAATTTGGACAATTATGTAATATTTTTGTTATAATATGTCTTATGTTTTTGTTTATATTGTACAATAAAGAATAAATGAATAAGTAATAAATTAATGTTTTTCTTGTGGCTTCGTCCGCGATTAGTTTAGATGAAACAAACTGCAAACGGTATTCAATTTAGAATAAAATCGATTTCTTAATTTAGGAGTCCAATGTGGACAAACAACATGACGCGTAATCTTAAGATATATAAATTTAGTGTCACTTTGTTTGCCGAGTGTCATGTGTACATCGACCAACGAGCGAGGCTCGGGTTTGATTCCCGATGGAAGCAGGCATTTGTGTGATGAACATTTAGATGTCTGCATTTCCAGGTCTAGGTGTTTATTAAATATATTCTGGCATCTATTTAGGTATTTCTATGTATTAGAATCATTGACTAACACGCATAAACACAAGTTAGATTCAATTTGTGTGACTTGTCCAGGGATATTTATTTATTTATTTTATTGAACTGATTTTCATCAAAACAAACTATGCGCAGTTTTGCGAAAAAGGTCTCGGGTCACAGCCAGATTATATATATTATTTTATATTACATATATTTGTATTATATATAAAATGAAGATGAAGGTTATAATATTCGAAAGTAACATGGGTTGACATTTCAAGACCAAATCACTTGTGTTTTGTTTGAAGGTGGTGGAAAGAACGTTCAGTATTTTTTTTTTGTTAAATAACTAATATTTATGTGTTGCTCTTGATTTTTATAAGTTTACGTTACACAAGTTTTTTTGTACGTTTTTTTTTGTAGTTAACACTTGTACTTATGCACCTTTAAAGTTTACCTTATCAAATATCTTTAATATGTATTAACGATTTTCAAAATTCTTTCATTTTTTTAAAGATCCTACCCAACTTGGCCCATTACCAACAAGGCTGAATCTGATGATAGTAGGAAATCAAGGAAAATATTTAGTTTTATACATTAAGCAATTATATTTACTTACAGAAATGGAAGTGCGTTTTTGTAGTTTTACAATTTATGACATATTATTTTATCTCTTATTTGATTTTTATCATCAAGGTATACAAAACAACGCATTATTGAATATAACTTAAAAACCACTTATTAATATCAAACTTGTAAGAAACCACCTTTGAATTGTGATATCCAAGAAGAGGTAGACAGAGGCACACCCAGGGCACCCACGACTAGCCAAAGACATTAAATCCCATAATGTGATAAGTGGCAAGTATATCGACAACCAGACAATATCCAATCCCGGGTAACGTTATTTTTATTTAAAATGCATGTTTTCTATTTTAATTTAAAATAATCATCAAAAGTTGAGTACGGTAAGCAACACGCCCCAATCACGCCATCCACAAGGCGAACTTGGTGGAAACTTTGAAACAAATCAAAATTTGGATTCAATCTACTTTTCACACGAATGCAAACCAATGTTTACAACCTAGGATTTAATCCGTGTGGAATCTCTTTTAAATAATCCCGTTTCAAAATTTCGAATATGTGGTAACTGCATAGATGAGTATAAATTCATTTCGTATGCATTTATTTCAAAAGAGAATTCCGTAACATGGTTTCGAATATACTATGTGGCTAACCTAATTGCCTTAAAAACTTAAAAAAACAAACGAATTGGAAGCATCCTCCTTTTTGGAGTTGGTAAAAATTTCATTTAGACAGAATAAATGTCTCCATACCTAAAAATATTAGCACAACTTCATTGCAATTTTAAAACAAGACAAACTCAGACAAATTTTCTCATTTGGAATAGTAAAAAGCTTGCTTTATAATTTTCATTAATCTTAATACGTCAAATGACGGTTAATTAAAGCTCACAAAGTACAAGAAAATATGAACTAAAAATATGAACTTAAAGCTTTCAAGCAACTTTTCTTAATCATTTTTCTAGGATATTTTAATATACACAGCACTTCTAAGTTTTTATGTAATACAAGATAAAAAACATTCTGAATCCATTCGCGAAAACTTTAACGTGAATTTATTCACAAAAGTTGTGAATACTTCTGTTCAAGCTTTAATATTATGAGTCATAAAGTCGTCTAGGAATAATAAAATAAAATTTCAATATTCATTTCGTTTTAAAAGATGCATCCAAATATTATGTTTATACCAACGTTCAAACTACAAGTTTTCGTTTCAAAATCGTTTTACATTAAATTGAAGTAAATTGAAAGTAAATTTGAAGTGTCCATTTATTTGTAGCGTATTTTAGTCTAAAATTGGTATTTGTTATCAGAATTTTAGCGAAAAAACAAATGAGAACTATATTTATCACTTATCCTATCCTATCCTATTAATATTATAAATTCAAAAGTTTGTCTGTTTGTTTGCTATTCCTTTACGCAAAAATTGCTGAACCCTATTTCATAAAATTTGGTACACAGTTAGAGGGTAACTTAGATTACCACATAGGATAAAATGTTTCTGTGTGACCATAACCCACATAGCTGACGCCGGGGGAAACGACTAGTTGACAATAAAAGTGATAATTTATTTGACTTCTGAACCTATATTTTTAATTAAGGTAAGGACCAAAACTATTTTAAAACAGAGTCAATTTTATTCTCATTTGTGTGTTATTCTGGGCTTAGTAAGTATCTTCATGCGCGTAGTCCTAAAGAGATAGGCAGAGATGTAACCAGAGCAACTCATATACAATATAACAAGCAAACCTGTAATAGCAAACATATCACTAATGGGGTACTTAAGCAATTCTGGGAAAAGCTGTTTTTATTAGAAAATAGAAAAAATACACTTGAATTGCCCGACATGGTTTGGAACTCAGGACCTCATGTAATCAACGCCAATACCGGACCACTAAACCACAGAGGCGATGTTATTCTGGACTTACCATTTAAAATTACCACATTTGCAATTATGGACCAATTTAACAGAATGTATCCAATCACAACAAGCGATGCAACATCGCAATGTATTCGTCCAATCACGCAATTGCTTCCACATATTCACATTCGCCGTTCTCATTTTCATGTAAACTTGGACGAAATAAACCCAGAGCTATCCAATCCCGACTGATATACAAACGATGCTGCGGATAATCTCATCTGTGATTGTTCTGTTATTGTGGAACATTTTTGTTTAACCCTCCACTGGTGATGCATATGTCTGGAAGACCAGGACGTTCAAAATAATCGAATATTATGTTTTTCCCATTCATCAAGTCACTATTTCGAGAATTTGTTAAGCTTACCCACTATTACTATCTATTTATATTTTTTATGTGATAAGATAGCAAACAAGCACACGACTCTCATGGTTGTAAGATATAACCGTAGCCTATTAACATCAAAAATATCATAAATCATTTATTTCTTGCTCGGACACATGTTTTATCTGGTCTTAATAATAATATGAAGTCTAAATGTTCCGCCACTTACACTTACACCGCCGCATGCAAGTATTTTAGTACAAGATTCTTCGATTCCTAGCTCTTCACTTATTCTTTATTAGGATTTTACAATATCCATTATTATTACCTATTATACAGTTCATATTTTTCATTATTCTTATAATATTTTATATATTATTAAATAACACTAGAACAACTTTGAAATTTTATTGAAATATCAATATATTTTTACATTTTGCTTATACTTAATTCATTTATTATTACAAATGCACACAACACAAATACGCATTTCATTAAATATTACATTATTAATTCATTTATAATTCAATTACAATATTTATCTTCAAGTTATTTTATATGTAAAGTATTCTGTAATAGTGTAGAAAGATTTATCAATAAGCCAATCGCGTTCATAGGTGCGTCGCTGTCTTATGGCTGAGGAATTAGGTCAATTGTGCAAGTATAACGGTAACCCTACCCTCCGGACAAGAGCTTAACACTGTTTTATTTGTAGCAAGCATATGTAAGGGGGTAGAAAACTACCCAAGTGAGATGAAGGTCGGCACTCTACCACCAGGGGTCTTGTAAGTAATGATCTTTTTAACCTTTGCTCGCCTCTTACTAGCTGACTGGCTGGAAGACAGATGGTGTAAAACAATTGAAACCAACACGGGAAAACATAATATAGTAATGTACAGTATTGATTTTTATTTTTTAATTTTTATTTTTATATTTTATTTATATTTGCCCTGTAAAGTTAAGAATAAGTAAATCCAATTTTGAAATATGGTCACCACGACACAGGCGTAGCCTAGAGTGGAGACCGCTGGAATACCAAATTTTGTGTTAAATTATATTTTTGCGTGTTAAATTTGAATAAAAAAAAATCTACAACGTATGCCATTTAGACTATATGAATTTACATTTTTTATATCTTTTACATGAAAAAAATTTGTTGTGAAAATACTTTAAAATTTTAATGTATCCAAGCACATTGTCCTATGTCAATAAAATATATTAGATTTATTAAAGATCTATAATGTCTGGTTTACAAAACAATATTTAATTTTATAACATTTGCAATCTAAAGTTAGCAATGAAATATTGAAAAACTACCTTATTTTCTATGACTTCGTTAACGCAGAATATTAACGATTTTCATACAAAATTTCATCCCATGTTATAGTCCCTTAGAGGTTGACTTTTGAAAGTTGAGTAGAAGATGTTTGAATCGAGATTTCTAACTATTTTCATTTTAAATTTAGGCAAAATAAGTTTAGGAATTTAACCGCGAAAAAACAACAGACAGAAAGATAGGCATATTTTTGCATTTATAAAATTAATATGTATTCACTGTGTATAGTCACTGGTCTAACGGACCGGAGTCTCCAACAAAGTAAGTCAAATTCACATCACCAATAGAGGGTTAAACAAAAGTGTGGTTTGAAATCGTTTTCTGACAGTATACTCGTGAATCTAGGCATGAGCCTTATGCCCTACATTATGTCCTCATCCTTATATTATGCTCTTTGCTGTTTTATGTACTTACGTAGCATAAAAACACGTATGTCCGTATTTATATATTTTATGATGCAACAAACAGGTAACTCTTCTGGTAGTAAGAGACAACATTTCTGAATATATACCATAAACGTTAGTTCTATAGGTATATAACTCTCCAACACGGAGCACAAGAATACCGTAACCAAAGCGGTGGTACCAATCTGCGGTGCTGTTCTTGCACAAAAATAGAAAAAACTACTAGATTACTAGCGGACGAAGGGGGTCGTTGCATCTCAACGGAAATCACTGTCGTATAGTGACGCATAGACGACAGGAATAGTTAAAGCCTTGGTTACAATCTGCGGTTACTGCACATATTATTTTGTTGCGAACTAACTAAACACATTTTAAACTATCTTCTTTTAACCATAATAATAGAAAGAGACTTAACACTTTTAGTACTGTCAGATTAGTCTATACACAACATTTCTACAGACATTCAATCTTCTCTAATTCTTCTAATCTAATTTGACGTGTCCGGACTAATGTGACATATCCAAAATATTTCATTTTTATTGTTATGTTACATTTAAAAAAAATGCACCTGAAATAATTTTAGTTTGCGAATAGCAGAATCATCACCATTGTTCAACTGCACTAATGTAATCCACTAATCTTAATTTATAGATTACAATCATGCGATGAGGTCATCACATCCCAACTGACAAGTTACATGGAGTAACAATTGATTGTGCAATCATAGCGCAATGCAATGCAAATGCAATATTTGGCACGGTTTGTGTGTCTGTCGGGGTTGCGCAGCTTCAGTTTGCTTGGAACATATTTGTTTATTTATGGAAGTACGCCAGGTACGGTACATGTAGACATTGGGATTGGGTAAATACTATTTTATCTGCTGCGATTGCATACGTCTCTGACAGTTGTTTTTTTTTGTTTTGGCATGGGCGTTAGCATTTGCCATCAAGTGTTCAAGTTTGCATTACGTTATCTGCAGGGTTATCTTGAATCTCAATTCATGCATCATTGGAAATTGGAATCGAGTATGTGATTTTAGGTAGGTCTTTAGCACAATACTATTGAATTATTAACATTTATTATATTAAATATTATTAACATTTTGACCGCCTCTTTGATAGAGTGGCTAGCGTACACGCATAACTACAGCGAGCAACCACGAGGCTCGAGTTCGATTCCCGATGGGGGCAGGCGTTTGTGTGAACATTTTCAGCTTAAATTATGATTGATAAATAAGTATTTCATGCCCGTAGGTAGAGTCGTACGATAGCAGTGTCAAACAAGAAGACATTATTTTAACTGATACCTATATAAAGGAATTCAATAATTATACATGGGATTGGGCTGGTAGTTAATCTATGTTTCGAGGAAGATTATACCTATATACTTATCTTCTCGCCAAATCCCTTACGAGGAAGGCAGAGAGTGTCAAGTGCCAAATATCACGGTCCTTGCAAATCTTTCTGATTCACTAATAAATAATTTTATAACTTATTACTACTTGCCTTTTTGGCCTCTGTGGTCTAGCGGTTCAATTGTTGGACTTGACTGCATGAGGTCCCGGGATCGAATCCCGGGTCGGGCTACAAAAAGAAAATTTGTTTCCGATTTTCTAATATAAAAAAAATTTTGCTTGGTATTGGAAATGTGCCCGGTTGGCGATGGGCTTGCCACCTATCACGTTGTGGGACTTAGTGTCTTTGGCTAGTTGTGGGTGCCTTGGTTGTGGCTCTGCCTTCCTCTTCGAAGATGTGGGCGTGAAGATTCTTTTTTTTTGTGCTATTTGCCTTTTTTAGTGACCCAGTAATGGCGACATTTTTATTTAAATTGTGTACTCAATGACTAGCACCGTTTAACACAGCGTTGGATTCCGAATTGGAATTGGAATATTAATTTGTGTAATGTATTAACGGAATTCCTTTTGGTTTTTCCGTAAGGAATTATTCGGAATGTATGAAGCGGGCCTTATCTTTAAATTATGCGCATATACATTTCGACGAACCATTTTTATATGTTGCTAACTGAGCTAACAAATAAAATTTCTATCATGTCGAGACTATGAGTATTGTTTTTTAAGGTTCCTTATCACGAAAGAAAAAAACGGAATCCTTTCACTTTGTTAGTAGTCTATTTGTCTATAGATCAAGATCCTCTTTCTCGGGATTGCATAGAGCAATACTCTCTACATATCACCTAAGGATCTTGGATTGAATATGTGTAGCTCGTAGAGTTTTCAAGCTGAAATTTGTACCAAATACTTAAAATTACTGATCCTTAGAGCTATAAAAAAATAAATTTCTAAGCCAACGCTATCTAAAGATCCAGACTTTTGCTTTCCATCAACTGAGAATATTGAAATTTGATACTAAACTACGTATTATAGCACAGATTAAGAAATCGTTGTATAAGCTAAAAAATAATAAAATGTGTATAAAAACTTTTGTTTATATACCTATAGGTTTATACGAAGCCTTAGGTCCGCGATTCCGACTCACATGGTTTATACGAAGCCTTAGGTCCGCGATTCCGACTCACATATAGCCAGATATTTTATTTTTTGCATGGGCGTAAGCATCTGCCACTGTCATTTAAACTTTTTCAGACGATTACTAACATGACAAAAAAAAATTAGCAAACTTGATCCGTGCGTACATGCGTGATGCCATGATCAAGGGATTAAGGAATACATTTTTACATATACAACTAGCCGGTAAACCGTTTGGCATTAACAACTACCAACAACAAAGGAAAACATATTGGTAAAAATTAATGAAAATTTCCTATTTTTCCTGTAATTTTCACTTTTTTCTTTTCATAAGAACCTTCTTCTGACAATAACCAACTCTACAAAAAAAAAAGGCAAAATAGGTCCAATCAATCGGAATCAAATCCGGATTTATTTTTATATAAAAAGATATCGATAGTTATCTTCAAAAATCGTAAGTAGTCCAGACACTTCAAGATAAAATTATTCAGGGAGTTTTGGTGCCAACTTGAATGAAGGTGGTCGTATTTTTTTCATTATTATTGAATTTTGCATTTATATTGAGTGAAATTCGTTAATTTATGTGGGAACTAGATTAATTTTGTTCAGGGAAAGTGCACACATTAAATAACCATGAAGAAATTAGTGTATCGTCTATTTCGTCGCTGCCGTCAAATCACACTGGATGAGCTTGAGTAACAAACCCACCGCTTTACTCAAGACCCTGATCTGACATGACTTTGTACATAGTGACTAATGACAGTATAGGAATGAGCTAACCTGAAAAAGCCATTTTTATAAAAGAAGAGGAAGAATATTATTCAGTTACAATGTTGCCAGTCTTCCAGCTTCATTATCAGATCCCTTTTATAATATTCGTCTAAATTAAAATCGTTGAACAGTAAAAACTTTCTAAAATGAAAATGACGATGAAACAATGCTCGTCACGTTTTAGAAATGAACAGGAATATTTCTAAAATGCGTTTCTACAAAATATTCCGTTGTTACGAGTTCTAAATGCCAGGGCTTAAAATATCATTAAATATCCTTGAACACATTGAGATACCTGGCAAAAACATTTTCGAAATAATATACGTTTCATTTTGTTGGTAATTGCAAGTCCTAACACTCTCTCTCTTATAAACCGTTAAGGAGATCGTTATGAAAAAATAAATGTTTTTTTATTATATTGGAAGAAGAAGATGGATTTTTTGTTTGTAAGAAATTCACGCCCAGAGGCACTTAAGGTGGTAAACAATGCGCTGTCACGCTGAGACTGGGATCTTCACGGTGCTAGTGACAGGTGAGAGTGACAAAAATATTTTAAATATTTGTGGTTGTTCGAACTGGATTGAACCCGGGACCTCAAGAAGTCTGGCGCCTATCCGCTATACCACGGAGGCGAGAATTTGTTATAAGTAAATATTCTTATATAAAAATAAGTCTGGTTTTCCTTCCTGATGCTTATAACTCCAGAACGCAAGAACCAATTTCCACAGTTTTGCATTCGTTGGAAAGGTATAAAGTAAAGGTAAAAAAAGTAAGGTAAAAAGGTTTAAAGCAAACAAAATTCAGAAAAAAATTCAACAGAAAAGCAGGAAAACAAAATGGCGAAACGGAGTTCGCCGGGTTTGCTAGTATTTTAAATAAAACAATTTCAACGTCGTATTTATTTACGAGACTGTTAGAAATAAATATTTTTGAACAGATATTGTGGATTTTATTTACTCAAAGTCAGAACAGTAAAAGGTATTTAGGTGAAATTTAACAAAGCAGTAGTCTGAAAAAGTAATGATCAACATTTCGTCTTGGAAAAATATGCGGTAGCACATAAACATCCTAACTTTACGACTCCGATGTAATTTACGTCCAGACATTCAATTTTTACGCTCTAGTGCACTTTTGAGGTAATATTTTACTAAGGCCTACTTGCACGTTTCTGAGTTAAATTTAGTTACGGGTCAAACTGTCACATACATATTGATTTAGCTCTATGTTAGAAGCTAACTCCGAGGTAAATGCTTAACTGAGGAACGTGCAAGTGGCCCTAAGCGATTTATTCTGTGCGACGAAAAAATTAATAAACTAGATTTTATTCGATTTATTATGCAATTCATTCTGTGCGAAAAAATGAATAAATTGGGTTTTATTCGATTTGCTAAGTTTTTTCGGGTTCAGTACCTGAAAGGAACCTATCTTACCGTACCGTACCTTCCGAATTGAACTTGTTGTCCATCAATACTTCTATCAAAACTCTGTTTCTCAGGGATGCGTAGAGATAATAAACTGATGTTTTTATCAAATACTCAACTCTACTTTCTCTTAAAGCTGTGAAAAAATTAAATTTCTAAGAGAACGCAATCAAAAGATACAGCAGAAAGCAATCAAAAGATGCTACAAATTTCCGAAAACTTTCGAAACTCCCAAGGGAGGGATAAGAAAACCTATATGGTACTTTCTGTGAACTCAGAAATTCGAGGTTTAGTACAAAGAAAGCAACGTCTTGTTGCTTAGTACTAAACTTCATATTTCTGAGTTGAATTAAGTGAGTTTACTTGAAAATAGCACGCGTTTTAACAATTATCGGGTTGGATAAACTTTTACTTGTGAGGAACCCTAGGTCCGCGAATCCGACTCACACTTGGACGGTTTTTTTGTTTTTGCATGGGTTTGAGCATCCGGCATTAGTCAAGTTTAATTGGATCAAGATAATAACTACCTGATTTCGCAAAATTGGGTTTAAATTATTTAAAACTAGCAGCCCTTTCCAGCTTTCGAGTGGACAAAACTTTTATGTTATTGTAGATATAAACATTAGTTTGCTATTAAAAACAGTAACAGTAGTTATAAAGATCTAGTGATTAAGTAGTGTGATGTTACGTAAGTTTTTTTTATGTTATACGAAGGCAAACAAGCAGGCGGATTTCCTGATGGTAAGAAATTCACGCCGCCTAGAGACACCAAAGATGTTAATGATGCGTTGCCAACCTAAGGTCAGGATGTTAGACCTCGAGCAAGAGTAAGTTAACCGGCTACCTTACCCTCCGGACCGGAACACGTCATGACGTTATGGCGGCAGGAATAGGTAAGGTGGTGGTACCAATCCGGGCGAGTCGCTGCGAAACTCTACCACCTAGTACACGAAATTCAAGAATTATAAAAAAAAGTTACGCTAAAATACGTCAGCAGTTTACTGTTTTTTTCATACAAAGCAATCGTAGATCTTACTGACAAAAATACACAAGATTAACATGAATATGCTTTACTAGACTAGTGTTTCCAAAACACGATATATTTCACTTTGCTTGATAGAAAAAAATCAAAAAGTTAACCCTTTTTTGAAAGCTTTTGCTTTCTGTCTACTTCAATTATGAAAATATCGACACCAGATTTAATATAAACATAGATAAATACTATACCTAAAAGATAAGTGTTTTAGTTTTCATACTTTTTTTCAAATTAATTTTATAGTGTCAAAAATAGTGATTTGTCGCTTAAGACGTTTACTTTAGAGCGCAATATTTCATAGTAATCATGGAACGGGGGAGCGCGGTGATTGGCTCTTCTGGCTGACTGAGTATGGGGCCTTAAAAACAATCATTTATTCGATGTTGTATTATTTAGGATTTGGAAAAATCATAACTTTTTATTTTTCGAGGTGAAACACAACCCGGCTTGTTCAATGGACGTCCTCTCCCATTTTTAATCACTGACAGAAAAAGAGGGTTGTTGTATGTTTGACATGTACTTGCCTATAGATACCATAAATGTTACTGGTGTGTCACTGACTTATGGCTGGGTGTTAGTTGTGGAATTCGTTTAGATACCTCTACAGCATATGCCACGACAATGACAAGCATAGACGTCGTAGTGATAATACCAACCCTTCACCAGTTTAAAATGAAATGATCTGCACTAGCTGCGTCATATCATTTAGCAACCTAGTTATGACTAATGACACGCTGACGGAATCGTCACATCCCAACACTGAATTACAAAGTCATTCGAATAACATATAATATGACAATAAAAACAAGGAAGTAACAACGATGTTATTAAAACTGTAGTTGAAATTATTGTGATTGTTTCAGATTTTAAATAACCTTTTGTACTCGAAGTCACACTACTATTTATAATTTACTAGCTATTTTGCGCGGAAATACCTGGATTTAATTTTTTTTCTACTCTCTAAATCTACTCTATCTAATACTTTTTCGTTGAATACTTTGAAATGATTTTTTAAAATATTTTTGTATGACATTGAAAGGCAGACAGACGGATTTCCTGATAAAAATGAAAAAAAATGGTAAGAAAATCGTGCTGCCTAGAGACACTAAAGATGCCTCAGGTGCGTTTCCAACGTGAGACCGAGATGTAAGGACCCGAGCAAAAGTAAGTTTGGCGGCTACCTTATCCTCCGAACCGAAACACGTAAATCGCAAGAACTTAAGCGGCAGGAATAGATAAGGCGGTGGTATCAATCCGAACGAGTTGCTGCGAAATCAATCGATCGAGTCAAATGTCACGGTGTTAGTGACAGTAAGTCTATAGGTATTCGCTTTTTACGAGCTGCCTGGCAAGAAGACAGATGATATATTGTGCTAAGAAGTTCAGACCAACACTGGAGTAATATTTTTAAGCATTTCAAACAAAGAAGTCAAACTCATGTTTAGTTGTATATAAACATTTTTGTATAATTTGTATAATTTAAATTTCAAATTACCTCCGGTGACACACGCTTGAATGGTATAATTTACTATTGTATTTAAAATGGAAACAAAATATGTTATCGTAATAAACAAAATAATTATAACAACTCCAATTCAAGAACAATGTATAATATATATATTTTTTGGTTTAGTACTATAGTACGATTTTCTTATGCTCTGTAATAATATCCACTCTGTAAAGAATATTTAGATTTAGTAATATCTAATAATACTAAATTTCGAGGGTTCGATCCCGGGTTTGATCAGGGATCAAGTCAGACAACAAAAAAAAATAGAAAATTTCAATACCACAAACAAACCAACAACCAACCAACTTCCAATACCATGAAAATAAAAATTAAATAAAATCGTTCAAAAGTTAAGATGTCACAGACAGACAGACACTAACACACACACATACACACACACACACACACACTTCAAGCACTTATTCAAACCCTTTTTTTAAAATATTAAATGCAAAAAATTTCCACAATCCTATTACAAATCGGTTTTGATGTTTCCATGACTGATTTTAAAATGAAAAATATGGCTCATTCATCGTGACTATTGAAATGTTTATTTTAAACTATGAATGCGTAAAACATTTATGAACTCAATATTTTTTGTTTATTTCGATAATAAATAAAGTCGTTTCCATATCAGTTAGCACATATTGGTATATTTTAAAAGATTTGCTTCATTGTGAATTTCATACTGGATATAAAATAAATATTTTTTGTATCAGTTTCATCATATTCAATTGTATTTATAGTGTATGCAAATAAATCTTTAAAAAACAATACTCCTGCAAGAGCCTTCTCCTGCACTGATATTAGGATACTTCTTTGGAAAATAATTTTAGAGTAAAAAAATAGGGGTTGCACTCCGGGAGTGCCAACAGAAGTGAAAACTTGAATATTAACGTTGTGCATTTTTGGTATTTTGGAATGGTCAGGGAATAATTTTTAATTAGTGAATTTCTTACCATTAGGAAACCCTTCTGCTTGTTTGGCTTGCATTAACATAAAAAAAATTACGTGCAACGTCAAGTTATGAGAATTTGTACAGTGAAAAGTCCTATAATCAAAGAAATCCCTAAGTTTGCCCATTCATAGTTTGCTCAAAAGAAATAGAACGTTAATCATATTTCAAAAAATGTTTACAGTTAACTACAACCGTTTGTAACAATCTTACTAGTCGCACAAAATACAAAATATGTTACCATTTACCATTTACATTTACCATTTGTTTACATTTACCATAGTCATTTTTATTACCATCCGTAATAAAAATGACTCAGTTTTTAAATACAGGAAACAGTTAGTGAATTGGTTCTGTTGTTGCTTAGTGAGAGCCCAAAGTTGCAGGCAGCTAGTAACAAATAAAACAATACAGTTTTTACTATATATATAACCGCGTTGCCAAAGTAAACAAAAGATATTTTTGGAACACAAATCCTTTGTTCTCAAGAAAGTACATTGTTCTGGAAGTAAATTTGCTGCAGGTTTAAATAAAACATTTTCTGGTTACAAACAAAGCTAACTTCATACAAATATCTATGTAAAGCCCCGACGGCTTTACAGAGATATTTGTATGCTTTACTAAAGTGATAAAATATTAGACGCAATTCCAAAATTCATCTCTGAACAAGAACATCTGTTATCTTCATGGCTATATAAGTAATAACAGATAGTAATCACTAGACAAATCACATAAATTGAATCTAACCTAAATATAAGTAAATTACAATTATATACTTGTCGTAAGGGTGTCATCATTATCATCATTAGCATCATCAGCCGGAGGACATTCACTGCTGGACATAGGCCTTCCCCAAAGAGCGCCACAAGTCACGGTCACCAGTCGCTTGTAACCAGCGACTCCCCGCGACTTTGACCAGAGCATCAATCTACCGGGTGGGAGGCCGGTATGGGTGTAAGAGAAGGATACTAATACATATCAATACTTAAACAGACACCAAATTTAATAAATACCCAGACCAGGAAAAGCAGACATCTAAATAGTCATCACACATCGGCTTATTTAGGTGTACGCTAGCTACTCAACCAACGAGGCAGTCTTAGGGCCTACACACATAACCGCGTTACGGCGCCGCGCCGCTAAAATCGTCGGTTAGCGTTGCGGTGTTGTGGCATCATAAACGTACTTTCTCTGCCCTATGGTAGAGACCATTATGAAAAAATTATTATTTTGAAGCTATGTTTCACTTATTAAAAGTCTTTGATATTTGGTTTTCTCTTATAAAGAGAACAGTGTGGCATATATATAGCAACTAGTGGTCACCCTTTGCCCAAAATTTGACCATAACAAATTTTAATTATTAGTCATTCAATATAAATTATTAAATATAATGTTCAAATATTGTTAAGGTTCTATTATTAATTATCTTTTTGATAAGAACGCCACGTTCATTTATTAAGATCAACTACTTTGTTTCCAAATATATTTGTTTGTGTGTCAAACGCATGGTAGTATGTTTAATGTTTTACTTTTTTTAATTTAATACAGTTAATAATCATTATTATTGAAAAATAATAGCGTTCTGCACGTCTCCTACACAATACTTAAGTCAAATTTCACTCTCCACCGTCTTCGCAATTTTCGGAAAAAGGGGTACAAAGTCTCTCTCTCACTTGATGCTCTCAGCCTACCCCGCAAAGGATTAAGAGTGAAAATTTTATGTAACAACCAAACTCCCCGTTAGTGGACTATGAGTACTGTAATTAACTAAAAATCTAGTTACACTCTGTAACTGACAAATGAAAACCAATTCTCTTTGAAATGTGTTATGTGATAGTGTCCAATAAAAGCATTGTAAGCAATAACTGCAACATGCCCCGAATTTGCTGTAAATCTCGCACAGTGTTGCGCAAATTGATTTTAAATTTCGCCAAAAACAAGAAATATTAAACTATCGTACATACAATTATAAAACTTAATGCAGGTGAAGTTTGTATCTATCCATATGTATATGATAAAGACGTACTTATCTCTTGAGATAGGCATAGATACACAACTAAGGTACTCAGCAGATGGTACTCTAGAAGGTACTCCACTTATCCAATGTTTTCATTGGCAAATTGAAAAAATTGTTTTTGTGTTATCAACGCGCACACCAGTTTAATAGACCACAAAGGTGATTTTCCCCTTGTTGGTTTGCAGAATAGACCATCTGCCTTCCTGTGCCAGGAAGCTCGTTAAAGGCGAGCATAGGCTTACCGTCACTAACACCGTGATAATGTCATCGCTTGTCGTTGACGTGTTCCGATTAGGAGGACTTGTAGTAGCTACTTTCTTGTAGCCGGTAAACTTACTTTTGCTCGGGAGCTAACATCCCGGCCCAATTAAACAAAATACTTTTATCGTTTTTAGAAATGACAAACCTAATTGTACCATCAAAACATAAATATTACGTATCAGACAACACTGAAAACAAACGAACAATACCAAAACAACTAAAATAGTTTTAACTCCATAATCGCTTATGTAGTCTAGCGGCCCAGCGTCGGATTTGTCATTTTAAGGTCCCGGTTTCGATCCCCGGGTCCTAAAAAAAATATTAAAAACCAGTATTTTAAATTTTCTAATAAAAAAAAATAAAGTTGCCCGGTATTGAAATGTCCTGGTTGGCGATAGGCTTATCACCTATAACATTGTGGACAGTGTCTTCGGCTTGACGGCTACCTGACGGCTGACGGCATGAATATACTACTACTACTACTATTACTACTACAACTTGTTAATTGTTCACATTTTGTTACATAAACTACTTATTATTCAAAATGTATATTTTTATTTTTTAATAAAAACATTGTAAGCCATGATCATACTGTGGGACTATATTATACCTTTGGCTAATCGGGGGTTCCTAGTTGCACCTCCGCGTACAGGCGTGAAGATTTTTTTTACGTCATAAATTTATATCTTTATCAAATATATATAATATTATCAAATATAAATGGCCTACCACAAAATGTAAGCCCCTAATATTGTTTGAAAAATTAATCAGAGCTTTGTGATATATTTCCAACGAATTAAATGGCTGGCACCGACTTACAGATATAAATTTCGTTTAATATACGGGATCAAAAGGCGATCTCTTGACACAGCAATTTCGGGACATCATGACCGGCTTTGAAGTAATGAAATTGGAAATTTATTGATGAATTTTGTGTTTAATGTATCATAGTACTGAATAACAAGTTAAAAACTTTTAGCGTTTAAGACGGTGCCATTTTGAATTACGTTGCTCCGTGTTGGTCCGGGCTCCTTTGCAGAATAGACCATTTGCCTTCCTGTATCAGGCAGCTCGTAAAAGGCGAGCATAGGCTTACCGTCACTAACACCATGACAACTGACTAGGTGGTAGAGTTTCGCAGCGACTCACCCGGATTGGTACCACGGCCTTACCTATTCCTGCCGCCATAATATCATGCCGTGTTCCGGTTTTAAGGGGAATGGTAGCTGGTAAACTTACCTTTGTTCGGGGCCTAACATCTTGGCCCCAGGTTGGCAACGCATCAATACCACCTTTAGAGTCTCTAGGCGGCGTGAATTTCTTACGTGGCGTTGGGAACGGATTGGACTTACTAGACTTACTTATTGAATCTTGCCTTTTACGTGATTTAGAATAGTAACCACATTTTTAAATAGACATAACAAAAAAATGCGGCAGAACAGGAATCTTAGTGCGTAGTGAACGGATTGGACTTAAAAGAAGTCTTACTCGAAGACTTACTAGAATATATCAGTAATAACCATCTCCACACAACATAATACTATTTTATTAGCATTAATAATACATACACTACTAAAAACTTAAAAAACGTTTCGCTTCGCAACATCATCAGGAGAATTCAACTGCACTCCACCTTAGGTTCTATTTAGGGTCTTCGGTTTTTGATTAGGGCATTCCACTCATTATGAATTGTCCTTTCTGTGTTATGGCACAATAATACACATACATTTTTAGAGAGAAATTGCAAGTTAAATAATTTTATTTGTATTTAAAAAGCCTGACATTCAAACGATAAAATACATACATATTTATTATGTGGACCACAAATTCTAAAATAATACTTTAATTGCAAATTCATGCACGTTTGTACATATTGTTCCATTTTCACCTTAAAAATATCTGAACTGATTTTAATAAATATTACCATAGAAATTAAAATTACCCAATATCTCAATAGTTTTCAAGAGGGCAAAGTTGACGGCAATGGCTGGTCTTATAAGTTTTCGCTGAAAGATTACAGAACCCTAATAATGGGCAAACTTTCCACGTGAATTGCCAATCTCATGTAACTTTGACCTAACAAAAGTCAAGTCATTGATATTGATTAGAAACCAAATTTAATTTCACTTATTATATTATTTAAGATGTATTTGTATTTATAGCGTCATTTAAACAGTCATCTGTAGTTTACGGGGAAGGGGCAGTAATATCGCCCGTTGGTTGTAATCGAGTAACTGAAAGTATCTTCACGTCCATATCGCCGAAGAAATAGGCAGAGACACGACTATGGCACCCACAACTAACCGAAGACACTAAGACCCACAATATAATAGACGACAAGCCTATCGCCAACCACATACCAATCCCAGGCAACGGTATTTCAATTATAAAATAGAAAATACAAAATGTTTTTATGTATTTTTCATAGGCGAGGCGAGGTTTGATTCCCGACAGGAGCTGTGATGAACATTTAGATGTCTGTATTTCTGGGTCTGGGTGCTTACTAAATTTAATCTAGAATCTATTTAAGTATTTATATGAATTTTAATAATTGACTAATTCCCATAATACAAGCATAGAATTTGCTTACTTTGGGATTAGATTCAATTTGCGTAATTTTTCCAGGGATATTTATTTATTATTTTTTTACTTAAACGATATAACAAGGAAATCGAAATAGGTTCTACGCAGTTTTACTACGTCTTATTTATAAAGCCGCCATTTATAAATGGCACTTTTCCTTTTGTAGTATTTAGGAACGAATGCAAACCACTATTTTAAGCCTAACGTTTTGTCACTTCTAATATCCTCTCTTACTAACTTAGAAAACAAACAGGCACAGCTAACAACTAAACACCGACAGTCGATTAACTACGACTAGCTAATGGTACTTTTTGGTGGAAGAATGCACAAGAATGCCTACCAACTCGCCACTACTGCAAAGTGAAGGCGGACATAGAGGTTTTGAGTGGGTATTGCGGCACCAGTAAGTCCCACACTCGAACCCGTCCAAAGGATTCGGTCGTGCGTAAATGCATTTTCCTCTACAAGAACAAAAAAAGGTAATGGTACTTTGCAAATTTCATTATATAGCATAATAGCTGGCATTTTTGTTGCAGTGATAGGAGTAGGTAAAGGGATAATAACCCGGAATTTACCTGATAAAACATATTTCCCTCGTCGGAAATGTTTTCTGAAGTCATAAAATTTATCCACATAACAGTTCTTATCGTAAGCAACATCTACGTGCTTAGTAGTAAAGTAAATTGCGTGACTGCTATAGTCACGCAAGTTTATTGATATTGGATAGATCCTCAAAACTAGCCTGAGATCCTTGACCAGCCAGACCTTCCTCATTTATAAAAGTTGAAATTTATACAGCCAAAGCAACTCCGACGCAATAATCAGTAGTCTTTGTGATACCAAGCGTGTCATACAATCAGCTGACCACATCTGTTGACCATGTGTCAAAAGTTGAAGTTTACTCGACAAGTAAGTAAGTTAATCGCAACTCTATCCGACCTGAGTTTAAGCCATGATTAGTGTTACTTGATGACTGTGAAACGCTAGAACGTGTTTTACTTTGTAATTAACTTTTAAGTAGCCTACTTAGAACTTTACTTAGACATTGTGAAACATATCCTTATTCGAATTAGCCTGTTTGTCTCAATCGAGCCGATAGACAGAGTAACCGATTGTCTATTCTACACATACTGCATTAATAACGTAAGGGAAAATAACATGTAAAGTTTCAACAAATGTATAATCTTTTTTCAATAAAAACTTTACCATTATTTTGTACTTTTGCCTATTTTCATTTGAAATTCACGTTTTGCATTTATAGATGCTTACAATCGTGAAATATCTTGTTGGGATTTTTGAATTTTAATAAAACATAATCTATGCTTGTGTCGCACAGGTGCTACAGTAAAATTATTTTTATGTATCCAGATTAGTTCAACAAATGTTATAAATAAATAAATATTCTTGGACAAGTTACAAAAATTGAATCTAACCCCAAAGTGAGTACATGATATTCTTATGTTATGGGTGTAAGTCAGCGATTCCAATTCATAGAAATATTTACATAGTTACGATGAGTAAACTTTAGTCATATTTAGTGGAAACGGTTTGGCTGTAGGACGGAATTATGGGATCTCAATCTAATTATTTCTCGTCTATAGCTTCCATAAGTACTAAAATTTATTCACTTAATTTAATAAAAGGAAAAATTATCCAACATTTTTAAATATAAATAGTAATAATTATAAATAAATAGCTGCCCGGCGAACTTCCTTCCACCTGTTCGGTTTGTGTGACCAAAATTAAAATGTGGTTTTGATGATATTCCAGGAGGAACAAATTAAAAAATCAATTCACTGAGCACAACCGGTCCTTAAGGAGCCACACACGCGCATACCACGCGCCGCCCACACGCGTCTGGGCCGAGCGGTCGGTAGACTATAGTGTTATTTTAAAACTGCGATATCTCCTAAGATATTCATTTAAATCGAGTGATGTAAGAAGCAATTTTGTTTTTAATTAAATACTTGAAGCGAAAAACATATTTATTTGGATAAGGATTAATATGATGATTATAAAAACACCTTCGCAAATAGCGAAAAGAAGTAAAAACAAATTTGGTTACTTTAAAAAAGGTTGTAGTGAACTTAACTAACAAAAAAAATCTGACTTTTTCAGAACTTTTAAAAGGGAATAATTTTGTCATAATGATTTTTACGAAACCTAAACCGTTTACGCAACGGAAGCTCTTAATAGGAAAAAAATCCTCTTATTTTGAAACATTTGTCATTGGTGCTCCGCTCCTACAGCGTGTTTTGCCATGATGACATATAGTATAATATAGTCTCCTCAATAAATAAACTATTTAACACTGAAGAAATTTTTCAAATCGGACCAGTCGTGCCCGAGATTAGCGCTTTCAAACAATCAAACCAAAAAACCCTTTAGCTTAAAAAGCTTTATAATATTATGTAGTATAGATTTGTGTCTTCGATTTTAATCAATGGCTTTGGCTAATTCGTCACAAAAAAGCTAAAAAACTTAGCAGTCAAAAATGGCTCGACTGTCATGAAATGGCAAAACGACATCTTGTGTAGTTGAACTCAACAAAATATGCTTTAAAATCATCTTTGCCATTTACCATCACTGTCAAAAGGTGTGGCGGAAAAAAATTGAAACTCAAATCTCAAATTTGAACATTTAAAAAAAAACAATTACGTATGTATTTCGTAACCAAAATAATTTTAACTATTCTTTATACAAAAATTGTGTTAAATTGTCAAAAAATCCAGCAAATAAATCCTTGTATTCCGATGTAAAGAAAAAATATTGTTTCTCAAAGCCGGATATATTGGGAATAGATACAAAGTTTTGAACATAACGCTTGCCACACACGCAAGGAAAACCCCATGCCGAATTTTCCAATAATCAATAAATCACTTTCTAAAAACAGTGCCGGTATAATGCTTAGTTTACACTATAAACTAAGAATGCTGATTTTTTTGCTCAAAATTAACGGGGAGGTAGCTTAGAACCAGGAGACGGACATAAAATAACTTCATACAAAGAAAACGGGTGGAACGAAGTTTGCCGGAACAACTAGTTTATATCTCATAAGAAACAGAAATAGCTTTAAAAGAAAATAACGACTTCTGCAGCAATATGTAATCAACAAACATGTTAATAAATTAACTATATTTTGCCAAAAAAAATCATACGTACGTCTAATTCAACGCGTCATGTTGTTCGTCCGCTGTAGACTCCTAAACCGTTAAACCGATTTGAATCAAATTTCCAAATCATCTGCTGTTTGATCCAACTTGAAAGATAGGATAGCTTACATCTCAATTTATTGCGGGAGAAGCCGAGGGTAACAGCTAGTATATACCTATACATTTAGGAAAGAAATGCTGTTAGTCTTGCTAAAGCTCTGAAACGCCTAGATATTCGTGGAAGATCACGGAAAGTTTGAAAGATGTAAAATCTTTTTTCGTGCAAGAAACTAGGAAATTCATTTAATTTTTTTCCATACAAACTTTTCTTGTCAAATTTGTTAATTGTCGATGTCGGGCGAAACGAAGTGTAGCAGGTTACAGATAGGTTAATCCATATTACATAATATATAAATGAGGACGTCTGTCTGTCCGTATGTTTTTCTATCTGTTTGTATGACTGTTACTCTTTCACAGCTCTTTCACATGATTTTAATGAAATTTGATGTACATATAGCTAAAAATCCGGGTTCAAATAAAGGTATTTTTTATGTAATAGTGAAAAAAATTGTTTAAAAAGCATTATTATTCCACGCTAACGAAATCGCTCGCAAAAAGTTGGTTTTTAAATTTTTAAATGTAAAAAAAAGTTAAGGGTTCTTTCCGATTTTTCTGGGATTCTATCATCACACTTATTTGTAATTGGACCGCCTATAAAACCTCTATCAAACAAAAAAAATAATTTGGATATTCGGATCTAAAATTACTTAGAAATCTGTGAATATATATAAAAATAATACATTTTCGATTAAACATTTTTTGTTTGAAAAAATATCAGATATCTATACAATTTCTTATGAAACATTCTAATTACTAAGTAATATTACAGACGCGTGACGTGAGAAAAATAAAAATTAAAATCATCCCTTGTGTTGGTTCCCCCTTTGCAGAATAAACCATCTGCCTTCCTGCCAGGCAGCTCGTAAAAGATGAGCATAGACTTGCCGTCGCCAGCACCGAGACATCTGGCTAGGTGGTAGACTTTCGCAATGACTCGCTCGGATTGGTACCACCGCCTTACCTATACCTATTTCCTATTTATCCAAAACGTCAGCGCTTGCCATCGATGTGTTCCGGATACAAGGTATGTAAGGTTATAAAGTAGCCGGAAACGTCAGCGCTTGCTGTTAACGTGTTCCGATTCAGAGGATAAGGTAGATGAAAACTTACTTTTACGCAGGGTCTAACACTAAGGCCTCAGGTAGCCAACGCACCATTACCACCTTTGGTGTCTCTAGGCAGCATTAATTTCTTATAGTTAGCAATCTGTCTACTTGTTTGCCTTCCAATATCATAAACAAATAGTTACGTTAACAACAAATAAATATAAAAATATACGAAGGTTTCAAACTCTACCATACTATTAGATCATAAATAAAAGCGACGTTATCTCGTCGGAGCGATCTCTACCAATCTGAAGGTGAAGAAAACTAATGTGTTTGTTTATCCGGGACTCATACCTAAATGGCTAAACAAATCATAACGAAATTTAGCACGTGGCATGGTAACCTAGATAGCAAAATAGGCAATTTTTTATCCAGATTATTCCCAAAACAAAATAAAGTCACTTTTACCACCAGACAAAAACTAGTTTTTTGAGAGCTGTTTTATTTACCTTTTCTGACTATTTAACCAATATTAAAAATGAGATGTTTTTGTATTTGACTATATTTTTTGTATGTTAATCGATTTCTCTGTCTTTTTAAATACTCAATTTTTATTGCCTCGTTGGTCGA
Organism: Calephelis nemesis; assembly: GCA_002245505.1. NCBI lineage: Eukaryota > Metazoa > Arthropoda > Insecta > Lepidoptera > Riodinidae > Calephelis > Calephelis nemesis. Next base: position 90,987 of record NJDD01038041.1, read on the forward strand.
GTGGCTACCGTACACCCATAACTACACCGATCAACCGCGAGGATCGGGTTGGACTCCCGCGGGGGCAGGCATTTCTGTGATGGACATTTGGATATATGCATTTTCGAGTCTAGGTGTTTATTAAATTTTTATTTATTAGTATCGTTGACTAACACCCATATCAAAAGCATATAATTTGCTTACTTTGGTCTTAAATTCAATTTTTGTATCTTATCCAGGGATATTTATTTATTTATTTGTCTTCTTTGTCATTATTATTGAAATCGAAGTCGGTATTCTGAAACTTCACTGCGATTAAAATAAAGAATTAAAAGTAATAAAATTATTTGTTAAATGAAAAATTAATGTCATTAAATCGCCTGTTTATTCTATTAGTCCGGTATTGGGATTCGATTTCTAGGTCGAGAAACTATTTTTTTTAAAAGCCAGGTATTGAACATGTATCCTGTTGGATATAGGTTTACTACCTATTAGAACGAATTTTTTTTTCTGATATTGGAAGGCAAACAAGCAGACGGATTTACTGATGGTAAAAAATTCACGGCGTCTAGAGACACCAAAGGTGGTAATGGTGCCTTGACAACCTGAGGCTGGAATGTAAAGCCTCGAGCAAAAGTAAGTTTACCGGCTACCTTACCCTCTGAACCGGAACAAGTCAACGGCAAGCGTTGGACGTTATGGTGGCAGGAATAGGTAAGTAGCTTTAAATTTTAATCTGTATCTCTACCTATCTATTCGGATGTGCGCGTAAATATATTCGGTTTCATAAAATCAAATGAGTAATAATTTTACCAACTATTTTCACTAAAATGTTTAAATATTTCTTATTACGTTAAGTTTTCTCAGCTGAAGCAAGACGATCTATCAACGTTATCCAAGTTATTTTAAGTTTTCTAGACAAACATTCCACATTGTGAGCTCGCTGATCCAAGAATATTAAAGCAGAAGTTCATTTTCTATATGCTTTAGACCACCAAACATATGTTTGCTTTTGAGTTATTTATCAAAAGTTGAATATTTTAGTGTAATATAGCTAAATGGTAAAACAAACCACAACAGATCTATTTTTATGCTAACACAATTTAACGGCTTCATTTTTACAGCAATATTAAAAACTTTATTATTATTTTTTGAGAGTTAAGGTCGTTGCCTTTCGAATAACCATACTAAGATCTAATAATGCCTTCGGTTTTTGGCTTTTCGTAAATTCAATCCATTAACTACGTACTGTCTTTCTTGCTTTGTCGTGCTTTAATACGTAAACATTTTTTGGTAGGTAATAGCAAAAAAACTAATTTTATTTGGATTGATATTTTTTTTAATTAACAATATGCTTTCACAGAATATGCACAAAACAAGAAAGCTTATCACAAGTTTTTTTACACCTACGACTATATTTTTTTCTATAACATGATTAATATGACACACAAAGAAAGATAGATCCCCAAAAAATAGAATATATTATGTAAAAGAAATGTAGGTAAAATTTGATATACGTGAATTCATATGGCTTGCCATGATATATCCCATGTATAATTCCAATTAAACGTACAGACACGTTAAAAAGTTATTAAATGTTATATAAAGCCGAGGTAACTATACATGCTCTAACTCGGGAAACCCTATAATAACAAACTCTACACCTACGTCAAAATGTACAGTCTGGAGATTTCGCTAATGTCACGTATCACATTTCCTAACATCTTGTAAGTACTATACCATATTTTCTACACCCTTATCCTACCTTACCTATCCTATCTTTGCTATGCTCGTCTTGGCGCACTTCCATGCCTCAATATTAGAAGTAACCAAGTCAACCTAAGAATGAAAGAAAAATATGGTGCAGTATAAACTATCTACGCAATTTAATTATTTTAATAGAATTATTATTAAAAAAAGTATCTTTACGCCCATATCCCCTAAGAGTTAGGTAGAGGCACAACCAGGCAACAACGACTAGCCAAAGACACTAAGTCCCACAATGTAATAGGTGGCAAGCCTATCGCCATCGCCAACAGGGCACATATCAAATCCCGAGCAACATTTTTTTTAATTAGAAAATTGGAAGCACCAAATTTTCTTTTTGTTGCCTGATTCGGGAATCGAACCGGGACCTCGTACAGTTAAGTCCAACACCTGGATCACTAGACAACAGAGATCACTCTTATTCTACCTTACATATTATCGACCCAAATCCTCGCAACTGCGGTCGGTACCTACCCTATCTATTCCACTTTGCTATGTTCATCTTTTCGCACTTCCATGCCTCATTATTATATGTTACCAAGGCAAAATATCTGTCTTGAGATTTTTATTTGCTTTTAACTTTGCTTTGCTTGTCTTAGAGTTGGCACTCCCATGTCTCAATATTACAAAAAACCAAGGCTAAATACCTGTATTAAGGTTTTTATTTGTTTTCATTTTGCCCATAAAATGTACAAGGAGTCCTCGTTGTCGTTACAAAACACAAAAAGCTGCAGGCAAAAGCTAGTTACAAAAAAGGAAAAAGCGGTCTCGTTAAAACCTTAAGACCTTTTCTTACAAAACTACGGACTACGTCTTAAGAATATTTCCTTTGTTAATACAAAGGATTCTGTTTCTATCTCGTTAATTCCCTTTCTTTGAAATCATAATCGCTTGAAAACTATTACAGTTAATTGATAATAGATTCAGTTAGCTCCTGTTATTAAAAATTAATTTAATTATAGACTAGCTGACCCGACGAACTTTATCGTTTGACATTAACCAAACTACCCCATACTACCCAAGCTTTGACATAATAATCGCTTGAAAACTGTTACAGTTAATTGATAATATTGGGTTGCCAAATTAATGTGGACAGTCACAAAAAATGATTTATCCAAGTTTAAAGGTGATTTTTTTGAATAAATATGCACACAAATGATGTAATTGTTTTTATTTCTTATAAAGGATACTTACATAATGATAAACAATTGAATAAAAATGAATGATATATAGTGAATTTCAGAAAATAAATTTTATAACGAAGTAAACATATTTTTTCAGTATTTTGTAACATTTCCCTTTGCATCTATGATGGCCTGTACACGCCGTGGCATACTTTCTATGCATGATGTTGCAGCTTCTATTATTTTGGGGTTGTGATGCCATACTTGTATAAGAGTTTCAATTAGTTGCGTCTTGTTTGTGACAACTGTTTTCGCAATTTCTCGTTTTGTTATCTCCCAGAGATTCTCTATGGGGTTCATATCGGGGAAATTTCCGGGCCATGGTAAAACTTTAATTCTTTTCTTTTCCAAATATTTTGTAACACTCCTAGTTTTATGGCATGGTGCATAAAAATATGATTTTCGTCATTTAGGAACCATTCCTGTAATTGAGGAATCAGTCGATTTTCGAGGACGTCCTTGTATTGGTCTTGTCTCATTGTTCCTTTAACAATGTAAAGTCGCCCAACACCCCTACTGTTGATAACAGACCAGACCATAATCTTATTAGGAAACTCTCTCAACAATGCACTGCGGGTTAAACTTTTCGTTAGGGCGTCGTCGAACAAATTCACTTTTGTCAGCCAAAATTTCAAATGTGGATTCGTCCGAGAAACATACTTAGAAACATAGACATTTTATTGTAAAGCCCAGCAATATCACTTCAAATTAATTAATTTATAAAATTACCTATAAAACATACCTGATTCCAATCCTCTACAGTCATGAGGCGATGTTCACGAGCCCAAGCAAGTCTCTTTTGTTTCATCGCTTTTGGTTTTCTCGCCGGACGATGACCAGTCAGGCCCTCTTCAGCAAGTCTCCTTTGCACGGTTCTTTTCGAAACTCCTACTCCAGTTTCCTGAACTAATTTTGTCAAGTGGACTACGCTTTTAGTCCTATTTTGCAGACAAATATTTCTGATCTTTCTATCTGTACGAGGTGTGGTAATTCTTTTTCGGCCGCAATGTTGTTTCTTTTTCGGAGAAAGTGGCACATTACTATCCAGATTTAATTTTAATTTATTTACTATTGATTTAGATACTCCAGATATTTCAGCAATCTTCCTTTGAGAGTGAGTTGTGTGTTCCAAAAGAGTTTTTATTTGAGATTTTTTCCTAGGCGAAAGATAACAACCACGACCCATTCTGTAAGCTGACAAAAATTAAAAATATGAATAACACTATTGACTTTTCAATAAAAACACAATGTAATATATAGAAAAACGTGTATACTTACATTTTTAAGTCGAACTGTATTGAAAACAATTTATTTTTGAGTTGAAACTGAAATTTTAAAATAATCACTGAACAAGTCCTTACCACTTAGGAATTCTAACGCATATCAAATGCGTTCAAAAAATTATCCACACCAAAAACTACGCTACTTTTTGTAAATTATGACTCCCGATAAGTGTGGCCCTCGACAAACTATTAAGTGCAACGAATCCAACCACTTAAAATATCTTTACTCGAGTCGAAACTGCAAATTTGTAAAAATTGAGACTGTCCACATTAATTTGGCAACCCACTAACCTATTGGTAATGGGTACTCAGGATAAATTTAAATAAAAGTAGTCTGCTCAGTACGAGGCGGTTTATTGAAGTGAACGAGCATAAAAATATAAACGATATCTTTATGTCAAGTGTGAGTGGGAACGAAGGAATGAATGATTGAATATAATCTACATACTTGGATATTTGTTCATTCCAACATGTAGATTCAGTTAGCTACTGGTATTTTATTAAAATTTAATTTAATTTTAGACTAGCTGATCCGGCAAACTTTATGTTTTGACATCGACGAAATGACTCAAAATTCCATGAACCAATTTACCACTTTCTGATTTCAATATGTAATTGTTGCGATTACTTAATAATCATACATATACTACTGTTTTATATAATATATTATACTAGCCAATCCGGCGAGATTTGTATCGCTCATTAAAGGTTTTTAATAGAAAAAAAGTATTGTTTTTCCTATTTTCTCTGCAATTTTCTAGTTTTTCTCTTCGTAAGAACCTTCTCCTGACAGTAAATTGCCGCAACGGCGAGCCGCAACCCACCCAGTATCCAGAAAGCTGGATTAATTCGAGGTGTGGTCTTTCGGGAGACAGCCCTTGTTGTTGGGGTTGTGGGGAACAGTCCAATCTATTCAAATAATGATTTCTCGCTGCTCGGCCTACAAAGCCAGGTGAAGTTGGAAAAACCGCGAGGTTAACGTCAAAGCCATTAAAAAAGAAGAGTGTAACGTTCAGTAGTAATCTACAGCTTCATGGTTTGAATATTTATCGTAATCATACACCCATGCTTACACTCCCGGCTTAAATTCATAGCATGCTTTGATTGGATGCAATATCACGATACCCTAAATATCTATCACTTTACCCCTACCATGAGTTTTTTACGCTCTTGAATTGATGAACTATTTCGACTAGTCTATTCGAAAATGCAAGAAACCTTTACATTAAAATAGACGTAAATTTAATACCGTTATATAGACTTTGGGATTCAATGCCCAATTTTAGGACACTCTTCGGCACAGATCATGATAGTGGTGAGCACTGATGTTAACGGTAACGGAAATAAGTCAACCTGTAGCTGAGATTCCGGAAAAGCTGCCACCTAGTTTAATACTGTGGTGGGCTGAAAAGATTTCAATAACGAGCGACAGGTTCATCGCACCGCTACGCTATAATTTGGATTGGATAATAAAACTATGACAATCTATTCTAACAATTGCAAAGGTTTTGTTTTATCTATTTTATTTTCAAATTTTAAATTTCAAGAATCCTTTTTATTATTAAGAGCCCTTAACATGATTAATTGGAGCTAGCGTCTCTGTAAATCATAAAAAGATGTTTTATAATTTATAAGCAGCGCCTCTACTGGTTACTGAGAGAACTAAATTTCATATCATACGGGCTATAGATTTCGATATACAAATTCTCGAACGTAATCTGTGTTATAGTAAAGGCTCTGGAATGAGGATGAATGTGAACAAAACGAATACAAAACGTAAACGCTTCGAGCTAAATTGGACGTGTATGATATGAGATTGGAGTGTTAAATACTTTTTTGATTTATTGAAATAAATTAGTACAGATTTTAGACTTAACGCGTTTAAAAATTTCGCTAAAAGGTTTTATTTTATATAAGTGTTCAGTGAACGAGCACAAAGATCTCCTGATAATGGCATATAGACATCATCGTTGTTAAAGGTGCGTTTTGTGGCAAGAATGTTAAGTTGATGTTTTCACCGTGTTGGTCCGGGCTCCTTTGCAGAATCTGCCTTCCTGCCAGTCAGCTCGTAAAAAGCAAGCATAGGCTAACAGTCACTAGCACCGTGACATCCTAAAAGGTGGTCAAGTTTCTCAGCAACTCGACCGGATTGGTACCACCGCCTTACATATTCCCGCCGCCATAACGTGTTCCAGTTTGGAGAGTAAGGTAGCCGGTAAACTTACTTTTGCTCGAGGCCTAACATCTTGGCCTGAGGTTGGCAACGCACCATTATCACCTTTCGCTTTCCGCTGTCTGTCCTAAGTACGCTTACATCTATAAAACTAAGCTAGGGATTTCGATGCTATTTTAGTACATGGAATTATTAAATAGAAAGGTTTACAAATATGTAATAACATAGATGTTTGTCTACTTTTAGTTTGTCCACAAGTTTAACATAACTTAGACATACAAATAAAACTTATTTTCTAAAACTTGCTTCTCCCTTGTAGTTCGGGTCTGCTGAGTAGAGCAGACCACCTGCTTCTCTACTAGCTAGTAAGAGGCGATCACTGGTTAATATATACGTCAGCACCAACACTATTTGTGGTTGACTGCTGTGTACCAACTTGCCTGGTACGGGATCCAAGACCTTAACTATTCCTGCAGCCATAATTACTGGCGTTAAAGTCCGGTAAAGTTGAAAATATCACGAGGTTAGCAACCTATTTAAAAAAAATGACTGGGCTATGTTTCGGTCAGGCAACTACGGCAAACTTGCAGAGTAGGAATAACTTCACGTCCACAGGACAGCAACGGAACTGTAATATCTATAGCGTGTATCACGGTGGTTTTACCATCAGAAGACCCATATGCTAGTTCGCTTATCATATAGAAAAAGGAAAGCGAATAAATTTGTTTGCTTACATCATTCACTTTTGTTGATCTGATCTGTACCCAGCTTAATAAGAACATAACTTACCGCATATGTATGTGTAATCACCACAGCCACAATCACGAGGGAGATCGATTGCTTCATGTTTTCTGCAACAAAACATTATCGTTAGTCGTGTTTGTAACACTTCAACAACTTCTGCTATTAATTATCGTTATTGCTACTATTTTATTGCAGTAATAAATGAAATTCTATTCAGCTCTTGACGTTTATGCAATGTATTTAATTAATATGTGTGTGTGTGTGTTAGTGTGCACACGTAAGAAGTGAAACTTCTTTATGATATCATTATTCGAGGAGTTTAGTAGAAAAAAAGTGTCACTTTAAAAAAAATATATACAGGGTTGGATATAAAGCACCAGCCAAATTTTGAGAAACGGTTTGGAATCTATAACACTTTCGACGTATGAAAAAGCGAAATTAAATAAAATATATTTTACAATTTTTATCTGAAGTAAAATACAAAATGCTTGGTTTTAACGTTAAACATAAAACGCAAAACTGGTTCCCGCCGACCGCAGTTACATCTACAGCCTAGTGATGTCACGACTCGTACTAGGTACGGCATAAAATCATCCTAAAAGAATTCAATACAATTTGGCAATCATATTTAAAATGCATTACTATTTAAGTTTATACAATTGCTAATACTAAAATTTGGCCTGTCCTTTCAAAGTAAAATTATAAGTCGCGTTGCGCAAGAACCTTCCAAGATCTTCAAGCTGGCTTACAGTGAGGCTTCAGGCCGCCACACCGGCCTGCAAAATAAACATCAGAAGAACGTAGTATGAATTTAAGCGAATAACAAATTTTTCACAAGTGATTGAAGAAAAAAAAAATATTAAAGAGATGAAATGCAAATTCTATTTCAATATAAACGTGTCTTCACACCTATATCCCTATAAGCAGGCAGAGGTAGCAGGGTACGCTTCACTATCCGAAGACATGTGATGTTCACAATGTGACAGATAGAAAACCTATTACCAATCGGGCATTTTTCCATTTCCGGGCAACTTTCTTTTTATTCAAAATTTAAAAACCTTTTTTTGTTGTATTACCCTGGAACCACGACGACCTCATGAAGTTAAATCAAACACTGAGAGACAATTTATATTAAAATTTAATTTTATGTATAGATCGAACTCTTGGTCTTCTTTTTAGATTGACCCTTAGAAAAAGACACAGATTACTTTAATCCCGACTTCGAGAAAATAAATAACTTTAGTTTTTTTATGTAAGAAGTCATCTGAGGTGGGAACGGTAGGCCTATTGTACCTTACAAACCAAAAAATGACATAGTGATTATGGCAGCAGGAATAGGAGGATCCCTGCCATGCAAGTTGTCTCAAAGCAATCTACCACCAGTGGTTTTGTTGGTGATGCCCACATTTTAACCAACACTCGCCTCTCAAAGCTCGATGAAGTTGGAAAAACCGTGAGGTTAGTAACAAATTAGTCAGTAAAATAAAAAAAACTCGCCTCCTACGAACTGACTGGTACCTACTGGATTTCAATTTTATTAATATATTGTCTCGCTTTGATAGTGTATATTTTGGAAAAGCAGGTACGAAAAAATATGGGACCACCTGGGAATCACAACCTATAAATAAAAAAATAACCATTAAATTCTGTTTCTTACTGGCTAAGCAAATGCGTAACAATCACATGAACCTCCTCTTTTGCAAGAGGTTATTTTTTCAAGGATTTTATACTTCTACATAATATGTCCATCCCATTGTATCTAACTTATGTCTACCCACAATTATTAATGCAACCATAAAACTGCTTTTAATGTTAAAAATTATCCAAAAGTGAACTTTCGTAGAGCAGCTAAAATATATAAATCGTTAAATGTAAATGGAAAGTAAATCATAGCGACATGATATACGGCTGTATTTGAAGGCGTTCCAATTCCAGTATCGATATACTGGTATCGTTTCATTTCACACGTATACCGGAAGCAGGAATCGACACATTTAGTCTTTTTGTAAAACCGTCTGTTTTCACAGTTGGTGTGTGTATTATAAATGGGAAGAACATAGTGAAGCGTGAAGAATATTATCATAAATATTTTTAATACTTTTACAGGATTCTGATTTTATTTTTCGGCAATATTTTGTTAAGTAGTAGTTGTTTTCTTTCATTCTTCTTCTTTTATAAATATGGCTTTCGATCGTTTTTCGCGACCACTTTGCCAATGTCAAGTTAGTTAATTCTTATACAATATACAGTCACTATGTACGAGGTCATGTCACGTCAGGGTCTTGAGCAAAGCGGTAGCTTCGTTACTCAAGCTCATCTAGTGAGATTTGACGGCAGCGAGGAAATAGACGATACACTGATTTCTTCATGATTATTTCACTTGTGCATTTTCACTGAACAAAATTAATTCTAATTTCCATCTAAATTAACCAATTCCACTCAATATAACACGAAATTCAATAATAATGAAAAATTTACGACCACCTTCATTCACGATGGCGCTAAAACTCTAGCTCATCCACTAAGCGACATTGAAAAAAGGAAGAGGTGACATGTTTGACACGTGTATTTCTTTTAAATGTCAATCGATTTTCCCTTCATTTCTTAATCGATTTCATTTTTTTATTTAAAAGAGCAGACTTCTGGGGTAGTCCCATTGCCACAAAGTCTGAATCTAGAAACCCAGTGAAATTACTTGGGTAAGGTGATAGTCGGGGGCTTAAAAACTGATCTATATCATTCTTTACCCCCGAACTGTCACCTACCTTCACCCTGACATCTGTCTCCAAATAGCTTTACTGATTCCCACATCAGGGTTAAAAAACATTATCACGCTGTAAAACCTTGTCCAATATACAGAAACAAATAAAATAGTGAACAATGTTAAAAAAAACATTCACTTAGATAATTTAATTCAGTACACCTGCACGCAATTTTGGTATTGCTATGAAAGATACAATATGAATTTCCCACATACCCAACTTATGTTAGAAGGCAGTAGAGCAGGGATAACAATGACGAAAGAGACTATTTTTTTGCAACTGTGGATCTTTCCAGTAAAATACATGTAACTTTGGAATAACAAATATTTAGGACTATTTGAAAAATGTAAATTTACATGTCTGGTATTAATCAATGTACTTTTTATAAATTACAATACATGGAAAAAATATACATGGAAATGAATAGCCAAACAATCAGTTTTAATAATATATAAAGTAAAGGAGGATGCCGATTTAAAATTAATTATTTTGTGATTTTTCCTCCTAAAAAAAATAAAATACTACACGTATTTTTACGTCTACATCGTAAACGGAAACTTGCAAAAAATACATCGCAAGAACTCATTGAAAGTTTCTTTATTCTATATTTTATTTAAAAATACGAAGTCCGATTAAAAATACATTTATTTTACTTATGATTTTTAAACCTAGAGTAGAGACCTCGAGACAATCAAATTTAATACCCAATTGTCTTATTAATAAATGTAGAGTAAAGCGCTCCAAAGTTCTGCCTGACATTTCGGTAATTTTTAACTCACTGTAATACAGATTATAATGTTAACTAAAACCTCGTACTATTTTCGTTTACGTTTATTAATAAGACAGGTATTTTTAGCTTATAAGTTTTTTATGTGTGTATCTCTGACATCATAACTTTTGAACTGATAGACCAATTTCCACGGGTTTTCTTTTGTTTAAAACTTACAGTATCGAAATAATGCAAAACCTATATGTAGCTACAGTAGACATAGTTTTTTCAGGGGTTATTAAAAAATCTAGAAGTTGTAGTATTAGACACACAGTTAGTATCTCTGAGTACTTAAACAAATAAGATTTAGTTTTAAATATAGTTTTTTATATGAACTTGTGTATAGTGAGGATAAAAGACGAAGATATTGAAATGGAAATTAGTAAATTGTGATCCTTATTCGAAAGCATATTTCAATATGTCGGCGTCACATTCACATTTCTAATTAGTAATTACCGTATACCCAATCGGTGTACTGAATAAAACTTTGCAGTCTCGTTTGTCAAACGTCCAAATCGACTTCAACCACGTTAAGTATGACCCAAACTGTTTAACTGTCTCAAACAAAGTCATGAAGTCAAGTCGAACACTTTTCCTATGAATGAGTAATGCTTATTCTGAAATTGCTAAAAGAGGCAACATTCTAAAACAAATATTTGAATTTAATTCCTTTGTCCGTTAAACTGAAATAATTAACACACTTCGCTTTTTCAAAAGTTTAGCTTTACTTTTAACCAAGTGCCATACTTCAAAGTTATTCACTTCAACTTGTAAACTTTTTATTTTTCCAGCAAAAATACACCTCCATTTTATAAAGTTTAGTTTGACTTTTACCAAAAGTTGAAAATTGAGGTTTGCGTTCATATTAGAATTCGTTTCAGTTTATTACTTTTTTTTTAAATTAAAGCAAGTTCCCTAGTGACTTCTATGACCGCACTCAGAAATGTTAATTAATATTTATTCTATCATTAAGTCACAATGTACAGGAAATATAGACTTAATAACTGATTAAAAGATAATTAACATGCTTAGTGCGGTTACTAGTGTTATGTTAGTGTATTTTAAAATAGTTTAAATTTTACTAATTTCAAAACTACGGAAATCAACTATAACCACTATTTTGCCGTCGGTTCTTATAAAATGTTATCTCGAGACACTTCCCTGTCTTCCCAAATACGACAGAATCAAAAAACACAACAATTACTTTCTGTTTCAAACCGACAATTATTTGGTGACAAATTCACCTGTAGGTGTACCAAGTGGTATGCTTTGGCATGGAGCTACACTATAAAAAGGCGACCGTATCTAAAGCGAATGAACTTTAAAACGCTACGATTCAAGAACAAAATATTATCATTACTCAACATACATTTACTGCAAGGCTAAGTTAAAATAGCTTGGAAAAATTATAAATTACCTGTAAAGGAATTCTTGCCGGTCATTCACTTAATATGCAAAGTCACATTAGCTTCATTTGTATCTGTTTTTAGCTTCCGACAAAAAAGAGGAGTGTTCCTAGGTTGGCATGCCGATGTATGTGCGTGCGTGCGCGCGCACGTGTGTGTGTGTGTGTACATACGTGTGTGTGTCTGCAGCATCATAATTTTTTAACAGAAAGCTGACGTGATCGAGATGGTTCTTTGCTATATTATATGTAAGATTTGTCGAGGGTTTTTGATATGTTTTTTTTTATTTCAGTTATTTGAAAATTAAATATTTTCGCCTCTGTGGTCTAGCGGTTCAGGTGTTGGACTTGACTGGATGAAATCCCGGGTTCGAATCCCGGGTCGGGCAACAAAAAGAAAATTTGGATTTTCTAATAAAAAAAATGTTGCATAGGATTGAATTGCCCGGTTGGCGCTAGGCTTGCCACCTATCACATTGTGGGACTTAGTGTCTTCGTCTAGTCGTGGGTGCCCTGGTTGTGCCTCTGCCTACATCTTCGGGGATATGGGCGTGAAGATACTTTTTTTTAAAAACCGAAAATCTGTATTTTCAATTTTTGTATTAAAAAAAACGTTGCCCGAGATTGGATATGTACCCGGTTGGCGAGAGACTTGCCACCTATTAGATTTTGGGACTTTAGTATCATCGGCTATTCGTGGTTGCCCGTGTTGTACCTCTGCCTACTTCTTAGATACCTATTTGTTTTATATAAAGCGATGAAAGCAAAATATACATTTAATTTTTAACTAAGATAAAAATAAAGGGGTGTTATAAGTATGACGTGTGTGTGTTTTTCTGTCTGTGGCATCTTATCTTATGAATGCTGTAACCGATTTTGTGCGAAATTCGAACGTAATTGAGATAGTCTTAGCTACATTATATACGGGTTTTATGTGGGGTTGTCAAACAGTTTCGATTTTAGGATATTATTTTCTGACATTTGATGCCTCAAGACAGAACTCAGAGACGTTAATTATCTTATAAACAGTGATTTAGTCAACATTTTAACATAAAATTTTAACTTAATGATAGATTAAGTATTAAATAACGTCCCTAAGTGAGTGAAAATTCTCAAGGGAGCTTGCTTTCATTTTAAAAAGTTTCAAACTGAAATTAATTCTAATATGAACGTAAACCTCAATTTTTAACTTTTGGTAAAAGTCAAACTAAACTTTTTAAAATGGAGGTGTATTTTTGCTGGGAAAATAAAAAGTTTACATGTTGAAGTGAACAACTTTGAAGTATGGCACTTTGGTACTTGGTTAAAAGTAAAGCTAAACTTTTAAAAAAGCTAAGCGTGTTAATTTTTTTCATTTTTTACGGACTAAAGGAATTAAATTCAAACACTTGTTTTTTACTGTTACCTCTCTTGGCAATTTTAGAATAAGCTTACTATTATACTTATTTATCGGTAAAATGTTTCACTTAACTTTATGAGTTCGGTGCTCAGGTTGGGTAATAAAGTAGGTGTTTGTTTTGTAGATTATCTAATACGAGTATAAACAACGTTGCTCGAGAATAAATATGTGCTCGATTTGCCACCTAGATAGAAATGAAGGTACATTCTGCATAGTTTACCTACTATTAAATTTACTGAATTTGTAATAGGGTTAGCACCTTACTGAAAATAATATTTTTATTTTTTTTATGATATGTTATACATTGTTACTACGATTCTTAAATATTGCGAATGAACTCGGTGTAGTGGTATATTTATGCCCACATCCTCGAAGAGGTAGGCAGTGTCACAACCAGAGCACCCACCATTAGCTATATATACTAAGTCCCACAACGTGGTAGGTGGCAAGTCTAACCGGGCACATGTCTAATCCCAGGCCACGACATTTTATTAGAAAATTGAAAATATACATTTCCTATTTTTTTTTACTGACCCGCGGATCGATTCCTGGACTGGTCAAGAAGTCAAGCCCGACGCCGGTTTGCTAGACTACAAAGGTGATGACTACACACATAAAAGGGCCCGATTTAATCTCCTTTGGATTTTACGATCAGTTTTGTAAGAAACTGCATGATTTATTTTATTTTTTATTATAATGTCACTCTTCATAATCCAGTCAATTTAATCCAAAAATAGGGGTAACCTTGTAGTAGGTAAATAGATGTTAGGGACACCATTATTACGAAATTATGAAAAGTCCTCATCGATCCCATGTCTGCAAAATTTTTTATTCAATTGTTCAGGTTGTTAAGGTTTTTTTAATTTTTCAGCGAAACGGTTAGTTTTATGATAAAATATGTCAGACAAAAATTGTAGATCATGCAATTATCTACAAAAATTGTTCTTACCCTTTTTTTCATAACACTATTTTCGAGAAACAACAATTACAACATTTCTTTACGCTGCATTGTCTTTAATATTATTATGTACATGTTTCCACACCACCTATGAATTAGTGTACCTGGGGCCATCATCAAAATCTAAGACTTAAGCATGTAAAGGAAAGAGGGACAGAGGAAGCGACTTATTTTTATACTATGTGGTGATTTTTAAAGTACAAAAATTTACTTTAAAATGTATGTATTGAATAAATATTCCTACTCCTAAAGTTATACTCTGAGTAACCCAATATCCATAGTTGCGTTGAGATACTTCTTAGAAGTTACTTTCACTTTGCTTGTTACTCAATTTGTGATGTCAACATTTTTTTGTACCAACTACAATAACATTAAATTTAACTGAAGAGGCCTTTGAGTCTTCTGAAGACTAAAAGAAGTTTCTCAATTCGTGACCTTTTTATGTGTTCAGAACTTTATATTAGTTGAATCAATAGTGTTGACTTGTAGCTTATAAATAATATTAATGCCAAACTATACAAAATATTTATAACTGGCAGTGTGAATATTATTGTGAGATTCAAACTATATTCCTGTAAAGTTTTATCCAAATACGTTTAGTAGTTTGTGCGTGAAAGAGAAACAAACATCCATCCATTCTCACAAACTTTTGAATTTATAATATTAGTAATACCTACTAGTTTCCCCTAGCGGCTTCCCTCGGGTGCTTAAGAATATTTTTATGAATTGTTACTGTATTCCTGTAAAGTTTCATTAAAATACGTCTAGTAGTTTGTGCGTGAAAGAGAAACAAACATCAATCTATTCTCACACACTTTCGCATTAATAATAATAATAGGATTAGTAAGATTGATTATTCAACAGTCAGATTTAATTCAAATCATTAAAGTAATTATTTTAAATAAAAAGATGCAATATTAATGATAGTTTTTGCAGTTTTTAGCCGATTTCAAAAATAGGAGTAGAATATAATATGTTTCACTCATATACGTTTTTATGTTAATCAATTTCTCCCCCTTTTCTGAACCGATTTTTTTTGTAATTAAAAGAGGTAATTCAAATGTCATCAAATCTAGACGTGACGATGAAATCACAAGGAAAACGAGGAAGGTACTAAATTTTTGTGTATATCCTGCTACTATTAGAAATTCCAAAGTTTATATGTATGTCTGAATGTTTGTTCTATTTCATGCTCGAATGGCTGAACGGATATGTTTGAAATTTGTAACACAGATAGTTTGTGATCTGCATTAACGTATAGGCTACTTATAATCTCGATCGCACAACGGGTTCCTGCGACAACGCGGGTAAGTGCGCAGGCAAAAGCCAGTATGACTTACTTATTGAATTCAAAGTGTTTTTTTTTTTGCAGTTTTACTAAATTATCCATATATTATTACGCGATGCCAAAACTTTGGACCCCTTTTTACGAAAATTGCGACCACGCAAGAGCATAAAATTTGGCATACTTGTAGTTTATGTGTAGGAGAAATGCAGAACGCTAATATTTTTCAATAATAATGCTCATAAAGTACAATAAATCAATAACTAAAACATTACCCACACTACCATGCATTTGACACACACAAACAAATATATTGATGATAACGATAAAAGATCACAGATGGCGCACCATGCAGTTTGGAAACAAAGTAGTTGATTTTGAGAAATGAAGATGGCGTTCTTAACGACAATTCTTATCAACTAGTTACATTTAAAATATTAATGAAAACGATAGCAAATAATATACATAAATATACTATTAATAAAAGAGTATAAATAAATTATAGGAATAGACATTCAGATCAAAGCTAGAAGACTAAAAATCTGTTAATCTATAGACTAAAATAATAACATTTAAACTTATTAATGCACAGTATTCAAAAAGCGAGATTAACGTTTAACAGAAAAGGAGATCTATAAGAAAACAACCTTTTTTAAGCCGAAAACAATAATAAGTATCTTCACGCCTATATCCCCGAAGGAGTAGGTAGAGTCACAACCAGGGCACCCACAACTAGCCGAAGACACTAAGTCTCTGCGTAATACACATATCCAACATCATATCCAAGTCCGAGCAACGTTATTTTTTATTGGAAAATTTTTGTTTTTGTTGCCCCACCTGTGATTCGAACCCGGGACCTCGGGCAATCAAGTCCAACAATTGAACCGCTAGATCACAGAGGCGAAACAATAATACAGCTTTAATATCTAAAATAACAGCATTCTAACAGCGTCTCTATTAAAGTTTTGAAAGTACAAAAACCTGGTCTGATTTTATAAGACAATAATTAACAACTTTTTGAAAAACAATTACTGGAAATATGCTTTACATTTCTAAGAACAAGAAATACAAGTTATTCTACAAAAACTCATTTAAAGTTATATAAGTGACGTCAACTGCAAAAAGGATTGGAGTGTAGCAATATTTAACCATAATACTATTTCATTGGGTAAATTGATTAAAAACTGAAAAAAAAAACTTTAAAAGACTTTGAATGCAAACCAGTTAAGGAACAATGCAAACTTCCTGAAATAAACAAGATAGCTGTTTAATAAAGGGGTTAGCTACATTTCCAATACTGGCTCGAGTTCGATTTCTGATGATTTGAAGAACACAAATAAAAATAGATGTGGAGGTAGCTTTGAACCAGGAGAAGAACATAGGATACTGTTTATCGAGTTCAAGTGTGAGGAAATTAAGAACAACATTTTATGTTTTCCCAAACAAACTGAAAGGGTTATAAATTTTAAAAATGAAGTATGTAATTGTAGTACAAGTATTTGTCAAACATTACCAGATCATTTTAAATTTAAATGAAACTAATACCCTCTGTAGTCTAGCGTTTCAAGTAATGCACTTGACTTGATGAGATCCCAGGTCCAATGCCCGGGTCGGATAACAAAAAAATGTATATTTTCAATTTTCTTAAAAAATGACATCGCCTGGTAGGTATTGGACATGTTGGTCGGTTGGCGATAGGCTACTTAAAAAGCCAAGTCCTACACCGGATCGCTATACTACAAGGCGATTCTTATAAGAGTAGATATTTATTTGTCTTATTTTTTAAACAATAAATTAAATAAATAAATGTTTCTGGACAAGTTGCACAAATTGAATATAACCCCAAAGTAAGCATATTATATGCTTGTGTCATTAGTGTTAGTCAACGATACTAATACATGGAAATACTTAAATAGATACCAGAATAAATTTAATAAATACCCAGACCCGGAAATGCAGACATCTAAATGTTTCACACAAATGCCTGCCCCCGCCGGGAATCAAACCCGAGCCTCACGGTTAGTCGGTACAGTTAGGCGTGTACGCTAACCACTCGACCAACGAGAAACAATAAATAAAGAAAATAAATACTGAGCGAATCGAACCCTAGTCTTCCTAGACTAAGGTGACTATGCTTACCACTAAACCAACGAGGTCGCCATTCAACAAAGGAATATAAAACCGGTCTATTACAGCGTCAGTTGCTCAACACAAATTCTATTCAAGTAAGGCAGCCGTTGAAAATGATTCACTTCCATGTATTATTCCTAACGCAAAACACGCATTAATATATATGCTAATTTGTTTGTATTAACCAGTTTGAGACGCGTAATCTAGAATAGAATATAAATAAGATTATGGATTATTCCTTCATAAAAAATCCACATGTGTGGCAAAATTATTCCTTCATAAAAAATCTTTAACTATATTAATCATGGAGTAGGGTTTTAGTGACGGAAAAAAGAGCGATATATTACCGCATTTTTAGATTTTATAGTTTTTTAGGAAGGAATGAAAAATACACATGTGTGGCAAAAATATTCCTTCATAAATAATCTTAAGCTATTTTAATCACGGATTAGGATTTTAGTGACGGAAAAAAGAGCGATATATCACCGCATTTTTAGTTTTTATAGTTTCTTAGAAAGGAATAAAAATCCACATGTGTGGCAAAATTATTCATTCGTAAATAATCTTAAGCTATTTGAATTATGGACTAGGATTTTAGTGACAGAAAAAGAGTGATATATCACGGCATTTTTAGTTTTTATAGTTTCTAAGGAAGGAATAAAAAATCCACATGTGTGGCAAAATTATTCATTCGTAAATAATCTTAAGCTATTTTAATCATGGACTAGGATTTTAGTGACGGAAAACAGAGCGTTCCATCACCGCATTTTTAGTTTTTATAATTTTCTACAAAATTTATGAAAGTACCATCACGCCTATGTGTATGTACAAATAGGTTGGCAGAGTACAACCAGGGCACCCACTAGCCGAAGACAGTCCCACAATATGATAGGTGGCAAGCCTATCGCCAACGGGGAACATATCTAATCCCGAGCAAGATAACTTTTTGAAAAAAAATGATAAAAGGTATACATTTTTTTGCCTGACACTGCGATCGTACACGGGATCTCAAGAAGTTAAATCCTAGTTTGCCGTAGGTATATCTAGACCACAACCTACAAAAAGTAAAATTACTCCTAACGCAAATAAAGCATTAATATTATATACCAGTGGTCGCCCATTTTATAAGCTTCATCATTGAAAAATATTAGCGTTCTGCACTTCTCCTACACATAAACAATAAGTGTGCTAAATTTTACGCTCCTGCGTCTGCGCAATTTTCGTAAAAAGGGGTTTTCAATATTTTGGCATGACCGAAGAAAAAACGGTGTAAAAAGTTTGACGTGTTTGTCTGTGACATCATAACTTTTGAACGGATAGGCCGATTTTATGCAGATTTTTGTGTTTGAAAGCTGACGTAATCGAGATGGTGGTTAACTACATTTTGAGTACATTTTCTCAGGAATTGTTGTTTCGTCTAATTTTCGTATTATATGCTCTTCAACTATCTATTCTACCTCAAACATAAGAGGAGTTTGAATGGGACTTTACTTTAAAACCTCTGTTGGTAGAGTGCTGTAAAACTTGCCTGGATCGGGATGTACGACTTTCTTATTCCTGACGATATATGAAACATAGCACAGCGACGCACCTGTAACATCTATAGTGTCTATAAGCCACAGTTATCACTTCCCAACAGGAGAACCGTATGCTATTTACTGACCTCTGACATAAAAAAACGACGGGTTGCACTCTGGAAGTGGCGGCAGAAGTGAAAACTTGAATATTAACGTTGTGCATTTTTGATATTTTGGAATAGTTAGGGAATAATTTTGCACGAATCGCTTTAATTAGTATCAGTATGAAAGTACTATCATTTATGTGGTAGAATACAGTATTCATTTATTGCGCTAAAGTACACAAACATGACAACACGAACATTCGCACAAGCGCCCTGCGCCGTCTTCCGAATTTTCGATCAGGTCATGTATCCTGACGCGAGTTTAGAACTTTTTACCCATTCCAAAAAAAGGGCGCAACGTCGCCAAAGAAGTTTTTACTTCCAAAATATTCGCGAAGCAAAAATTAAAGTCTAAGATAAAATATTAACATGTTTAACAACTTTTCATTGTTCGCGTACAACTCTATCAGATCGTTATTGTAATGTTCTGCTGGTCGTCGACTAGAATTTGCAATTAGCCCATTGTTTTATGTCGGCCTTACAATTACTTAGACAATGCGAGAATAATTAAAATACACCTCCATTTATCTGGTATTTATGCTTTGCGTAGTTTTTAAAGGACTCCGAATCAAAAAATAAACCCTCGACAAATTATCCAAACTGAATCTAAATCCAAATTAAACGAATTATAGTTTAGAGAGTATCTTCATGCCCATATCCCCGAAAGGGTAAACAGAAGCCCAACGAGGACACCAACGAGTATCCGAAGTTGGTGTCTTCTGATAATCGTTGGTCCACAAGGTGATAGGTAGCCAACCAATCGCCAACCGAGCACAAATTCAATCAAATATCCAAAGAAGTCAAATCCTATGCCGGACCGCTAGACCACAAAGGCAAAAAACAAAAAATAAATTACGATTATGCTTTCGTTATTAGCTTTAAGAAATAGCAGCATAAATACAATACGAGTAGACACACCCAAATAGACATCTACTTAGATGTTCATCGCACAAACATATTATCTACCGTTATATTATATTAGTTAGGAACCGGAGATAAGTAAAAAACTATGACGGTAAATATCATTCCTGCACCTTATTAATTCCTTTTTTAAAGAAGAGGCAAACGGGGCAAGTAGGTCTCCTGATGGAAAGTGATCACAACCGCCCCCTGTCTGTATAAACTCACATATACTCGTAAATGCACGCCTCTTTCATGTTTCTGGTAGTCAGTTGACCTATAAGAATAACAATAGATATTTTGCATAAACCAGCTCAGTTTTTACTATAATTTGACCCAGAAGTTTTTAAAGGGAATATTAACTAATTCTTTAGAGACTGGCATCGCGCTTACTATTTATTTACTTTATTTACTTTATTTTTATGATATTAGAAGGCAAACAAGCAGACGGATTTCCTAGTGGTAAGAAATTCACGCCGCCTAGAGATACAAAACCTGGTAATGCTGCGTGGCCAACCTGAGGCCCGGAAGTTAGGCCTCGAACAAAAGTAAGTTCCGGCTACCTTACCTTCCGAACCGGAACAAGTCACTGCTAATTTTTTGTTGTTGCATATACGTATATATGAGTAGTGGTATCTTATTTTGTAATTGGTCTTCAGATTGGCCACTTACTTGTATGCCTGCTTTTAAATAAAAAAAAAATATAGAAGATATTTTTTCACTGTTTTGCCAGTTATTGTTACGAGAAGGATCTCATAAAGACAAAAACTGTAAAAGTTGCAGAGAAAAAAGGAAAAAAAAATGTTTTACTACCTGTTACCCGCGGCTTCGCCCACGTTAAATTGAGATATTAGCTATGCTATCTTTCAAGTTAGGTCAAACTGCATACGGAGTGTAAATTTGATTGAAATCGGTTAAGTAGTTTAGGATTCCATCGCGGTATCCATATTAAGATTTTCTCATCTTAACTATTAGTAGCTGTTTATAAGCGACACGAAGTTCACCGGATCGGCTAGAACGCACCACTCACTACTTAGTCACAAATCTCTTTTTTTTGATATTGAAAGGCAGACGAATTTTCTGATGATAAGAAAGTCACGTCTCTACACCGAAGGTGATAATGGTGCACTGCCAACCTGAGTAAGTAAGTTTACTGGCTACCTTACCCTCCAAACCGGAACACGTCATCGGCGGTCATTGGACGTCATGGCGGCAGGAATAGGTAGAGTGATGGTACCAATTCGGGCGAGACGCTGTGAAACTCTACCACCTAGTAGGATGTCAAGGTGTTGGTTTCGAGCTGCCTGGCAGGAAGATAGATGGTCTATGCAATCGAACCCGGAGCAAATAGTAATAATAATTAATAATACTAAGCGATAAAAAGTTTTCCAGTCGGCCAGTTAGAAATCTACCATCGGATAGCATCGGATAGGAACGCACCACTCACTATTTAATCTCAAATCTCTATTTGAACATAAAGACCTTCATATAAATATTTCATATACTTACATGTAATCGTTGAGCGTATCCGTTATTAAGCAATCTTTTTGCGTAAAACTACGTATTACAATATCAAAATAAATTGTAACACATAGCTATTATCTGCGACATTGTCTCTTAGAATTTTTGTTCCCTTATAATTATCTTATAATAGAAAATTTTACGAGTTTTGAATCTTTTGACATTCGCAGATAATAACAGTTTTCATGGATTAAAGCATTGTTTTACCCTTTTTCCTGGTATTTTCCCGGTTTTCTCTACAAATATTTCTTTTTCTGGTAATGACTAATACACCAAAAAAGAAATGCCATGACCACGGGAAATGGGGATTAAACACACAACATGGGGATAGGGATGGGGATATTTATGACAAATTGGTCTATATTATATTAAAATGAATCCCCAATTTATCCATGACTTCGTCAGCGTTGAGTAGTTTCATATGTCCTATTTTAGTATTTTGGAGTTGTTTTTTTAAAGTAGCCTATGTTTGAACTTGGAGTTTTAACAATATGCATATCAAATTTAATCAAAATCGGTGTAGGTATCGGTTAACCCGTGCAAGTGTAACAAACATGTTTTCGCATTTTTAATATTAGCATGAAACAGATCTTTATAAAGGCATAACAGTTGCCGTTCTTTTTATTCATAGTTTATCTGTTTGCATAATTTCATAACTATTGTTATAGATGTTGATATCTAAATCCTAATCAGTTAAACAAAGACTAGTAATAGAGTTTTTTTAGAACTCTCCTGAATTGCTTTACTTCATTAGGTTAATACATAAATATTCCTGCTTCTTTAATGCCAGTTTTCGCTACTGTCGTAATGCAACAAGCCGGAGAAATTAACATCAAACTGGCTAGTAAAACTTTTGAATTCTTTTTGAGATATTTGCAAAAAACAAAACCACCCTTTCTTTTTTTACTAAATTGTTAATTACTTTTGTAATTTTTGCAATCAAAACTCCAAATTTTTCAAAAGTTTGTAAATGCAATGAAGAATCGAATAACACCTCGATCATAATTTTTCGAAAAATTAATAAAGCTAAAAATTTTGACCTAAAAGGCATATGTTGACTAGACTATGGCTACTACCATAAACTTCTTTGGTGTAGAAGTTGGCAATGCGTACATCTTAAAAACAGGAACTTCATCTACTTGCTTGTAATATTACGCAATAATTTTAAGTTTAATTATGAAATTGAATAAAACAAAAAAAATAACATTATTGAAATATAACATCATGGTAGAATATGTTGGTAGGTATAAAATATTTATAATTCTTATGAAACTTGTATTCGGACAAATAAACTACTTTTGTGCTTATTAAATTCAAATACAATTAATTGTTCTAGAAATAATGATTAATTAAAGAAGCAATTAATTCTACAAAAACATAATAAAAACTTAATGTTAAAAACATTGTTTACAATAAAAAACATAGGTAACTTGAAATCCCGATGTTTACGTTCAAGAAACGAGTCGTTTGCATTACATATGATCGTTTTTACACGAAACGTAATCTTTAAGAAATCTGTCGGTAAGATAATTACGGTCGCTCATCATTGGCAGTGAACTAAAAGTGCCAGGAATATTTTTTTCTAGTTTACTGTGTTCACGTCACTTTAGATAAACAGATTATTACTTCTTCTCGTCGGTGTTTGGTGGAATTCTATTCTAGAGACAATTTATTAACTACATAATATACTACTTACTACTTTCCATAATATTTTTTTATATTTTTTTAGCCCTGATGATGCTTGAATAGCGAAACCGGTTGGCCGAACCATAAAAATAAAAATTATGTTGTGGAAAGTACAAATGTAGTGATTACCTTGTTTCTACTTTAGATAAACTATGAAAGGTTATAATTATGAATAACGGTTCGTTGATAATATACGAGCCGTGCTTATGTATTTGTTTTTATTTTCGGATACCCAAATTTCCTATTCCTATTTAGTAGTGGTTGATAAATGGTCAAACTTCAACCATCATGATTGATTCTTTATGATACTGTTAACTAAACAATATTTCTCGGAATTGGATATGTACCTGGTTGGCGATAGCTTGCCACCTATCGTCGTGCCCTGGTTGTGCCTCTATCCTTCACCTTCAAGGATGTGGCCGTGAATACACTTACTTTTTACTGTTAGCTAATATACGAGCATAACAAAATTTCATTAAAAAAATGTGAAATGACGTATTAGTTGGTAGATTGTTGATAGTTGGTAGAAATGTTGCGAACTCGTTAAATTATAATAAAAGTAATTATATTTAAATAATAACATTTTAACTTTTGACTTTAGATAATGGCTACATGTTGTTATCATAATCAAGGTGGTCGTTAACCCGTAAATAAGATAGTACACTGGTACTATTTAAATTATGCGCTTCGGCTATATTCGTCAAGCTTCGAAAATCCGAATGTACTTTAAAGATTTCTATATAGAGTTTTTATTACATAATTAATCATTTCGCTTAAATTTCGATTAGGCCATCCAATTTAAAAATAAAAATATAAACAGTAAAAAGTATAAAGCCGAAGCGCATAATTTAAATAGTAGTACTGTAGGTATAAAAAACCGCTAATTTGGTCGTCGAATTAATCAATTATTAATTTATATTTTATACTAGCTATTACCGTCGGCTTTGCTCGCGTGACAATTAATATATTTACTGAACTGAAGTTGAATTAAAAAGTGTATGAATATGTATTTGTTATTTTTTTAAAGTAATTATTTGTTATTAATTAATAGCCCATTAATAAGGATTTTCAAACTATTCAACCCTTATGTAACCCCCTAAGGTGTTGAATTTTCAGAAACGCTTATAAACGTATCTACTTATTTATTAATAAGAAGCCCAAAAATAAAATTTCATGTTTCTAATTAAAAAAATAACTACATTCCATACAAACTTTCGACCTCTATTTCACCCCCTGAGAGGTAGAATTTCCAAAACTCCGTCCTTAGTGGGTGTCTACATAATAAAACGACCTCCCTCATGACGACTCACCAAATTTCATTGATGTACCTTCAACAGTTTTTGCTCGGCGATTATGAATCTAAGTCAGTGATGGCATATCATTTTATAAGTATAGGATGTTAAATTTCATAGCCTAATATAATATAAATCATTAAAAAACATTAACTTATATTATTTTATAACATCATTTGCATAAGAAGTTACGTATATAAAAGATTTAAATGTTAACTCTTCTATTCTAAGAATAGATATTCTAATGTCATAGATATTTTAATAAGTGTCTAGAGCATCAGTGCCTTTTGTTAATCAATTCTATAGGGCCGGTTTTCATTTATGTATATTTTTGTTTGTAATGTAAAACTAACGTCCAATATTAATTTATCTAAGGACACACATAGGCCCTATAGAGTTTAGATAGGTTATCTATGGACACACATAGCCCCTATAGAGTTTCGTTGCTAAAATGTTTTTGTTGTGTTATTGAAAAATAGTAACGGTTACCTGGCAACTAATCTAAAATAGCACGATCTCCTGTCTTAGATAAGTTATTAATATTAACCGTAAGCCGCGATTAAGTAATTATTACGCTTCGATAGCTGTTTGTAACAAAGGATTTTGCATACTTGTTTGTAGACAAACGCGCAAAAACATCTAACCCATTATTAAATAATTTATTAACAACCGTTAACAAAATAAAAAGATTCAACAAAATTTTACAGTATTTTACTACGCTAGTTTTTGAAATTACCTGCGCCTCTTTATCTGCGCCTTTTTTGTCTATAAAATTACCTATTTTTATATTCAAACTGCATAACTACTTAAACGATTACTTATTTGTCTACGAAAACACCTGTTTATCTAGAAAATTACCTATTTATCTATAAAACCACAGATTGACTTAAAGAATTAACTTTATGTCTTTGATATTACCTATTTATCTATCAAGTCCATTTTTTTTGGTAAAAGATCTCGTTTATTAAATTTATCTATTATACAAATTTCAATTTTGCAAAAATATGCGTTTTTTTATACATTGCTGAAAAAAGCGAAATAACTCACCGTATTAAATTAATCACAGATTAGTAATCACTTAACAATCGCTTTTAATCATCGAACAATCACGATTTCAACCGTATCGTCGCGTGCGCCAACGGTGACTCGACGGTAAGTACTACATCCAACACCATTCTCTGGTTTCCAGGCCTTACCATTCTGGTTATTCCGGCCTTTAATGATACCTTCACACATTATATTATACTTTTAAATTGTTATAATTTGATATGATTCTTGCAAATCATGATTTAAATTATGATTACTATTGTAATTGTTGAAATAATGCGACTTTAGTGGTTGCTGTTGATAAAGGTAACCTTAAGAAGTTTAAGTAACCTTGTGAGAATGTGACAGCAGTTCTTGTGAAACTAAAAGTTTTGGGATACATATTTATGAAGAGGTGGTGACATAGAAGGAGTAGGATTTTAGGAAGGAATTTTACTCGCTCGTATTAGTACCACCGCCTTACCTATTTCTGCTGCCATTACGTCCAATGCTTGCCGTTGACGTGTTCCGGTTTGGAGAGTAAGGTAGCCGGCGAACTTACTTTTGCTCGAGGTTTAACATCCCGGTCTCAGGTTGGCAAAGCACCATTACCACCTTTGGTGTCTCTAGGCGACGTGAATTTCTTACCATCAGGAAATCCGTCTGCTTGTTTGCCTTCCATTATCATAAAAAAAATAATTGTGGTTGTTGTTGATAAAAGTAACCTTAAGAAGTTTAAGTAACCTTGTGAGAATGTGACAGTAGTTCTTGTGATACGAAAATTAATGGGATATTTGTGGAGAGATAGTGACGAAGAAGGAATAGGATTTTAGGAAGGAATTTTACTCGCCTGTATTAGTACCACCGCCTTGCCTATTTCTGCTGCCATAACGTCCAATGCTTGCCGTTGACGTGTTCCGATTCGGATGATAAGGTAGCCAGTAAACTTAGTTTTGCTCGAGGCCTAGCATCCCGGCCTCATGTTGGCAACGCACTATTAACCACCTTTTGTATCTTAAGGTAGCGTGGATTTCTTACCATTAAGAAATCCGTCTGCTTGTTTGCCTTCCATTGTCATAAAAATACGGAACGGGAAGATCTTCCGATCTAGGAAAAATGAACTGCCTGGGCAAAAATGTGACTATGAAGTGTTTAAAATGATGGTATTGATGGTATACGATATCAAATAAACTCACGACTCTTCTAAGCCTTTACCATTACTTTACGGCTTATCGAGTTTAATATACTCGTTAGTGACTAGGTACCTAACTTATTTTTATGAAAACTTTAAATATCGCCTCTACTGGTAACTAAGATCTATAAATTATTTTACACCAAAAGTACCGCTTTTTTCGGTACCGTACCGATTTCGATACGTCAATTACAAAACGTAATCTATACCAACTCATGGTAAAGGTTTTGATAGCAAGAGATAAATGAGGCCTTTATCTTACCATTATTACCTACACACAAAAATAGCTTAAAAAAATCATGAAATTTCGGCACACACATAAAGGAAACTTGGATTAACACATAGTTTAGTTTTTATCCTGAAAAAATGTTCCGGTAGACCATTAACCATGGGCAACAGCCAGTCCATCATAGATGATAAAGGTTTCAAGTCCTATGCATCTGCTACCTTACCTTCTGGAGTAGAACATAATACTGTCAGTATGTCGGTAAGAATTGGAAAGGTGGTGAATCCCTACCCAGATAAGTTGCTCCACAATACCCTTGTGGTCTTATTGGTATGACCTATTTATCACAATTTCGCCCGACTCGAGCTACTGTCCACTAGGAAGAAGGATTAATAATCATTCCATCACTGAGAACCCAGACCTACATGGGGATCAGTATTACAGTTATACGATTAATAACCTATCTATAAATAAATATTAAGGACTTCTAGAGCGTTGTTCCAAGATATTTTTGTTGTTAATTATTGAAAAATAATAGCAACTGACCTAAAATAGCACGATCGCTAAACGCTACCGACTTAATAAAAACAGGACCTCTCATAGCCTTATATGTTCGACTCTTATATTTTTATGTATTTATTTGATTTCAAAACTTTTTAAAAGCTTTTATTTAACTTGAAATGTATGTATGTTAGTTCAGATGGAATCTTTGAACTAAATTTTGAAACTGATATCTTGAACATCGTACAGTTCAGTGTGTGGTTGCGATTCCCATCCGGTGGTAGTTTAAAAAATGTCGACGCGCACAAATACCACTTGTATGGTTCAAGTGAATAAGGATTTTTTTTTATTCTGATTCTGATTCAACTGATTGAGCTAAAATTTTGTATAGGTACACGTTTAGTTTGGATGACAATCTATATATATAAAAGAAAGTGGTGTTAGTTACACTATTTATAACTCAAGAACGGCTACACCGATTAGGCTGAAAATTGGTAGGGAGGTAACTTAAAACCGGGAGAAAGACATAAGATACTTTTTATCCTGTTCAATTGTAAGGAAACTGGGAAAAAGAACATTTTATTTTTTCCCATACAAACTGAACGGGCGGAACGAAGTTTGCGGGAACAGCTAGTATGTGATAAAATACGTATACGATACGATAAGCTTTCATGATCATATAAGTTGAGTATAATGAGGTTGTAAGTTCATATTTAGTATTTTTAAATAAAAAATATTATTTTCTTCTTATTAGAGCATTTAAATAAAAGCTTCTTCTAAAAAGTTTTTTGTTAAATTTATTTTTTATTCAAAAGAGCTTAGGTACTATTGAGATGGTCCCACTCTCACAAAGTCTAGATCTGATGATCTAATCCCAGGGAAACCAAGAACAACACTTAATTTTTGTGTATGGAGAATTAATTACATTTGATTTTTTTATGTTTGTTATATGATTATAGGACAATAGTCAACCAATATTAATGGTTCTGTTTTAGAGAGATTGGTCATGATTCCAAGGTGGTCTCATTTAAGTTTTATCATGATCCAACCAGTGATTTAAGAGTTATACTTAACAGTGATCGCTTTCGCTACTAAGCGGTTCAGTTGTTGGACTTGAGGCATAAGGTCCCGGGTTCGAATCACGGGTCGGGCAAAAAAAAATAATTGGATTTTTCCAAGTTTCTAATAAAGAAAAACGTTGCTCGGGATTGGATTTGTACCCGATTGGCGATAGGTTTGCCACCTATCACATTGTGGGACTTGGTTCTTCGGCTAGTCGTGGGTGCCCTGGTTGTGCCTCCGTCTTCCTTTTTCGGAGATATGGGCGTGAAGATACTTTTACTTAATAGTGCATACTTTTTTTGTAATCTTGACAGCTTCATCATTGATAAAAATATACGCACTATGGGACAATTTTTTTTCCGTGTTGGTCTGGGCTCCTTTGAGGAATAGGCCATCTGCCTTCCTGCTAGGCAACTCGTAAAAGGCGAGCATAGGCTTACCCTCACTAACACCGACATCCTACTAGGTGGCAGAGTTTCGCAACGACTCGCCCGAATTGGTATCACCACCTTACCTATTCCTGCCACCATAACCAGTAAGGTAGACAGTAAACTTACTTGATCTCGAGGCCTAGTATCCCGACCTCAGCTTGGCAACGCACCATTACCACCTTTGGTGTCTCTAGGCGGCGTGAATTTCATACCATCAGGAAATCAGTTTGCTTGTTTACCTTCCATTATCATAAAAAAAACATTTTGGAATTATGAAATCTATAAGAAAAGAATCGTGTGTTGTTAATGAAATATTTGGAGTCGGTTTTTGCGGATTTAGTACTTTATTTACTATTCTATTTTGGAATGACATACTTCTTAAATCGAAGTCGGACTTTTGAAATTTCATGCTCTAATATGATTCAGTATGTTAATTAAGTGAATGTTCGGCCAATACTGACAAATATTTGTGGATCTTTTTTTCAGGAAAGTGACCTGATTCTGACTTGGTCCCACATACATTTTGTATGATCATGAGTTCCCCTAAAAAAACAAATCTCAATATAACAACGGAGTTTACGATTTAATGGGGACATCTAAACAAATGCTGATGGTATGTAATAATAATTATTTTAAATTATCTTCACGCCCATATCTCCAAAGAGGTTGGCAGAGGCACAACCAGGGCACTCACGACTAGCTAAAGACACTAAGTCTCACAATGTGATAGGTGGCAAGCCTATCGCCAACCGGGCATTCATCCAATCCCGAGCAACATCTTTTTATTAGAAAATTAGAAAACCCAAATTTTCTTTTTGTTGCCCTACCCGGGATTCGAACCCGGGACCTCGTGCAGTCAAGTCCCACAACTGAAGCGCTAGACCACATAGGTAGTTTACTTATTGTTTTATTAAATAGATGTTAAGGATGACGCACACTTTTGACTTTTGCCTCAACAGGGCCTAGATTTCTTTTAAATAATGTGCAATGTGCAACCCTGCATAATATGGAGCAACGCATACTATGCAGGTTCACATCGCGGCAAACTTGCGTGTACTGTGCAATGCGATTTGCACCATTCGGACACGCTGCAGTCATTTCAAGTGTGCACTATGCCTTACTCTGCAAACTGTTGAACATATTTCATATTTTATTATTAACTACAATAGTCTAATTGCCAATTATGTATCCATTAACATACGTTTACAATTACTAACTCATTGCTATAAAATAATATTATGGACACTAAAGTCCAAGCGTATTGGTCATAATACGTAGTTTTTAGGATTCCGTGACCGAACAGCAACAAATTGAACGTTTATGACGGTGTGTGTTTACTCAATTTATTCTAGTATATATTTATTAGTACAAGTATTTCTATTTATCTATATATTAATACGTGCAGCCCAAACTTTGGACCTCTTTTTACGAAAATTGCGCTGACGCAGGAACATAAAGTTTGGCACACTTATAGTTTATGTGTAGGAGAAGTGCAGAACATTAACATTTTTAATATATTAAATTTGAATAATACATTAAATTAATAAATAAAACATTACCCATACTACCATGCATTTGACACACACAAACAAAATATATATTGACGATAATTATAAAATATTACAGATGGCGCACTATAAAGTTTGAAAACAAAGTAGTTGGTCTTGAGAAATAAAGATGGCGATCAACAAGAGATTAAAATTTATTATGGTCGAATTTTGACCAATGGGCGACCACTAGTTAGTATTATTGATTATATATAATACAAAAATGCAATTTGTTTACCATTGAATCGCTTAAATTTGGGTAATTTGTGCATTTATTTTTTTATATTTTCGAAGTGTCTATCAAACTATTAGTACTGTAGATGCTATAAGATGAAAAAAGAAATACCATAATTAAAAGATTGCTTTTAATAAATTGTATTCACGTTCATATACCCAAAGAGGCATTCAGACATCCACCCTGGCTAGACCTGCGATTAGCCGAAGATACTACTAGTTCTACAATGTCTTAGGTGGCAAATGTGTTAAATGAAAAAAAAAAACATTTTTGCTTGTGAAAAATGGTACCGGTCTTTTGGTACCTATACTCAGTCGAATATCACTTGCTTCTCTCGTCATTTGTCCCAAACGCATACTTGTCACTACGGAACTTTTCCTGGGCTAGCCCAACTCGCACTTAACCAATTTCTTTGAATCTTATGTAACTATTAATTATTTAAATTTTATGAACGTTACGAACGCTGGTTGGTATTGCTGACTAATGGTGATTGAAAAAAAACTTACACAAAAACTGACTGAGTCGGCAAACTTCGTACTGCCTTAATTTTGTACCATACCAAAAAAATACACTAACAAAATTACATCAAAATATGTGCAGCCGTTTATGACCTAGCTCAGGTGACAAACATGCACACAAGAGAAAAGGGTAAGGCTATGTCAATTATATGAAAGAAATTAAGAAACTACTAAAACGATGTAGAACACATTCTGTAACTGTAACACACACACACCTGTAATTTCCTATCCACACGTTCTTTGCTGTTCTAGATCTAAATGTCAATACTGATATTGAAGAAATTAAGATTTTAGCTAGATCTTGATGAAAACATAGGCTAATTCTTATCCGGTTAAATACAGGCAGTTGATAAATAGGAAATTAAAATTACGTTGCTATAAATTATTATATTATTGGAAACCTAACACGTAGCCCAATTTACTGGTGATGTAGTTATTTATTGGAAAAAAATAAAAAGGAATATTTTATTTTCTCTGTGGTCTAGCGATCTGGTTGTTGGATATGACTTCTTAAGGTCCCTGGTGCGATTCCCGGATTAAGCAACAAAAAAAGAAAGAATATGTGTGTTTTCAATTTTCTAATAAGAATAATACCATGCACCTGGTTGGTGATACGCTTGTCTTATCAAATTGTGGGACTTGTTTTTTCGGCTAGTGGTGGGTGTCCTGTCTGTGCCTCTGCCTAACTCTTCATTTTTATGGTCGTGAAGTTAATACTGCTACTAATGTTGTATGCTCCAGAAAATAACATTAAATATGACTAACGCATGTTGCCAAACATATGGGCAAATACCGTCGATTACCCCACTTGCAGACAGGAACACGTCAATGACAACTATTGAGGATATTGATTACTCAATCAGGTGTTCTTCTTTTTTTAATGATAATGGAAGGCAAACAAGCAGACGGATTTCCTGATGGTAAGAAATTCACGCCGCCTAGAGACACCAAAGATGGTAATGGTGCGTTGCCAACCTGAGACCGGGATGTTAGGTCTCGAGCACAAGTAAGTTTACCGGCTATCTTACCCTCCAAACCGGAACACGTCATGACGTTATGGCGACAGGAATACGTAAGGCGGTGGAACCAATCCGGGTAGGTCGCTGCGAAACTCTACCATATGTCACGGTGTTAGTAACGGTAAGCCTATGCTCGCCTTTTACGAGTTGTCTGGCAGAAAATCCGATGGTGTATTCTGCAAGGAAGCCCGGACCAACACAGAAAAAAAGATTAGCACAATTCTCGTATTGGGATAAATATTTAAAATAAGAACCAGACCTACCTCAATGAATTAAATTTAAAAATATTCAAAAACAAATTTCCAAGCAAATGTAGATTCAAAGCTTGCGTCATTAATTTCGCATTAAGGAATAATTAACTGCAAATCATCCGGCTATTGGAATTTGGTTCCGCTACGTAACATCGTTATGATGAAAATTTTAATGATGCAATTATATTCGTTCTTCTGACTCTTATAATTTGAAACTTTATTTCAGTACAATCTATCTTCACGCTCATATCCCCGAATAGGTAGGCAGAGCCACCAGGGGGGCACCCACGACTAGCCAAAGATAATAAGTCCGACAATGTGATAGGTGGCAAGCCTGTTACCAATCAAGCACATATCTAATCCCAAACAACATTTTTTACTAGAAAATTGGTAAAACCGTATTTTCTTTTTTTCCTGATCCAGCAATCGATCCCGGTCAATCCCGGATGCAGTCGATTCCGACCGCTAGACCACAGAGGTGATATAATTTGTTTTCTTGAAGGTTTTTTAAATTCCTAAAAGTTTGCCTTTGCCAAGTCCTGGTGTTGCGAATGTCCGATAGCGGTAGGGATCACTTACTACCAGGTGACCTTATTCCCTGCATACACTTCTTTCTACATTCATTCATCCGTACAAAAGCACTACCAAGACATATATTTTAATTCGCTTGTTCTAACTCCAACACAATTTATTGCCGTATTAAAAAAAATCCAAGGAACTTAAAACATAGCGACATAATTCAAGAATATTCAAAAGTCTGCTCTTCTTTAAAACAATCAAATATGAAAAGGCCATAAAAGTTTATGTTCTATTTTATATTTCCTATTTTATAGATTTTCCTATTACATCCTATTTTATCGCCTCTGTGGTCCAGCTGTACCGCTGGACCGTTGTTGGACTTGATTGCATGAGGTCCCTCATCACATTGTGGGACTTAGTATCTTCGGCTAGTCATGGGTGCCCTGGTTGTGCCTCTGCCTACCCTTTCCGGGATATGGGCGTGCAGATCCTAACTTCCTATTTCATAACAATCAGATCAACGAATAACACCTGATTGAGTCACCAATACCCTCAATCTTTTTCATTGATGTGTTCCTGTCTGCAAATGAGGTAATCGACGGTATTAGCCCATATGTTTGGAAACATGCATTAGTCATCTCTAACGTGGCCAGCCTGTAGCCAACCGGGCACATATCCAATTCCGGACAACATTATTTTTATTAGAAAATTGAAAATATCTCTTTCTAATTTTTTTGTTGCTAGACCCATGAATCAAACCTGGGACCTCAAGAAGTCAAGTCCGACGCTGGACCGCTAGACCACAGAGGCGACTTTTAAATTTTCTGATACATTTCATAATACATATATTATCTGAGTCGTTAGTTAAATAATATAACTAATCTAATGTTAATTAGATACAACTAATATTGCACGGGATTTGTTGTGACCGGTTGCCTATAGAATTGCCAAATAAATTTTGGGACAAAGTGGGTAGTACATTCTACTCGTCTTGAATACCTACCTTGATTATAATATTATGTAGTTCAGTAGTTATTGTGTATAACACAAACAGTCATTGTCAGGGCGCCATAGGATGTTGTTTTGTATATTAACTGATTACTCAAAAACCTCTCTCAAATTCGAACTTCGTTGCACCCGTTCAGTTTGTATAAGTAAAGTTAAAATGTTATTTTTTTTAGCTTCCTCGCAGTTTTTAACCTTTTTCTTATCTTTAAACCTTTCTTGGACTTGAACCAATAATTCAAAACCATAATTAGTCAAATCAATTCAGCCTTTCTCGAGTTTTTCCACGTGTTGGTGCCCCTTTGCAAAATAGAACATCTGCCTTCCTGCCAGGCAGCTCGTGATAGGCGAGCATAGGCTTACCGTCACTAACACCTTGACATCCTACTAGGTGGTAGAGTTGCGCTACGACTCGCACAGATTGGTACCCACCGCCTTACATATTCCTGTCACCATAACGTCAAGACGTTTTCCGGTTCGGAGGGTAAGGTAGCCGGTAAACTTACTTTTGCTCGAGGCTTAACATTGCGGTCTCAGTTTGGCAACGCACCTGACGCAACTTAGGTATGTCTAGGCGGCTTGAATTTCTTACCATCACGAAATCCATCTCCTTGTTTGCCTTCCGTTATTCCTTCCTGCCGCCATAGCGTTAGTGCTTACCGCTGACGTGTTCCTGTTCGGAGTATAATATAGCCGGCAAACTTACTTTTGCTCCAGGTTTAAGATCCCAACCTTGCCTTCCATTATCATAAAAAAATAAAAAAAACTAATAAACAGCTATTGATTTTTATATAACCTTAGCATGGCTTACTTTAGTTAGGAAATAATTCAATTTTCAAATTAACGAAGTAATCGCGTAGCAAACATACAAAAAAATACAACAGAATTGAAAACCTGGTCAGTTTTAAAGTCGTTTAAAAATAATATTTGGCTAATTAAGAAGCCAAAATAAGATTAAAAATATTTTTAAATTACTAACAAAATACTTTAGTATAATTAAAACAGATCAAAACAACAAAATTCGACTTCAATACCCTTGAATTCAAAATATTAAATGATTAATTTATACGTTCACTGAAATGTGCATTATACTGTATCAATTAATGTTATTATCACAAATGCACCAATTTAATGCAAAATGTACCCATTTTTTAATAAAAAAAAAACGTTGCACGTGAATGGTTATGTGCCCGGTTGGCGATAGGCTTGCCACCTATCACATTGTGGGACTTAGTGTCTTTAGCTAGTCGTGAGTGCCCTGGTTGTGCCTCTGCCAACCTCTTTGGAGATATGGGCGTGAAGATAATTTAAAATAATTATTATTACATACCATCAGCATTTGTTTAGATGTCCCCATTAAATCGCCAAAATAAGATTAAAGACATTTTTAAATTGCTAGCAAAATACTTTGATATAATTATACACATAGCAAAACAACAAAATTCCCTTGGATCCAAAGCATTAAATAATTAATTTATGTGCCTTATACTGTATTCATTTATATAATCATCACAAATGCAAAAGTATCTATACTAATATTATAAAGAGGAAATGTTTGATTTTTTTATTGTTTAAAGCGAATAGGTTTCGAAACTACTAGACCGATTTCAAAAAATCTTTCACCTTTAGAATGGTAAATTATTAATGAATCACATAGGCTTTGTTTCATAAAAATCGGTGTAGTAGAATCCAAGTTACGCAGGCGAAGCTGCGTGAAACTGCTAGTATTTGATCTGTTCCATTGTCGGCGTTTGGTAAAACTTCCAAATATTTAAAGTTCAAAGTTTAGCACTGACGATGATAAGCGAAACCGGTAGGCTATTTACAAAATAATAAATTATAAGGGATACGTAAAACAGTACTTAAGTGTTCCTTTATTTGAAAATATAAATGCAACATTTTAAAAAAATTTGCTCGAGGCCTCATACCCCGGCCTCAGGTTGGCAACGCACCATTAACACCGTTGACGTCTCTAGGCGGCGTGAATTTCTTACCATCAGGAAATCCGTCTGCTTTTGCGAAGGCATACGCCTTCCAATATCATAAAAAAAGTAATTTTACCTTAAAACGGCACCTTTAGAGACACCGATGGTGGCAATGGTGCGTTGCCTACCTGAGACCGGGATGTGTGGCCTCGAGCAAAAGGAAGTTTACCGGCTACCTTACCCTCCAAACCGGAACACGTCATGATGTTATAGCGGCAGGCATAGGTAAGGCGGTGGTACCAATCCGGGCGAGTCGCTGCAAAACTCTACCACCTAGTATGATGTCACGGTGCTAATGACGGTAAGCCTGTGCTCGCCTTTTACGAGCTGCCTGGCAGGAAGGCATATGTTCTATTCTGCAAAGGAGCCCGGACTAACACGGGAGAAAACACATAGTTAAGAATAGCGATTACTGGTCAGATTTTTATCAAATCTTAATAGGTATCAATAAAAAAAATTTAAGCACTAAAAATACAGACGTTTAGGGAACATAGTTATTTTTATAGTCTGTTATAGCATTTTCACACCTATATCCAAAAAGTGGTGGGAAAAAAAGAAGAAAGAGAAAAAAGGTAGATTTGAGACACCCACGATTAGCCGAAAACATTAAGTTCTACAACGTGATAGGTGGCAACCCTATCACCAAGCGGCCAACATTGTTTTATCAGAAAAATAATAGTAGCTCAGGAATCAAACCCTGAAACCCTTTAGTAATCTCCAACGATAAATTTAGCGTGTTATAATATATAAAAATAAATTGCTGCTCGTTAGTCTCACTAAAACTCGAGAACGGCTAGATCGATTTGGTTAATTTCGGTTGGGAATTATTTGTTCCCGGGAGGGTTTGAAAGAAAAGAAAAAACAAAAAATTGCGAGAGAACAATAAAAACATTTCGAATTTTGCTATACAAGCCTAGTGGGTGGAACGAAGTTCGCTGAAATAGCTAGTTTTGTATAAATTAAGGCTTGGATAACTTTGTCTCGTTTACTCAATTTGTATGAGTAATAATAATTAATTGCTCCTCTTGGATACGTTACAAATTGTTGCGGAAAGTTACATAAAAAAATCTAGTCATGAACTGGAAATAATTAATTACAGTAAAGAACGACTCCAGGTATTTCATTGGGTAACATGTGGCGTTTTGATAATTCTTTTTCTGAGGTTGGATACGGAAATCCAAAGGCTAAAACCGGACCCTATTACTAAGCCTCTGCTGAAGTGTGTAAATATGTATATATATATATGTGTGTATGTATGTTTGTTTATGTTGTCTGACCCGGGGGTAGAACCCGGAACCTCATGAAGTTATATCCAACCTAGAAACTAAATCACAGAGGGGATTGAAAATAAAAAAATAACATTCTAAATCATATCATTTTAGTTCGTCACTGTTAAAAACATTTTTGAAAAGCGTTTTGCCATTTTTCGTCTAGACAACATTTTGCGAAAACGTCAGTTAGGCTAAAAAATATAACCGTGATATAGTATTATATATTATGGTCTTTACGTAACATGCTTCTAGTCTACTACATTTTTTATGAACGGAAATTTGCACTCTATAAATTATTTTAAGTGAGTACATTTGGCAATTGTCCGCACTTTAATATTTCCGTAACTAATAAAAGAATATTAAATGTAACTGTAACGTTCTATTCACATTACGTAAGGACAGCTTTATTACTTTTTTATAGCAAGCCTCACAAAGATACGGATATCTAGATGGTGAGAAATATGCGTCACATATACCATAAAAACATCAAAAGGTAATGATAAATATTTAATTTATTTAATAAAGTTTTTTAATATTTAATCTTGTGTTTTAAAGTATCTTCACGCCCACATCCCCGAAGAGGTAGGCAGAGGCACAACCAGGGTACCCACGACTAGTTGAAAATACTAAGTCCCACAATGTGATAGGTGGCAAGCCTATCGCCAACCGGGCACATATCCAACATTTTTTTTATTAGAACATTGGAAAAACCCAATTTTCTTTTGTTGCACGACCTGGGATTCGAACCCAGGACCACATGCAGTCAAGTCCAACAACTGAACCTCTAGACCACAGAGGCGACAATCTCAAGTGTTTTAAATATATAAATCATAATATTACTATGTGATGCAAAAACTTGGGACCCCTTTTTACGAAAATTGCGTAAACAGAGGAGTATGAAATTTAGCACTCTTACTGTCCTTGTAGTCTTTATTCCAATCCGATACAGGCTATAAAATCAACTTAATTTTACTTTTACGTTAGTTTTCTTTATGATATTGGAAGGCAAACAAGCAGACGAATTTCCTGATGTTAAGAAATTTATGTCACCTAGAGACACCTAAGGTGGTAATGGTGCGTTGCCAACCTGAGGCCGGGATGTTAGGCCTCGAGCAAAAGTAAGTTTACCGGCTATCTAATCCTCCGGACCGGAACATGTCATGACGTTATGGCGGGAGGAATAAGTAAGGCAGTGTTACCAATCCGGGTGAGTCGCTGCGAAACTCGTAAAGTTAAAACTACCTAAAGTTTTACTTTAATACGATGTCACAGCGTTAGTGATGGTGAGTATATACTCGTGTTTACGAGACCTGGCAAGGAACGCAGATGGTCTATTCTACAAAGGAGCCCGCCCGGGCCGGACCAACAAGTTTATTAAGAGGACGGTCATAGTTTATGTGTAGGAGAAGGGCCGAACGCTAATATTTTTCAACAATAATACTTAAAAAGCGCATTAAATAAAAAAAATAACATTACACATACTGCCATGCATTTGACACACACAAACAAAAGTATTGACAACGATAAAAGATCACAGATGGCGTACAAACTATGTTTATAATATTTGGAAACAAAGTAGTTGGTCTGGATAATTGAACATGGCGTTCTTATCAAAAAGAAAATTGACAATAGAACCTTACATTTTTTATTGAAAAACCTTTAGCAAAAATTTTATTATTATCGAATTTCGACCATTGGGCGACAACTACTACAATGTTATTTGAATAACTTAGGTATATTTTTTTAAGACAGCGAACAAGCACAGGGCTCTCCTGATGATAAGAGATAACCGTGACCTATTGACATCATAGATGTTGTAGACGCAGAGGTGTCAGACCGATTCGTTGGTCCGGACTCCTTTGAAGAATAGACCATCTGTCTTTCTACCAGGCAGCTCGTAAAAGGCGAGCTTAGTTTTCCGTCACTAGCACCGTGACATCTGACTAGGTGGCAGAGTTTCGCAGTAACGATTGATGTCATCGTTTTACCTATTCCTGCCGTCTCCCGGCAGTGCTTACCGTTAATGTGTTCCAGTTCGCAGGACAAAGTAGCCGGTGCACTTACTTTTGCTTGAAGCCAAACATCCCAGCCTCAGGTTGGCAACGCACCAATACCAATTTTGGTGTCTCTAGGTAGCGTGAATTTCTTACCATAGAAAGTCCGCTTGTGTGTCTTCCAATATCACTTCTAAAATGTTTATATAATACAAGCTTATTAGCTACGCTACCCTCCCTCCCTACTAGTACAAAACACTATCATTATGGCGGCAA
Source organism: Calephelis nemesis (assembly GCA_002245505.1). Taxonomy (NCBI): domain Eukaryota; kingdom Metazoa; phylum Arthropoda; class Insecta; order Lepidoptera; family Riodinidae; genus Calephelis; species Calephelis nemesis. The sequence continues at coordinate 130,963 of NJDD01038041.1, forward strand.
GAATAGGTAAAGCTGTGGATTGCTACCCGTACAAGTTGGTACACTTTACCGCCAGTGCTGTTTATAAAAACGTATTAACTTATGCTTGCCTCTTACGAGCTCCCAGGCGGGTAGACAGATGGTATATTCTACACAACACTGACAAACACTGGGAAAGTAGGCTACACTAAAACTTGATAGCGGCGGGCACTGACACTAAGGTGGTAAAAATCTAACGATCAATCCAGGTGAGATCTGAGAAGTTTATTCCACCTAGTTTTAATCGCGGTTGTAGTGATACAAATTTTACTAGAAGCTTAATTAAGCAGTGTGCTAGTAATATTTTTATAAGCAAATCTGTTAGCCTTTATATTTCTCAAAAGCTTGAACTAACACATGGTACTCATATACATATATACTAGTATACACTAGCTGTTTACTTGCGACTTTGCGTAGAGTAGTTACGATTTTCAAACGTTTATCCCCTGTCATAGTCCTTTAGGGGATGTTTTTTTTTTTAAAATAGCCTGTGTTTGATCTCGAATCTTTAGCTATATAAAAATCAAATTGTGTATTAGAAATAAAATAACAACACACAGGAATACAGATAGACAGTCATTCGCGTTTATATTATTAAAATATATCTAAACTGATCTAGATTAGACAAAATAACACTTAAACCGTCTTTTTCTAGACCTTGACATAATATGATATGAACATAATATTTTGTAATGTATGTATTGCTGAATAATAAATAGCAACTAATTCATTAACTTTAACCTTGTTATGATCTAATGCGAGATTTATTAAACAGATTTAAAAATATTAATAATTTTATACTGATTTCCGTGTTTGTTTAGTTTATTTTTATAGGTTCAGGTTAGATCAAACCGCAAAATTTTCCAAAGACTAAATATTGCCTGTGGCTATGCCTGTATAGAAGTAAATAAATATCCCTGAACAATTTACTAAAATTGACTTAAGTAAATTATATGCTTGTGTTATGGGTGTTAGTCAACGATACATATACATAAAAATACTTAAATAGATACCAGTATACATTTCTTATTAATAAATATGGATTAACGTAGGAGTAAAATGAAGTTGATATACAAGCAGACGGATTTCCAGATGGTAAGAAATTCACGCCGCCGAGAGACACCAAAGATGGTAATGATGCGTTGCCAACCTGAGGTCAGAATGTTAGGTCTCGAGCAAAAATAATTTTACCGGCTACCTTACCCTCAAAACCGGAACACGTCATGACGTCATGGCGGCAGGAATAGGTAGGTATGGCGGTGGTACCAATCCGGACGAGTTGCTGCGAAACTCTACCACCTAGTAAACTATATACTATAATACCAGACTATAACACCAGGTTGAACTTTGGAGTACTTGACTCCTTGTCTATATCTATACTAATATTATCAAGAGGAAAATGTTTGATGTTTTATTTGTTTGTTTATTTGTTTGTTTAAAATGAATAGGTTCCGAAACTACTAGACCGATTTCAAAAATTCTTTCACGCTTACAATGCTACATTATTCCTGAGTGACATGGGCTTTATTTATTAAATACGGTGTAGTAAAAGTCAAGTTACGCAGGCGAAGCTGCGTGAAACTGCTAGTTTATTAATAAGAAGGTAAATGAGCAACTAGACCCGGAAATACGGATATTATTAATTTCAACTCATCTTTTTCAAAAAGAACCATCAAAATCGGTTGGTTATTGTCCGAATAATTGCGTAACAAACATACAAAAAACTTGCATACATTAGAATTGAGAACATCCTCCATTTGTGGAGCCGGTCAAAACTGCTAAACTATGACGGGTGTTCATAAAAAAACTTTAAATTTTAAGATTACGAATATTTTGTGCGAGTGGCTGCCCCGCACCGGAGGACGTAGTGTTGGACGACCTCCCACCCGGTGGATTGATGATCTGGTCAAAGTCGCGGGGAGCCACTGGTTACAAGCGGCTGGTGATCGTAACTTGTAGCCCTCCTTGGGGGACGCCTATGTCCAGCAGTGGACGTCCCTCTGATAATAATGATGATAATGAATATTACTTTAACTTCCTCACAGTCCAAGTACTGGGAGCTACAATAACTTACGCTTTACCACCGTCTATATTTATTTAATTCTTTATTGTACACAATTTATGACTTAAAATATGGACAGTGATAAACAGAAATGCACAAAAGGTGGGCTTATCTCTAGGTCTACAGATTTCTTCCAGCCAACCCTAAAATTTAGAATCTGTGATGAAACAGTAGGAGGCATCATGCACAATAAATAAATAACCTAAACATAGCAACAATATAAAAAAAACTCAATAATGACATAATTTAAAACAATATAACTAATATAAATAAGAAACCTGATAATCACAAATCGTTATGCAAGTGTTAAGTAATACTCTTTCAACCGTTTTTTGAAGATGGGCAGGGAAGTGCTATCGCGGACCTCTAGAGGGAGTGAATTCCATAATTTGACGGAACGAAAAGTAAAGGAATTTGAATAACAATGGGAGTGGGATACAGGAAAACGAAGTATTGAGTTACGACTAGAACGACACGGTGATTCATTGGAGTGTAAAAAATTAAAGCGCTCTCGAAGATAAGAGGGGGCAGATATACTTAATTACCGACGTCAGTCATCGTCAGTGGTCATCAGTTTTCCACTTTAACCTATTCCTATTTAGAGGGCAGGGCAAAGCGAATTAAAAAGTAAGTTCGTTTGTTACACTTTTAAGGGAAAACCACTTCACCAATCATCATTAAACTTTGTACATATATCCTTCTATTAAAAGTAACAAAGGATTTTGAATGCCATAAATACGAGCAAAATTGCGAAAAAAAGCTAGTTAATAAACTTAATACCCCAAATATAATATAATATTATTTACAAGCGGCCCACCCCGGCTTCGTACTGGTATAATATATACATATGAACCTATCTCTTCAATCACTTTATCCACTAAAAAAACCGAATGAAAATCCGTTGCGTAGGTACTTTTAAAGATTTAAGCATATAAAGGGCCATAGGGACAGAGAAAGCGACTTTATTTTATACTATGTAGTGATAGTCATGATAAGCGACGAATTTATAAGGAAATCTATTTCTTCCTTTTTACTTAAAAAAAACTTAAGTTTTAAATTGTGTATCACAAAACAGCAAGCAGTTATAAAACAAGTTATTTACTTAAATTTACGTAACCAACAAGTTTAAATTAAAAATACGTGTTTTGTTTAAACAACAAGTAATTGTAACAAATTCATATTTGCGGTGTTTTTCCAAGTGGACTTCACTGCGCAGCAAAGTACCTATGTGGAAAAATACCAAGAACACAAACCACGTATGCGTGATTGATGAATGACAAACACTTCCAATGGTGTTAGAGTGTACAGAAACTTCTTCGGGTAGGGATATATTGACTTACCTATTCCTACATACATACATACATATCGTCACGCCAACTCCCTTACGAGGTAGGCAGAGGGTATCGAGTGTCAGACGTGAGGTCTCCTGACAAACCTGTCTCGCTTCCTTTACGTTCATTACGGAGGCTCTTGACACCACCCTCGGATAATATCCAATTCATGTGATCGTGGAAAGTTAGCATTTGTCTCCCCGGGTACCTACATCCATCCACATTCGCATTGTATATCTGCTTTGTCAATCTTTCATCTGTCATTTTTTCCACATGACCGAACCAGTGGAGCATGTCGTTGTAATATGGCCACTCGATCAACGATGCGGTCATATTGAAAAACCGATAACTTTAAAATATCATTATTATGTTGATCACATAGATAAAAAAATGTATTCGTCTATTTTCCAGTTTGTCTCTTATCTCTTATCATGCTTACTCGTACTTCCATAATGATAGTGATCTGTTCCGGTCTGGAGAGTAGGTTAGCTGGGAAACTTGCATAATAATAAGCCCACCTTTTGTGCATTTCTGTTTATCACTGTCCATATTTTAAGTCATAAATTGTGTACAATAAAGAATTAAATAAATTAATAAATTAATAATTGGTCTATCACCATGCCCATATGACGGCCACTGAAACCAAAAACATCGATACTGTCTATAGGCCACAAAAAAAGATGAGATGATTTTATTCTTGCATAAAAAATAATTGTTGTATTATATTTTTTAACTAGCTTCCGCCTGCGACTCCGTCAGCGCGGATGTCGGTCTTCGCGTGCTGAAACTAAAAATTAAGATTTATTTTTTTCTACATATTTTTCCAGGATAAAAAGTATCCCATTTTATGCCCAGGATAATAAGATATAATTGTAGCAAGTTTCATCGAAATCGAACCGTTAGTTTTCACGTGATGCCTGAACACACAGACAGACAGACAAACATTTTTTAATCACATATTTGGGTTTGGTATCGATCCAGTATTTTGACCCTTCTGCAGATTTATTATTCTACAGATCTTTATTATTCTCGTCACCCTTAACCAAAAGTGGGAGTGGTGCGTTGTTAAGGTTGAATTGATAAACCTCTTGCGCAAATTAACCATCTACTTTATCCGCTATAACACGATGAGTACTGACATCATGACGATATTATTACTGCAATCTAAGCGGGCGTAATTAGTTACAAATTGGTTAATTATTGAAACCACAATATGAGACCGCAATTACGTGTACTTGTGGATATTGTGAAGTTGGGTGTTTCCAACAAATACATTACTCAACAAGAAGACTAACATACAACAAAAGTCAAAGGCCAGCTTAAGATATTAACGCGTGTTAGTTCAACTTTAAAATATTACTTTATTTGTTTGTTAGGGAGAACCTTTTTGTTTTGCAGCACTAGCTGATGCCTGAAACTTCGTGCACGCGTTGAAGTGTTTTTTTATGATTAAGTGAGAGAAACGAAAGGTTGTGTGTGGTTGTGTTATTTACTGCAGTAAATAATATTCTAAATGTTGATCCGGAAGCTACTGCTAGACAAAATTTGCTAAGAAAAGTTTGAGTATGTATTTTTTTGCATTGGAAGTGAACTCATGCCCCAGTCTACCTACTACAACCCACGCTTTATATCGGAACACGACAATGACAAACACTAGATACGACAATGACAATCATGAGAGGAACAGGTAAGTCAATATATCCCTACCCGAAGAAGTTTCTGCACAGTCTACCACCATTGGAAGTGTTCTTCATTGATCAATTGCTCATACGTGGTTATTGTTTTTGTTATTGGTATTTTTCTACACACTTTGCTCCGCAGTGAAGTTCACTTAGAAAAACACCGTAAATATGAAATTGTTACAATTACATGTTATTTGAACCAAAAATGTGTTTTTTAATTTAAACTTTTAATCGCCTCTGTGGTCTAGCAGTCCGGGTGTTGGACTTGACTGCATGAGGTTCCGGGTTCGAATCCCGGGTCGGCCAACAAAAAGAAAATTGAATTTTTCCAATTTTCTAATTAAAAAAAAATGTTGGTCGGGATTGGAATTGTGCCCGGTTGGCGATAGGCTTGCCACCTATCATATTGTGGGACTTAGTATCTTTGGCTAGTCGTGGGTGCCCTGGTTGTGCTTCTGCCTACCTCTTTGGGGATATGGGCGAGAAGATACTTTTTTTCCTTTTTTTTTAATTTAAACTTATTTGTTACGTAGCCAAACTAAATTACTTGTTTTGTTACTGCTCAAGTGGTTTTTGATACACAGTTAAAAGTTCAAAATAGTAGTTTAGTTTTTTTTTTCAACGGTCAACGGCACGAACTTTTTATAGATATAATTAAATTTGTACAAAATATTTTCATTTAATTCTGACAACGAAGGTTGAATGAATCTGATGAATGTTGACGAAATCGTTGTCGATGATGTCGTCATAATATGTTGAAAATTTATGCATAATAATTATATTGATGCACAATATATGGAACTATCAGGAAATTATAACCTACTTTTTAAAAGAGGGCTATCAAAATCTGTTTTTAATTAACCAAGTAATATACACGTTGCCTTCCATTATATTCTTAAATATTAAATTTTCTGGGTTGACCGGAAGAAATTTCTATAGCTAGAGATAAGCTTGCGTTTTGTGCATTTTACTGCTGATGTATTTTGTATATTTTTGCTTTTTGTGTGCGATAAAGCATTAAGTATATATATTAAAATAAAAAAATACAATTGAATTAAGAAATCAAAAATGGTCAAACTTTTTTGGATTCAGTTAATAATAACTAAGATAGAGTTTTAAATATTTTTAACTAAAAAAAGCGAATTCACTTATAGAATTAAATTTACTAGAAGAATTAATATTGTTTGTAATTGTGGAAAGGAAAAGTCTACTAGAAACACTGAGCGGCACATGAATGAAAAATAGCTACGTGTACTGATGATGTAAATGGTTGTCAACTTGACTTAACTCTGGGCAAATAATGAATATAGTTTATGTATAGGTAATAAAACTTTAAATTGTGTTAAGAAAATAAAAATTGCAATCAGTGCGATATCTTTTTAGTACTGGCAAATGGTATACCGCAACGCTAAGTCCGAGACGAACGGCCGGCCGAACATACAAAAATATACAATAAAATGGGACGATTTAAATACCCCTTGAAATGATTAGATTACTGTAATCTCTGCTGAAACACGAAAAGGTCAGCGGTATTTATTTTCCCTTTGTTATCTTCACGTACGCTGAATTCCTAAAGCTTTGAGATAAACTTGAAGCTGAATTAGATCCAATATTATAAGCCAGAAAATATTCGGCATCAAATTTGTACAGCTTTTTGCTTTGTCCAATTTACATTAAATGTTTAATTTTTTTGTGGAACAATATGAAGTTGTTGAGTGCAGCTTGATCTTTATGTTAAAATTGTTTAGCTTTCTCTCGATATCCCGTTAAGATATTTTATCCTATTAATATTATAAATAAGCTCAGAGAGCCTCTTAAATAAGCTCAGAGTCGTTCAGCGTGCTATGAAGAGAGCAATGCTCAGTGTTTCTTTGCGAGATATGATCCGTCATTCGGTGATCCGCAAGAGAACGAGAATGACCGACATAGTTCAGAGAGTTAGCAAGCTGAAGTGGCAATGGGCAGGCCACATTGCTCGCAGAACCGACAACTGCTGGGGAAGAAAGGTTCTCGAGTGGCGGTCCCGCACTAGAGGACGTAGTGTTGGACGACCTCCCACCCGGTGGACTGCTGATCTGGTCAAAGTCGCAGGGAGTCGCTAGAAACAAGCGGCTGGTGACTTTGACTTGTGGCGTTCTTTGAGGGAGGCCAATGTTCTGCAGTGGACATCCTCCGGCTGTTGATGTTGATGATTAATATTATAAATGCGATGTACACACACATTATACATAGAGAGTAACTTGGATTAACATATAGGACAGTTTTTATCCCGCAACAATATTTCTGTAGGGCCACGCGGGCATCAGCTAGTATAATAAATAAAAAAATCTATTACAAAAACATTAAAGTACCCTGTGTCCTTTTTCAATGTCTAATCTAATCTTATTAAAGTTGTTAGATTTTTTAGGTTGTAAATGAATGAATGAATAAATTAGCAACACTTTCGCATTTTTGATAGTATAAGGGATTATGAAAAAAAAGGGACTTGGTTTAAAGGTATGCATGTATGTAAATTAAATAGAACTAGTGGTCCAAATTCGACCATAATAAATTTTAAATATTAGTTACTCAATATAAATAATTTAAACAAAGTGTTTAAAAATTATTAAGGTTCTATTGTTAATTATCTTTTTGATAAGAACGTAATCTTCATTTA
>NJDD01038041.1:139514-171199 GCA_002245505.1 Calephelis nemesis
AAGAGAAGCTGGATTAGCTAATAGTTTAACTTAAGGTTAACTTGCTTGCCATTTATCACACTATGAGGCTTAGTGGCTTCGGCTAGTTGAGGGTGCCCTGGTTGTGCCTCGCAGAAAGGCAGAGACCTACCTCCTTGGGAGATGGACGTGAAGACATTTTTTTACTAGTAACCACGGACTTCTTAATTTGGACTGCAAGATGTTATCTCAGTAGAGATAAAGGAAAGAATTTTAATAATTATTATGTAATAATTTAATTGTAAAAATAGACACAAATTTCATACACACTTTTTATAATAATGGAAGGCAAACAAGCAGACGGATTTCTTGATGGCAAGAAATTCACACCGCCTAGATACGTCAAAGGTGGTAATGGTTCGTTGCCAATCTGAGGCCGAGCAAAAGTAAGTTTACCAGCTACCTTACCCTCCGAACCAGAACTCGTTAACGGCAGGCATTGGACGTTATGATGGCAGGAATAGGTAAGGCGGTGGTACCAATCCGGGCGAAATACTTACTAAATGAAATATTTATTAAATAGGTACTCAATTTTTGAGTACGAAGACGATTTACTTATTGAATTAAGTCAGTTTTTTTCAATGTTACAGCTAATAAATCAGTCAGAAAAAAAAGTGTATTAGGATACAATATAACATTTAATGTAAGTATTTAAACTAATCACTGGTTTAATGCAACTCTCTGGTGCAAATGTACGATTATTATCTACACAAGCAACTGTGGGAACTATGCCAAAATCGTTTGCATCGAACTCTATTGTTTTAACGTTTGAACTATTGCGATTGAATGCTCTTACTTACATATTATGTAGTTGTACTTTTATAAAAAGAACAAAATGTCATCAACGTTAGATAAAACTTATGCAATAATGTTCACTTAAGAAGCTTACTTATGAACGATAATATCTTTTAAAAATTATAACAAACGATTATATGACATATATAATATAAAGAATGATTTCAATCATGTCAATCATGACATAATAAACATTCTGTGGCGTAGTGTCTTGATATCATGAGGTCCCAGGTTCCATCCTTATGTCGTGCAACAAAAGTGCTCTTGTTGTGTCTCTGCGGGTATTTATTTATTTATTTAACACTTTATTGCATACAAAAATACACAAAATACATGATACATAAGTAAAAATGCACAAAATGCGAGCTTGTCTTAAAGAAATTTCTTCCAGCCAACCCAAAAAAATGAAGCTGTGAAAATAAAGATTGAAGCATTGTGTACAAAAACAATTAACTATAGCTATACATAAAACAAATAAATAAAAATATAAAAATCAAGTATGTAAAAATAATAATATATGGGCGTGTATATACAATATTAAGCACGATATTTTTTTTTACAAATTACAAGAAACGATATAAATTATAATCCAACGACTCCCCGCGACTTTGACCAAGTCATCAGTCCACCGGGTGGGAGGTTGTCCAACACTATGTCCCCCGGTGCGGGGCCGCTACTCGAAAACCTTTCTTCCCCAGCAGTTATCAGTTCTGCGAGCAATGTGGCCTGCCCATTGCCACTTCAGCTTGCTAACTCTCTGAACTATGTAGGTTACTCCCGTTCTCTTGCGGATCACCGAATTACGGATCATATCTCGTAGAGAAACACCGAGCATAGCTCTCTCCATAGCACGCTGAGCGACTCTGAGCTTATTTAAGAGGCCCACATTTAACGGCCAAGTCCATATGTCATCACTGGTAACACAAACTGGTCGAAGACTTTCGACTTTAGGCTCTGCGGTAATTTGGACAAGAAGATACCCTTTACCTTCCCGAACGCTGCCCATCCGAGTTGGATTCGGCGGTCGACCTCTTTCTTTTGTAGTTGGATTTACTGTCTTTTTGGTCTAGTCGGACTTGATCTCTTGAGACGGGTTTGATCACAGGGTGGGGTGACAAAAAAATTCAAAAATGTATTTTTTTAACACAATTAACATTGCGCAAGATTGGATATGTGCCCGGTTGGTGCTATCTTTGTCACCTATCACATTGTGGGACTTAGTGTCTTCGGCTACTGCTTCTGCCTACCCCTTCGGGGATGTGGGCGGTAAGGTACTTATTATTACTACTTTATTAAAATAAAATCAGGTTAAGTAATTATTACCATCTTTGACGACGTAAAAAAATTTAGAAAATAAAAAACATGTAATGTTAACTATGATTACCTAATTTTAAAACTTCTTTAATGTTTCTTTAGCCGGATAAATAAAAAAATTATGCCTGGACAAGTTACACTAATTAAATCTAACTCTAATGTAAGCAAATTACGTTGCTTGTGTTGTGGGTGTTAGACAATTTTTCTAATTCATAGAAATCACCCAAACACGGAAATGTCATCTAATTTTTTTGCATATCAATGTCTGCCCCTGTCAGGAATCAAACACGAGCCCCGAGGTTGGTCGTTAGAGTTATGCGTGTAATCATCCTCTTGACCAACTAGGCAGTCAAATCGCATCAGAACTTTTCAATGTGACGCAGCTATTTCGATCCAATGGTAGATTATTACTTATGTCGTCGGGCACTACTAATTATTATTCTAAATCTGAATCTACTACCTAATTGCAGTTAAAGTGTTGGTTATAGAAGAACAGACGCAATGATCTTAACGTATCCATACTAATATTACAAATGCGAAAATCTGTTTGTCTGGTGCTCTTTTACGGATAAACTACTAAACCGATTTCGATGGAATGTGACAAGCGTATAGCTAAAGATTTGATTTCAAACAAAGGATTACTTTTTTCCAAAAATCAACCCCTAAAGGGGATATAATAGGGGATGAAAGTTTATATGAAAATTGTAACTATATAGGCGCCGTCAAACTCCTAAATATTAATAAAAATAGACTAAAGTGAAGAGTAAAGTTGAGTTAATATTATAGTATATATCATAATGTACTAAAAACTATAAAAACAAATCAAACTTACACGTCGGATCCTCCGGATCCAATAACAACGGAAAATGCAAGAGTCACTCTCAAAATACTACATTACACTGCCGCAGGTATCTGTGACGAAGATCTCTTTTGCACCCAGTACCTAATGCCAAATGCCAAGCGACGAGCCCCTACTCCACCATCAAGTCCACCCCGTAACCAGAACGCAGCACCAAGTCGAGGTATGGTCTCCCGGGAGGCTCCGTCTTGTTGCTGGCGTTGCAGGGTCCAATCCATCTAAATAATTATGTTTCGGGCAGAGCACTCTGCTTGGCCTACAAAGCCCGATGAAGTTGAAAAAATCGCGAGATTGGCAACACATTAGTAAAAAAAAGTGAAACCTTGGAGAACTGTAAAAAAAATAAAATAAAATAAAAACATCCTTCATGTCTACTGTAACTAATGTACTATCACAATGGTGGTAATTTTGTTGCGCACTCACTAAACTAATTTTAAGTTATCGCTGTCTTTTTTCAACAAAAGAAACAGAAAGAGACAAAACACTTTTAGCGCTGTCAAATTAGCGTGTATGGTACACGTCATTTCTACAGACGTTTAAAGTATTACTCGGAAAACGTCGATTAAAAACATTGCGATTTGACATGTTCCGACTAATCGGACGTGTCTAAAACGTTCCATCTCTTTTGTTTTTGTTTCATTTGAGAAAGATAGCATGCATCTAAAATAAGTTTAGTTTGTGAACAGCAAAATTACAACCAATGTAGGATTACTTTTATTATTTTAAACTATCACTAGTAGAAGTTACCTCATTGGCATTTCTTATACCTTTCTATGTATCACGTTTCCGTGTCTCTCGCATTATTATGGGTCCACAAATTTGGTTGAAGATATCACCCCACTTGGAGAAATTAATATTATGTTTGTTAATAAGACGTTTGCAACCATCTTGATAGGAAAGTAGTAGCCATTATTCAGTAAAGGAGGCGAGACCAACGCTTAAAACAGCTTTTGTAGATTAACTGTTCAAAAGCAATAAATTTTAGTGATCCGCAATGCCTTAGTAAATCAAAAGGATTAAACGACTATACAAACGCACCTTCCCTAACTAGAGCAAGCTATAGAGAGAATCAGATTCTAAGTTAACAACACAGTCGAAAAATTTTAATAACTAGGTATTATTTTGACACTAATTATTATTAATTAGTATTATTTCAAAAGTTGTGGATTTAAAATCGCACTAATGTTATAAATGCTAAAGTTTGCTGTTTGTTACATTTTCATGCAAAACTACTTTACAGATTTAAAAAAGGATGATAGTATTAACTACTGTCTCAATTTCTGATTTAAACATATTTTGATAAAAATTGGAAATATAAATTTATTTTTATTTTGACAATATTTGACGTTGTGATATATACAAGCATACATATTATAGTGCATAACAATACAGAGAACTTCAAGCATTATCTAGTTTGTTGGTTCCAGGATAAACTTTAAAACTAAAAAAAATTACGCATGCATAGATTATAAAGGCATATTATCTATTTCGTGCTTTTGCCCACGATAACACGAAAATGGCAACACTTTTGTGATTATGTGTTAATAGATTTCGTGGATATTAACTAAGAACAACTTCCTTAAATGATGTAGATGTTAGTCGTTTAAGAAATTAAAGTAAGTTTAATTAATATTATGTATGTAAAGGCACATGCAATTTATTAGGCAAGCACTGCTTAAATGCCTTTATGGAGTGCTCGCCACTACTTATACCCTTTCAGGGATGAAATTTCCAAAATTTTATTCGGAACAAATACATATGTTATAATAACTATATATTGTTATGTTTAGTCAGATCCATCCATTCGTTTAACTGTGCGTTGGTAGATCAGGTATTTTTACAAAATATACTGCTATGGGTAAGAAACAGAATCACTGCCGAAGCCTTAGTAGATTCAAAATGAACAAGGCTTCCTTTCTCCTGAACGTTTTTAGTAGAAATTGCATACCTGCATTGAGTCTACGGAGTAAATCAAACTATAAAACATTTTTTGTAGTACGAGACTAAATCAAGGGATGAGGGTTCAAAAGGGTTTGTTATGGATTTGTTACTGCAATAACAGTTTTTGTGACAAGACATTCGGGAGCCCTTATTGATCATTAAGACGTTGCCTATAAACAAATGTTGTTGCTAATACCTCTCTATTATATAACTTGAATTTTGAGGCACATATACAAAATTACTGGCCGCCATAATTTCCAACGTGGAACATGAAATGGAGGGATAGAATAAATACCTGTATTTCATTTTTTAAATATATAATGTCTGACGCTAAGGAGTAGTTTAACGAGAAAAACATGCGAACTTAATACTATATATCGATCGCCTCTTTGGTCGAGGGGCTAGCGTACACGCCTAGCACGAGCAAGACCAAGCGTGAGGCTCGGGTTCGATTCCCAACGGGGGCAGGCATTTGAGTGATGAACATTTGAATGACTATGCTTTCGGGTCTGGGTGATTATTTTTATCTATGAAAATCGTTGACTAACACCCATAACACAAGCATTATTGACTCAGAGGCCTAGTGGTCCAGCATAAGTTGACTTCTTGAGATCCCGGGTTCGTATCCTTGCTCATGCAGCAAGTAATGGAAAAAAACTGTTCTGAAGTTTCGTTTAAAAATAACGTTTCCCGGGATTGGATATTTGCCCGGTTGGCGAAAGGTGTCTTGGGCTAGTCGTAGGTACCTTGATTGTGCCGAGGATATGGCAGTGCAGATACTTACTACTACTAATGAGTTAATTGCTTACTTTGAGGTAAGATTCAATTTTTGTAAGTCCAGAAATATTTATTTATATTATCTAAATCAAAGTTAAATCATCATGGATCACAATTTTAAAAGTATTAAATTATAAAAAAATATCATATGACCCATGACTAATCCATGCAATACAAGCAATTCGTTACGAAACCACTTCCGTAAACGTAACTCTTAACATAGTTATCGAACAAAATTTCTGTGCGATACATACAGAGTCCTCGAACGTGATGTCACATTCGAGAACACTTTTACTTTATAGCGTTTTTTGAGTTAGTTCAAAACTATGATTTTAAAGTTACGATAACTCGAGTAGTTTTCGGAATAGCTGATTTATTTTTTCACCGAGTTTTTTATTACTTTGGGGTAATTCGATACCGGCAGAATTGAGAAACTCCTCATTTCTTTGAACTCGGTGAAAAAGTAAAAAATAATAAAGATTAAATATTAATTTTGAACTACATATTATTAAATGTGTCATTTACTAAAAGGTTTGAAGTCGGTGCCAAGACTTAAACTAATAATTATATTTGAAGTAAGTATTAAATTGGCTTGGCACCGACTTTAAACTTATTAGTAAATTGCACATACAAATAAAAGGTAATATATACTTAATATTCAATCTTTATCATTTTGTTAATTTCGAAGTCGGATTTTATTAATTGTGAAATTCCTAGGTCGTGGTGTTTGTCATTTGGATACTCATCCGAAAAGACTCGTACAATCTTTTTGAAATCTTATGCGGATATTTGGTATATTAGGTTGCAAGTTTAATTAAATACGACTTTGGATTTTTATGTGGTATTGGAAGGCAAACAGTCAGACGGATTTCTCGATGGTAAGAAATTCATGCCGCCTAGAAACACCAAAGGTGGTAATGGTGCGTTGCCAACTGAGGCTGGAATATTAGGCCTCGTGCTAAGTAAGTTTGCGGGCTATCTTATCTTCCCTTACTAGAACTTGTCATCGGCAAGCACTGACGTTATGGCGGCAAGAGCCGGTAAGGTGGTACCAATCCGGGCGGGTCGCTGCGAAGCTCTACCATCTAGTAAGATGTCACGGTGTTAGTGACGGAAAGTCCATGCTCTCTGCCTTTGGCGAGCTGCCTGGATGCCCTATTCCGCAACCTGGAGCAACATATAACAACATTTAAATTGCATTATTCTAATAAATTCAGACAAATAAATCCAATGTAATTTTTTTCAACCTCAGAACTATATTTATCAAGATACCCATATGTTCGCCTCCTATACTATAAAAAACTAAGCCAAAAACGATAAACTGAATATTAAATTTGACCTCATTTTAGACAAACTCTTTCCAAGTTGAAACTGAATTGCTAATGTTTATTAACTTTGCTAATGTTCTTAGAAACAGGTTGTAAAAAGGAATCGACAATAAAAACTCCTAAACTAAAGCTTTAGGGTGTTCAATGGGCTGTGAATGAAAAAGTTTTCGGTTTGAAGTTTAACGCCGTGGAAAGAACTAGAATATAGTATTTGTTTCAGTATTTCACATCAGAATTTTTCTTTTATTTCTGTGAGTAGTAAGCCAAAACTCAAAGTTTTATTTAGCGAAAAATGAAGTCCAAATCTCTGATATTATGAATAGATGTTTGAATAATTAGGAATATATTGATTAATATGCCTAACTGTGAATGAATGTATATTTTGCTAGCACCGCCTTTGCTCGAGTGGCAGTCTACATTTACTAAGTTACTCATTGTAGCCCATTATTAAGGACTGTCAACCCCTATTTCACCCCTTGTCAGAATTTCCAGAAACGCTTAAATATATATCTACTCATTTTTAATAAGTGGCTCAAAAATAATATTTCATGATTCTTACGTAAAAATTGACGGTTTTCCATAAAACTTTCAACCCCTATTTTACCCCATTGAGGGTAGAATTTCCAAAATTCCGTCCTTAATGGGTGTCTACTCAATAAAACGACCCTATTCGATAAATTTCATAGCTGTAACTGTAACAGTTTTTGCGCGGCGATGATGAATCAGTCAGGACTTGTTATTTTATAAGTATAGTTATTGAGTATTCATAAACACTTCTAAATATTAATAATACTAGATAAGAGCGTTATAAAAAGAAGAATCTATAACTAAAATTATATGAATCGCACTTGTAAAAAAAAAGTAGTAGAGTGAATGTAGAAATATGTTTCTAAAGCAGACAACTTCATGATGTTCATTTTGTGTAACAGATGCGCGCGCATGCGAGCTATTAATATTTAGATAGGTATAAATAGCTAATCAGTAAGCAAAGAAAATATAAAAATGTAATTGGTCCAATTTCTTGGTACTTTTTTCTCGTAGTTACCTACATTACATTGTCAAGTTCGTGCATTCAATAGGTAAGTTTCCAGATCCTGTTTATCCTATTTCTATTGAGTAAAATACGAACACTCAAATAAAACTTCCACTGTGTAATCCATACGATTACTGTGTTTTGTCATAACTTTTACAGAACAAAATGCATTCTACTCGTAAATGCACCGTTTTCTTTCCTAAGAGCCTTTAAGATCCAACGTTTAATATTTTAAGAACAGTCATTATTTCTTTATTTTCAGAAACTCGTGCAGTGACTAGTCTTACTATTGTGACTCAGCTTTACTCTTCCATATCCTATATAATATTATCTGTTCCTTCCGCCATGACGTTAGTGATTGTCGCTAACATGTTCCAGTTTGGAGGATAAGGTAGCTGGTAAACTTGTTTTTGCACGAGGCCTTACATCCAGAACCCAGTCTCGCAACGCATCATTGCTACCTTTGGTATCTCTAAATTTCTAGCCACCAGGAGATCCGTTTGCTTGTTTGCCTTCCATTATCATAGAAAAAAATATTCAGCTGCATCTATCAAACAATCACGATCCTTAAAAAAACTCCGTTACGTTACGTTCAGTATGTTCTTTATAATTAAATGACCGGTCTATATTTTTCCTTACTTTTTTATTGGTTTGTGTGGAACAATGGTTTGTGTAATAGCAAAATATACGAATGGCAAAACTTATTCTGTAATATTCCATTAAAGAACCGCAATTATTTCTTCCCGTGAATTGACTAGTCTCTAATGTTACGTAATATAACTTTTTTTATGATATTGGAAGGCAAACAAACAGACTGATGTCCTTATGGTAAGAAATTCACGCCAACTGGAGACACTAAAGGTGGGAATGGTGGCAACCAACCTTGGGCCGGGATGTTAGGCCTCAAGCAAAAGTACGAACCGAAACACGTCAACCGCAAGCGCTGCCATTATGGTGGCAGGAAAAGGTAAGGCGGTGGCACTAATCCAAGGGAGTCGCTGCAAGACTCTACAACCTAGTCAGTTGTCACGGTGGTAGTGACGGTAAGCCTATGCTGCCTGACACAGAAAGGCAGGATGGAATACCAACACGTCTTTATCTTCATCAGCATCTATTAAACGATCATAATCTCTCAAAAATCATATACGAAACCTTTCAATATCTTCTTTGTAATCTAATAACTGGTCTAGAGTTTTTCCCTAACTTTATTTAATTTGTGCGGAACAATGTAAGTGTTTGTGGACTAGTAAACACGAATGGCAAACTTGGTTCTGTAATATTCCACTTCCACAAGCGTGTTTTCAAGGAGATCGCCTACCAAAAGTTGAACAAAACAAAATAACTGTCTCAAAGTTCGTTTCCTTATTAAAAAAAACAACAGGTACGCTGCATGTATTTTAATGACAAATAATGTTCGTACATTTTTAGTAGTCCATGCATTATATATTTTATATATATTTCAGTTAATTTTAACTGATTTGAAGAGTTAATTATGAGGAAGTTATGTGTTCGACTCCTATATTTTTTATAATATGAATGCATCTTCACGCTAAATCCCTTGTAAGGTAGGCAGAGAATATCGAGTGCCAAATCTTACGATTCTGGCAGACCTATCTGGCTTCCTCTGCATTCATTATTTTTAACAAATAAACAAAATGCTGCCTAAGGAAATCGGGGAAAGTAGTTATTTTTTAAGTAATTTATTTATTGAAATCAAAGTCGGTTTTTTGCAAGTTTTCTGTTATCATAACGTCAGAATTGGCTACTGACTTGTTTCTGACTCTAAGGGTAGGGGTATGACTAATAAAAACTAACTAATAAGTCTTGAACTTACCAATTACATTACAACTTTTGTGTCTATAGACGATGTATATTTCTGATCATTCGTCCTCCTCCTCCTCGCCCTTCCACCTAGTTGTCTAGTGGCTAGCGTACACGCCTAACCACACCGAACAACTGTGAGGCTCGAGTTCGATTCCCGACGGGGGCAGGCGTTTGTTGTGAGGAACATTTAGATGTCTGCATTTCCGGGTCTGGGTGTTTATTAAGTTTACTCTGGTATCTTTTTAAATATTTCTATGCATAGAAAATATTTGTATGTATTTTCCAATCCTAAAAACGTTAATCTAATGGTCGTAATTCTGTTGGCACAAACTAGTCTTAAAAAATTAGAATTACATTTTAAGCTTTTAAATTACATAATTTATAATATTTAAATTACATAATATATATAATTTATTGTTTTGAAAATAATAAAAAACATAGCATAGGTAGGATAAAAGTAAAGGTACGATAGGAATATAGGCAGAAGGGTGGGGTAGCCGAAAAACAAAAGTAAGTTTACGGGCTACCTTACCCTCCCAACCGAAACACTTCGTGACGTTATGGCGGCAGGAATAGGCAAGGCGGTGGTACCAGTCCTTGTGAGTCGCTGCGAAACTCTACCACCTAGTAGGATGTCACGGTGTTAGTGACGGTAAGCTTATGCTGGCCTTTTACGAGCTGCCTGGCAGGAAGCAAATGGTCTATTCTGCAAAGGATCCCGGACCAACACAGGGAGAAATGGGGGTTTGTATGCATGTTGCAGTAAATGTTTTTAATATGTTATTTAAGCTCAATTCAAGAAAATTTTATATTCAAGTTAAATTAATATAAAAGTGTTTGTATAACAAAAAAAGTTATATTTAAGTTAAATAAATGTGTAGTACAAAAATTGACAGACTAATAATCTTAGTTTATTTCAGTCTAGCTCGCGTCAACAGAATCGCTTCCATTCTATTAAGTTGAGTAAGAATAACAAGGATTGGAACAAACTAGTTTTAATCTAGGCATTCCATTGTTTACTCTAAAGTAGCGTTACTCAATTTGCATAATGAAAACAGTTAAACTATAACGGCTATATTTTTTTTTATGTTATAGGAAGGCAAACAAGCTGGCGGATTTCCTGATGGTAAGAAATTCACGTCGCCTAGAGACACCAAAGATGGTAATGGTGCGTTGCCAACCTGAGGTCAGGATGTTAGGCCTCGAGCAAAGGTAAGTTTAACGGCTACCTTATCCTCCGAACCGGAACACGTCATGACGTTATGGCGGCAGGAATAGGTAAGGCGTTGGTACCAATCCGGGCGAGTCACTGCGAAACTCTACCACCTAGTCAGATGTCACGGTGTTAGTGACGGTGAGCCTTTGCTCGCCTTTTACGAGCTGCCTGGCAGGAAGGCAGATGGTCTATTCTACAAAGGAGCCCGGACCAACACGGGGCAATTATCTTAGTACACGAAAATTGCGTATTTTTTTCAATTCCCCTGAGATTCTATCATTAAACTTAGAGTTGATGGCTATGTATTTCAAATAAAATAAATTCATGATTTTATAAACACACTTAAAAATATTAGAGTCAAACACGAATTTAAAATTTAGAAAAAACCTTACTCTATCACAAAACAGATGCTTGGAATAATAAAAAAAATATAAATACTGAATAGTTATTGAGGATTGTTACAAATAACTTGCTCGAAGTTTTATTTAAAGGCAAGTTAATTTTAATTCAGTACCACCAACAACGACAGTAACTTTTAAACCTGATTGTTAATTTGAGACTTAAAACTTGTTGGAAAAACCAATGACGCAGTTAACAGGAATCAGTTAATAGGGATGTCACTTTACAAAACTGCACAACTACATTTCTTGTATTAGTATTTTTGGTGCCACCTTTTAACATAAAGGATTGTATGTAAAAATTTTTAAAGTCAATAAAAGTAGCTTGTATTAAATTTAAGTAAAGATTTCACAATTTCGCATACATACATACATGGCTTCACGTCAAGTTCCTTACGAGGTAGGCAGTGAGTATCGAGCGCCAAACCTCACGATTCTGATAAACCTGTCTGGTTTCATTCACATTCATTACCATTTATTCATTTTATTACAACAAGAAACAAAAAAAATGTTTATTCGTATTTTAGATAGCGCTGTGACGTAAAAACAGAAAATAACTAAAGTTTGCTTTCTTTTTCCTAATTGTTTAATTTTAATTAAATAAAATATTTTTTACAAGGTGACAGCTCTAAGTTTCAATTGTCTGCCAGTCACAAAATATGCGCATATTTATTCATGTAACATATCTTTTTTTTCAACGTTTCACTTCTTAGAATGTAACTAATTGGCAAATAAAAAGATAGATTTTGGAATGTTAAATCTGAATAGATGAAATTCCTTAATCAGTTGCAATTTTGACAACGTTTCTGGGTTAGCTTAAATGAGTTAATCTATCAAATATAAAGCAATTTAACCCTTGTTACAAGCTAACGCAGATTTGAATACTTGATCCAGGAACTTGCAAGTAGCCCTAAAAATGATATTGTTACCCCCGACATCTCAAAGAAAAAAGTATCTCCACGAACAGATGACCCAGCCGAAGACACTAAGTCCCACATTGTGATAGGTGGCAAGCCTATAGGCAACCGGGCATATATCCAATCCCGGTTAACGTATTTTTTATTAGAACATAAAAATATATATTTTAAATTTTTTGTGTTGCCCGACCCTGGGATCGAACCCGAGATCTCAAAGAAATTGTCACTAACAGCTAAAATAATAGTTAAAAGTACACCATATCGTTCTGTTTAACGAAAATGTATGAAATCATTTTCTCCGTATTGACCCAGGTTCTCTTTGTAGAATAGAACATCTACCTCCATCAAGTCATCTCCGAAAAGGCAAGCAAAGTTTACATGGGTCATAATAATAAGACCACTGGTGGTATAGTGCCCTGCAGAAACTTGCTTGACGAAGGATAGATTCTGATTCTGCTATCGACCAATACAAATTTTATCGAATCCAAAAATATTTATTTTGAAAAACACAGACAAAAAGACAGCCCCTGTGGTCTAGCGGTCCAGGTCTGTGACTTGACTGCATGAGGTCCCGGGTTTGAATCCCGGGTTTGAATCCCGGGTCGGGCAACAAAAATAAAAATTGGTTTTTCAAATTTGCTAATAAAAAAAATTGTTGCTCGGGATAGGATATGTGCCCAGTTGGCGATAGGCTTGCCACCTTTCACATTATGGGACTTAATGTCTTCGGCTAGTCGTGGGTGCCCTGGTTGTGCCTCTGCTTACATCTTCGGGGATATGGGCGTGAAGATACTTTTCTCTTTTTTTTACAAAAAAAATTCAAAATTTACGCAATATTAAGTATAACTCTAAAAACACTGGTTATTGACAAAATTATTAAAAAAATACCTTAGAAGCATGGCCAACTTAAAAAAAATAGGCTCACCCAATTATTGGTGAGCAATCACGTAACATACATACAAAAAGAAATAAAAAACAATCGAATGGATAAAATCCCCTTTTTAAAAACTGTTAAAAATATAAGCATATGCTCCTGTTATTTTAATCAACTTTGTTCTAAACAAAAACCATCTCATATTTTCTAGAAAGTGTTTGGAGTTATAAGTTCTCTTTTTCTTTAATATGACAGTATGATCACAGGCATATTATTACGTGATGTAAAATACAAGATAAAACTTGGCAAGCTCAGCAACATTTACATTGGATGTTGAATTTTTAAAAGTACTTAGTAACCTTTTTGTTTCAAACCTTATAGTGTTGTTAACGTAGTTTCTTACATGTGAGAAATGAATGCAAATATTGTAGCTCAAGAATTTAATCTCCGACATAGATAGTATATATCGCTGATGATGGTCTACCATTTAAGCCATTAAGAATTTACCTTCCTACTAGGCCGCTCGTAAAACGCGAGCATAGGCTTACCGTCGCTAGCACCGTGACATCCTACTAGGTGGTACAGTTTCACAGTGACGTGGCCGGATTGGTACCACAGCCTTTCCTATTCCTACCTCCATAACATCAGTGCTCGCTGTTGACGATTGTCGGTTCGGAGGGTAATATAGCCGGTAAACTTACTTTTGCTCGAAGCCAAACATCTCAGCCTCAGGTTGGCAACGCATCATTACCGTCTTTGGTGTATCTAAACGGCGCGAATTTATTACCACCAGAAAATCTGTCTGCTTGTTTGCCTTCAAATATCATAAAAAAAGTTCAATAACCCCCGATGAAACCTAGCAATGTCGCTAAAAGTTTCCAAAAAAATTCGCTTTGAAGTACATTTGTTCAAAAATTTTAATGCCATAAACACACAGATACGTCAAACGCGTAACAGTTTTTCTTGTCACGTTTTGTTTTGACGTGACAACGTCTTAAATTAGGTTGCGGCTCGGAGTCACTCATTAAAAAGTGTAACGCCCGGTAACGTTACGATGAGTCACCGAACGAGAGAGAGGCCCGCCGGAGCGACGAATGCCTTCCGTCTCTCTCCCACTCTTCAATAATATTCATATCAATAAATATTCTACCGAGAAAAAGACGTTGTCACGTAAAATCTTCGCCCGTAAAACCGACTTTACAGGCAACCATTTTTTTTCTCGTCATCGCCACTGTGGTCTAGCGGTGCAAGTGCTGGACTTAACTGCATGAGGTCCCGGGTTCGAATCCCAGGTCGGGCAACAAAAGTAAAATGTGGTATTTCTAATTTTATATTAAAAATATTGCTCGGGATTGGATATGTGCCCGTTTGGCGATAGCCTGGCCACCGATCTCAATATGGACT
The DNA here is from genome assembly GCA_002245505.1 of Calephelis nemesis. Classification (NCBI taxonomy): domain Eukaryota; kingdom Metazoa; phylum Arthropoda; class Insecta; order Lepidoptera; family Riodinidae; genus Calephelis; species Calephelis nemesis. The sequence goes on from NJDD01038041.1 coordinate 154,213, forward strand.
TAGTGTTTTCAGCTAGTCATGGGTGCCCTGGTTGTGTCTCTGCTTACCCCTAGTCATAGGTGCCTTAGTTGTGCCTCCGCCAACCCCTTTCGTGGTGGATGTGAAGATACTTTCTTACTTATAACAGGTTTTTCCGTCAGGGCTTAAAAATACTTCATTGTACCGACAAAATACTGTTATATTTTTAAGGATTCCAGTTCGTAGTTGTTGTTTTTGCCACCCACAAATCATACAGTTAAGATCGCGGATTAAGTTTTATGGTCCCCTCTCTAAGGTCTCTCTTTAACCGTCCTTACGACACCCTTGGGATAATCTTATTTGACGCTGAAAGTTCAATATAATAAATAATAATGTTTTGAGCAATCCCAAGTTTTCGTATTATATTTTGTTAGCTTCCGCAAAATTTTTAACATCTGACTGATTTTCTTTGACCTTTTATATTTTTTTCATATAAGAAAACCACTCGCACTGTTTCATTTAATATTTTTTTAAAGGAACAGAATAATTATCAAACCAGTTTTACTTTTACTGAATCTTCAGGATTATTTTAACTGGAAAAAGTAAGTAAGTGTCTTCAAGCCCATATCTCCGAATAGGTAGGCTGAGGCTAGTCGTGAGCTCCCTGGACAAGGGCACCTACGAATAGCCGAAAACACTAACCGAGCATACATCCAATACCGAATAACATTTTTTTTTGGAAACTAGAAAAACCACATTTTCTTTTTATTCCCCGACCCGGAAATCTAACCCGGGAACTTAAGAAATCAAATCTAACACCTGGACCGCTAGACTACAGATCCTGCCAGGCAGCTTGCAAAAGGCGAGCATTAGGTTACCGTCACTAATACCGTGACATCTGATTAGGTGGTAGGGTTTCGCAGCGACTCACACAGATTGGTACCACCGCCTTACCTATTCCTGCCGCCATAACGTCATGACGTATTCTGGTTTGGAGGATACGGTAACCGGTCAACTTACTTTTGCTCGAGGCCTATCATCCCGGCCTCAGGTTAACAACGCACCATTACCACCTTTGGTATCTAGGCAGCGTAAATTTCTTACCATCAGGAAATCCGTCTGCTTGTTTGCCTTCCTATAACATTAAAAAAATACCTATTTACCAACAAATTAAAAATTCCAAGCAAATAATACAAAAATACCTCCATGGCTAAACTAAATGAATTTTGGTTTTCCCCAAACAATATAAACAAGACTGAATAATTTTATTATTTTACGTATAAATAAATCCAGCTACAACTAAAAGGCGGTTTAGATTAAGCCAGTTCAAATTAACGCAATTGTTTTTTTCTTTAGTTTTTGGCGTTAGCATTGAATAGGGCTATATTTCACCGGGTCACCATGGCGGTGCAGCCAGTCGCGCTACCTTGGTGTCCGTCAGCTACCAAACTAGACACCATACAGACAGATCTAGACACCAGAGTCGCCACACTACACCGCGACAGCAGACGGCAGAGTGAGTGAGACACCATACAATGTAATAGTAATTAGTGGTAGTGCGACCAGTAACATTCTATGCTGCCGTCCGAGCTGGTCGCGCCGCCAATTTGGTTTCGCAACCAAGCGGACACCAGGGGGCTAATTATGTATCTCAGTGGCCAACTCAAAATGGAAAAGTGTACATCAAATAGCCGTCAAATTTGTGTTTGCTGTCTCTATTGTATTTCTGTTGGACACTGGAGATAGCAAATATAAAACACGTCATTTGACAGCTATTTAATGTGCACTTTTTCATTCTGAGGTGGCCACTGAGATACATAATCAGCCCCCAGGTGAGCTCTCTATAGAGCTGTATACATTTTGTTGGTATCGGCGACTGGTTGCGCCACCATAGTGTCCCGTTGAAATATAGCCCTTAGTCAAGTTGAAATTTGCATCGAGTTACCTGAATTAACTAAATAGGGCCTAAATTATTAAAAGTCATTAGTCGTCAATGAGTCATGTCAGGGTCTTGAGTAAAGCGAAGATCTCCTCCCAAGCTTATTAAGTGGGATTTGGCGGGAACGTCATAATACAAGATTTATTTTTTATGACATTGGTAGGCAAACAAAATAAGTAAGTAAGTACAAGATTTATTTTTTATGACATTGGTAGGCAAACAAGCAGACGGATTTCCTGATGATGAGAAATTCATGCTGATATAGCCACCAAAGGTGGTAATGGTGCGATGCCAACTTGAGGTCGCGATGTTAGGCCTCGATCAAATGGAAGTTTACCAGCTACCTTACCCTTCAAACCGGAACACGTCATGATGTTATGGTGACAGGATTAGGTGAGGCGGTAGTACCAATCCGAGCGAGTCGCTCCGAAACTCTACCACATAGTCAGATGTCCCGGTGTTAGTGACGGTAAGCCTGTACTCGCCTTTTACGAACTACCTAGCTGGAAGGAAGATGGTCTATTTTGCAAAGGAGCCCGAACCAACACGGAGAGATACACAAATTTCTTAATGACTATAGCATTTGTTCACTTTATTTGAACATTTTTTATGCAAGCACTCTACTATCTTAAGGGTAAGAAATAACCGTGGTCTATAGACGCTATAGATGTTACTGAGGCGTGGCTCTTATTTGGCCGCGATTTTAGGCCTATTGTGCAAGTCTATCGGCCACCCTACCGACCAGGTCGGAATATGAAGGAATTGTTATGGTACTAGGATAGGTAGGGCGGTGGATCCCTACCCGGGCAAGTTGCACAGCACTCTATCTCCAGTGGTCTTGTTTGTGATTATCTGTATTTTAACTGCTTGCATCTTACTAGGTGCCTAGTATAGAGCAGACGGTCTATTCTACAGCGGACCAGGACCAACACATTTTTATAGTGTATATAGGCCAAGGTCATCTCTTACCATCAGAAGAGCCGTGCGGCTTACTGACCTCTCACATAAAAAAAAACATGGAACCCGGTGAACGGAAGTTAGCTTGTCTGGTGACTCATCAAATCTCTACCTACATAGTATAAAAAAAGTCGCTTCCTGTGTCCTTATGTCCCTTTGTATGCTTAAATATTTAAAACTACGCAACGGATTTTGATGCGATTTTTAATAGATAAAGTGATTGAAGAGAAAGGTTTATATAATACGTATTCTGTAACTAGTAAAAAATGAAAAGGAAATAAACCCACCTCATGCTACACAAATGCGACATCTGCTACAAATGTCATAACAACTGCCGAGAATAACCCAGTGCTCAGCAATTTAGCTGTACATTAGAATTTCTAGTGCTGGCAAAACGAGAAACTTGGAAGATAGATATTAACTTGGCCGCTGCAAATAATCTACTGTAGCAAATTAAAATAAAGCCGACTTTACACTGCAAAATCTATCGCTATTAATATTTGATGCAAAATGTATGTTTGTATTTATCCTTTTTTAGTCTAAGCTAATTTGATAAATTTTATTAAAATAAATTTTGGTTCGTTATGGTAACTTAAACATTAAGATAGATTAGACCTTAAAAAGATTTTATGTATTTCTATACATAACGTAGTTTACGGTAGACAGAGTTAAAATTATTAACATTTTAAAATTGTTTGTAAGTTATAATTCAAATTGTAATAAGAATAAAACTATTTGTTGAATGAATATTTAAATTATACTATAAAAAGCTATATAACTAAATAATCAGTTTTTAAAAATATTTAAATATTTGCACACCACAATGTGGTAGAATATGTTGGAAAGCTTAAATAATTTTGTAACAACTTCAACACACATATTCCGCAAATAAATATATTTTCTTTTCTTTTCTTTAAATAGGTTTTTTGAAGAAGTACTAAATAATTATCATACTCGAGCAAAACCATATGTAAGAGATAATATTTTATGACTTGTGTTAGAGCAGTGTTTGGATGATATTCAAGGATATATTAATTTGAGTAACGGAGACCAGATACTCTTTTTTATAAATATTGTTTGATTGTTCACGTATTTATGAATGTCAGTGAATAAATTAAAATTACTTTTCAATATTTTAAGGGTAGAAGATTAGAAGTTTATTTAAAATAATAAAAATAAAAATGTGAATGTTTTAAATTAAAAGATAAAATAACTAACTTCCAACAAGGAATGTTTTGATGGTTTTGTTTCCTTTCCTTTCTCCAATCCTTAGTCCAATTTGTTCATGACTTTTAAAAGTTGTAATTGTAACCCGTCTTTGCTTATTAGATATTATAAATACAAAAAGTACATTCAGTTTATGATACTAATTACCAAAAAAATTTTTTTATTATTTGTACTTTACAGATCAGCAAACATTTATGAAGTGATGTATGCACATTGATAAATTTATTGAAACATTTGCTTTAGTTTAAAAGGAGAGTAAAATTTTATTTAAAAATATCTACACTTTGTGTTGAGAAATAATCTTAGATTATTAACAGCCGCTACAATAACTTACTAAGATAAGAGATCGTGCAATTTTAGATCAGTTGCCAAGTAACCATTGTTATTTAATAATTTACAAAAATATCTTAGCATAAAACTCTAGATGGCGTATCCTTATCTGCAAATAGGCTGTTAATATTGATCGTAAGAAAGCTCGAAGGGGATTATTTATAAAAAAACTATTACATTTAAATTGTTGATGAAACTAAATTCATCTAATTTCACAATACTAATTGCACAGTGTAAACAAGGCTTAATGTTATCGTTCGATTGCAGGCATTTATTAATATTACTAAAGTTTATACTTAATTAATTTGCATATATTAGTTGTTACCCGCGACTTCGGGTACGAAAGCTAAAGTTATTAGTTAGATATGAATATTGAACTTCAATAAGATATATTTCATGTTTTGGGATCCGTTTTGCTTGATTGGAATACTTTGATTAAATTGGAAAAGCTATTAAACAGAAATGAAGTTTTCAAAAGGTTGATTGTTTAACAGCTGGGGCATGATGTCGGATATGTGAAAAATTGAAAACAATTTAAAACTCAACTGATTCAGTTTAACTTTAACTTCGTAAAAAAAATATAGTATTGTTTTATGTCCAAATACTACATTCAAGAAATGAGTCGTTTTGCCAACAAATTGTAGTTTTTTTGTACAAATAGTGAATAATCTAACTACATCCATTTGTTACCGACTATTAACTTAAAACATTGTTTGTAACTGTAAGCAACGCTTCGTCAGTTTTAGTCCAACAACCAATGGTTATGCTTACGGATTACGGTTCGTTAATTTAAGCACAATAAAATAAAAAAATTGATGTGATTATTTCGTTACCGTGTTGCAAATTGATCATTATATTTTAACCTAAAAATCTCCTATGTGTTAATCCTAGTTACCCTCTACGTGTGTTCTAAACTTGATGAAAATTAGTTCATCAGTTTTTGGTTGAAGGAGGAACAAACAAATATACAAATTTTCGCATTTATAACATTAGAAGGATAGTTGGTTTTCGCAGTTTTATTTGGCTTAATTATTCGAAATATAAGTCCCACAATGTGATAGGTGGCAAGCCTACCGCTAACCGTTCTGCATAACGTTGTTTAAATTAACAAATTGAAAAAAAAACATTTTCTTTTAGTTGCCCGACCCGGGAGGTCGAACCCGAGAATGTCAACTCATGAAGTCAAGACCATAAGACCGAAACGTTACACCATAGAATTGATTATCTCCTACCGTATACCACATAACTAGTAGCTAGACTTGCACTTAACGCTTTCACCCAGGTCACAGGACTGCGGCGCACCTATAACATCTATGGTATCTACTAGTCACGTTATCTTCTACCATCAGTACAGCCGCGGGCCTGTTTGCCGCCAAATGCCATAGAAATATATTATGCATCAGCTGAGCCAGCAACTTCGTCCGCGTGGAATTTACTCAAAAAATATGTTATTGATTTAGATTTTTTAATCGTATGTAACATAAGTAGTCTAAGTTAATTTACATTACATCTGCTACGTACCAGTGAGAGTCCCGTCAACATTGATCCAGGCGTTTTAGAGATTAGCAGGAATAAACGGACAGAGGTATAGACAGACAAATATGTGAAAAATGTTATTGTGGTGTATATGCTGTATGTACTTGTAAATTTTAAGCACGTGGCAAAGAGCGGTTATTTCATATTACGAGTACACATACTTTAAATTTTATTTATTTATATATTATATATAGAGTACAGATAAATATTTTACCAAGATTTATAAAATATACTTTTAAAAAATGCTACCAATCTTCGTACATTAAACAAATATGTATACCAATATCTTAAAAAAAAGTATCTTCACGCCCATATTCCCGAAGAGGTAGGCAGAGGCACAACCAGGGTACCCACGACTAGCCGAAGATACTAAGTCCCACAATGTAATAGGTGGCAAGCCTATCGCCAACCGAGCAAATATCCTATCCCAAGCAACATTTTCACAACAAGTCCTACAACTGAACCGCTAGACCACAGAGGTGATATCTTCATTGCGACTAAGAGGTAGGCAGAGATATAACGAACACAAACACAATGTGATAGGTTACAAATCTATCGTCAATTTTATCCTGAACAACGTGGTTTTTATTAAAAAAAATGTGTGTGTACTTATGTACACGCGTTAGAAGTTATACTTCTTCGGAGTAATAAGATAAAAATCTTTTTAAAAATTTCATCTTTTGCCTTATTTTACATTTGTAGACAAAATGACACTAACCATAGAAATAAAGAAATATTGTGAATACAGTTGTCAGTTCTCACGCAAACATACGTAGATGTCCTTACTTTTACTTTGTTGGTACCTTTTTTTGAAAAACTAAAATGTTATCTATAGCTAACTTCATCATGTCGGTTTTTCGTGACGGTGTGCGCGCGCATCGTAAAAATTTACCCTCATCATTTTTTCCTAACGTGCCAAAAGAAGTATAACTTCAAAAAACATATGTTCTTTTGATTGTCCTCTCATGAATTCATGTCAAATACTGGACCGCTATATATTCCAACAGATTTGTAAGTTTACTTAATATGAAACCTCACTAGAAAGAACCAATCAAGTTCCTACAAAAGATTAAGAAGTAAGCTCGTTGCTTTAATGTAGTAGCATTCGTCTTGCTTAGTCAGCTGTCCTGTAGAGTGACGTTAACAGATGGGGACATAAACGTTAAATCAATACAAAACGGTACAACAAATGTACAGTGATAATTTTCAGAGCCTTTACCATGAGTCGGTATAGATTACGTTCGGTAAGTTACCTACTTGTCGAAATCTATGACTTTTTTGGTCTAAGGGCCAAACACATAACAGCAATGCGGCGCTGCGCCGCTAAAATCGTCGGTTTTCTTTGTGGTGTTGCAACTTCGTAGACGCATCTCTGCCATGGAACATCATGATAAATTTATTGTTTATTTGTTATTAAAAAGATATCACTCTGGTTTAAATAAATAAGTAGGCCCGCGCCGCTACAATCGGCAGTGACGGCAAGCGGTGCGACGCCGCACCACGATTATGTGTTTAAGCCCTAAAAAAGCGTTTCTCCTGGTTACCAATAGAGGCGTATTTTTAAAGTTTTTATACAAATAATTTACAGAAACGGTAGCGAGTATGGTAAACTTGAAAAGCCGTAAACTCATGGTAAGGGCTCCGAGGGGAAAGGCACATTGACAAATTTTACAAAACGAAATACCTACTTTTATTAGTGAGCCAGCTATGCCCGCGACTTTGAATACCTGGAATTTAACAAAAAAGTCTACATAAGTTAGGCTAAATTACATTATTACATTATTACATTATATGATATACGATCAATCATTACATGAGCTACTAGCGACTGAAAACCCTGCCACCATCGGTCCAGCCTTTTCTGCCGGAACAAACAACAGACAGACAGACAAAAGTCGTAAAACATTTTATTTTAAACCCCGCCGGAATATGAAGGTGTTATCGTATCTGTGTGTCTGTTTTGGCATCAAATTATTTTAACGGATAGACAGATTTTGATAATGGCCTTAAAATCTTTCTGTAAAGAAAGTCATCAGACAAATGCTACAAGTAAAAAATTTTGTTAATAATAAACATCAGAGAATGAAAAAAATTCTATACAAAATCGTTCCTAAGAAATTGTATCCTTATTTAAAATCTTATTTGAAGCATGCGTCCAAAGTACCGTGCCAAATAAGACAAACATACGCTCCAGTGGGTTTCGAGCTTCCACCGACACTTTCTCGGTGAAAAAATACATTTTATCTTTATTAAAGAATCTTCAAGGCATTATTTTTTAAATAGCAGACATTTTCTGAACACTGAAATAACTTTTCTAAAAATTGTGACTTGTAATCATAAATTTAAATGTTTAATAACTTCGACAAAAATATTCTAAATGTAGCTCACAAACATCTAGATCTGACCGCCTCGTTAGTCGAGTGGCTAGCGTACACGCCTAACTACATCGACCAACCGTGCTCGAGTTCGATTCCCGACGGGGGCAGGCATTTGTTTGATGAACATTTAAATGTCTGCATTTCCGGGTCTAGGTGTTTATTAAATTTATTCTGGTATCTATCTAAGTAATGTATGCATTACGATCGTGGAATAACACACATAACGTAAGCTTATAATTTACTTACTTTGGGGTTAGATTCAATTTGTGTGAATTGTCCAGGGACATTTATTTATGATTCATTATTATTATTTATATCTAATCAGTTTTCAAACAAAAAATCTGCAATGAAATAACTGTTTTTGTTTAGGAGTTATAATATTTTATGTGATAGGTCAGGGAACAAACACACGGGTCTTCTGATGGTAAGAGACAACCGAGGCCTATAGATACCATAGATGTTACAGGTAAGGCGTGTTAGACGGGGATCTTTTGCAAAATAGATCATCTGCCTTCCTGCAATGCAATTTGTAAAAGGCGAGCATAGGCTTACCGTCACTTACACCGTGACATCTGACTAGATCATAGAATTTCGCAGCAGCTCACAAGGATTGGTGCCACCGCCTTTCCCATTCCTGCTGCCACAACGTCAGTGCTTGCATTGACGTGATCCGGTTTGGAGGATTGGGTTGACAGTAAACTTAATTTTGCTGGAGACCTACCATCCCGGCCTCAGGTTTGGAACGCACCGTTAAATTGGTGTCTCTAATGCCTGGGATATTATCGAAGTCTACCTTCAGACTGAAATCTGACAGTTACATTTTGGCGGCAGCAATAGGTAAGGCGATAGAAGTTACGGTACAGCACTCTGCTTCTTCTCACATCTAAAGATTCTCACATCTAAACAGCACCGAACCTCTGACGCTATGGAGACTCTAAGGCTATTCTTCGAAAACTTTCCTTAAAGCTTCAGAGGTCAGATGATACACGAAATTATAAAATTAAATATGATGAATCTAATGTAAGCAAACTCTGTAGAATTACCGTTTAAAACAACTTGGACTAATTTTACAATTATCATGACGGTATGAGACATGAAAGCATTTTAGAGAAGCTCATCTGCAAAGGGTAAGAGTGAATTAAAGTACCTACCAAATAAAAAAATCTGATCTGAAGAGTAGGCTAACGGGTAGAATTTCACAATAAGCCTTGTATCCTGGACATGTAATGGCAACGCACCTATAGCATCTCTGGTGTTAATATGCCTTTGTTGTCTCTTGTCATTTCATCTCAAACTAGATGAAATTTTTACCCTGTGTTGGTCCGGGCTCCTTTGCAGAATAGACCATCTGCCTTTCTTGCCAGGCAGCTCGTAAAAGGCGAGCATAGGCTTATCATCACTAACGCCGTGACATCTGACTAGGTGGTAGAGTTTCGCAGTGACTCGCCCGGATTTGTACCACCGCCTTACCTATTCCTGCCGCCATAACCTCATGACGTGTTCCGGTTCGGAGGGTAAGGTAGCCGGTAAACTTACTTTTGCTCGAGGTTGGCAACGCACCATTACCATCTTTTGTGTCTCTAGGCGGCGTGAATTTCTTACCATTACGAAATCCGTCTGCTTGTTTGCTTTCCTATACCATAAAAAAATATTTAAAAAAAAACTGCATTTGTACAACCAACACATTCCAGATATTCAGCATATTCCGGCAAGTTCGATATTTTTGAATAGAAAATCTTTTTAGAACGCCCATTTGTCAGTGTTACCCACAATAGGAAAAAGCATAAAATTAAGACAGGTTGTTGTAAGAGTCTAAGTTCAATTTTATTAAATTTAATTTGAAAAAAAATTCTATTTTAAGGAAATTGGAATTTGTAAGTGCCACGTGGGCAACGCTGGTGAAATAATAAAAGCATACTAATAGCTTCTGAATTCTTGCTTTTAGCAAATTAACGCTTTGTTCCGTTAAGCTAAGTAAAATTATTTTAAACGTACTTTTATGTGTATGTATATTCAAAGCGCTTGCTACGCTAATGTTACAGGCACTAAGTAGATTAGACAAGTACTCTACATAAGTTACAGTACAAGTATTAAACAGTATGGAAACTAAGCCTGATGGATGAAATTCTTACTCTGCAGTTAGGTTGTTATGTAAGTTTTAATCATTTTTTCATTTTAGTTGTTGCAAAATCCAATTATGGACAGATCATACAGTCCAATTACAGACTTTTCCATTATTGGATACTATATTTTTTATGATATTGGAAGGCAAACAAGCAGACCGATTTCCTGATGGTAATGGTGCGTTGCCAATCTGAGGCCGGGATGTTAGGCTTTTACGAGCTGGTATATTCTGCAAAATGAGCCCGGACCAACACGAGGCTTAATTTGCTTGTTTTTCCTGTTTCACTCGGCACACCAATGACAATATCTCCAGTCGATGGTAGAGTCGATGGTGAATTTTAGAATACCTGATGACTATTTGCCTTTAACGGCAAAGATTTGACGTAGTTAGGCAACAAACGGCTCTTAATAAATCTCTTCCCGATACTTTCTTGACAAAGTAGCATGTTGACTATTTAGTTCTCAAATGCATCGTGGCACTGCACTGCTGTCTCATTTTTGTTGACATTTTATTTAACATGGACTACCAGTTTTATTCTATATTTTATGTTTGCTACTGTAGTTCCACGGAAACCGCTTAGGGGAATCGTTTGTTTGCATGTTTGAGTGAGTGTACCATTTCGAACGTTTCCTGGAACTTTCCATACTCTTTCAAATTTGTACTGTGTTTAAATTGCTGATTGTATTTTAAGTATTCTTGTGTTTAAAAAATGATAGGATATAAACTATATCCTATCATTTGCCAACTGGCAGTTTTCAAGAAGGCTATTTAGGGAAAAGCATAATAAAAATTAGTTCAAATAAATTTCAAAATTGTATGAATTTTTTATACTGCATCGTAAAAGTCAAGTAGACGGTACCTTTTTTAAAATATCGCCACTGGCAGCCCGTCCTAACTTCTATGATGTTATACATATAACCCATCTTCTTGAACAATTGCATCAATTTAACAAAACCACATCAGAAAAAATTTGTAGATTTAAAGATTTAAGCATATATCAGAGAGTGGAATACGACTGTGTTTTGTACTATATAATAATATTTATGTTTTTATTTCAGCTCAAAAACTTGCCATTAGATGTAATTACCTAGTCTTGCCATAAATATTGTAATAAAGAAAAAAAATATTTTTTTAACTGCAAATAACATATATTACTTTTACAGTGTGTTAGTTTAATACATAAATATACAACAATTAAAAATATAAAAAGCTTATTCGAAGTGGTCTCCATTGGCTGCAATACAGTCCTTTAAACGTTGAGGCCAGTTATCAATAGAAGCACGCACTCTTTCCATGGGAAAATTCTTCACTGCCAATCGTATAGATTGTTTTAGGGACTCCAAATTATCATGGCGTTTAGAGCAAGCTGTACTCTCTAAAACTGACCATAAATCATAATCCAGCGGATTAAGATCGGGACTAGACGACGGCCAGTCTTCAGCTCTGATGAAGTCCGAAACGTTCGCTTCCAACCAAGACTGCGTGGACCGAGCTTTATGACCCGGCGCCGAGTCTTGCTGGAAGGACCATACTTGGTTATTGAACATGGTGATGTTAAGGGGCTTAACTACCTTCTCAAGAATGGTATCTTGATACACTTGTGCCGATGTTTTGATACCTTTTTCACAAAAATATGGCTCAGTCACTCCTTCATAGCTAACACCCCACCAAACCATCACTGAAGTTGGATAATGTCCACGTTGCACTCTGTCGACTAATTGGGAAGCTTCCTTAGAGCTTTGAGCATAAATACGATCATTTTGTTTGTTAAAATGTTGCTCAATTGTAAAAATTTTCTCATCCGTAAACAAAATTTTTCTGTGACCTCCCTTTGCGTACCGCTTCAGTAATTGTTTCGATTTTACGACCCTATTTCTTTAAATTATCAGTTAAGAAATGACCAGAGCGTCTCTTGTAGGCTGCAAGTCCTAAGTCATCTTTTAAAATACGCGACATGGTTCTAGGTGCTATCTTCATTTCCCGAGATAAAATCTTTTGCTTTCGGACAGGATTTCTTCGAATTCTTTCCCTTACTGCTTTGACCACCTTTTTCGTACGAACACTACGTGGACGGCCAGATCTTTTTCTGTCACAAACAGAGGAAGTCTCATTGTACCTATTAATAGCCCGGTACACAAACATTTTACTAAAACCAAGTGTATGGAGAGTTTTAAAAATTGCATTTGGCTCCATACCTACTTTGTGTAATGCAATCACAGCGATTCGGTTCTCTTTATCACCCCACTCCATTTTAATATCGCAAAATATTGTACAATGTATTGGCGCCAGAATGAGAAAACACAATGAACAATCGTATAAAAATGACAGATTCGAAATTCAAATGTAATATTTTTTTATTTTTAAGTGTAACAGTATTTATGGCCAGACTAAGTATATATTGCATGAGAATGATTTTACATACTTGTTATTAGCAAATAAATAATTAAAAAAAAACTAGACTCTGTTGGTAAATGGACTAATTTTACGAACCTGCCAAACCAAGTGTAAGAGAGTAGTAAAAGTTAATTTAAAACAAAGTTAATTGAGGAGGAGTATTGGCGCCATCTTGAATGAAGATAGTTGTATTTTTTTCAATATTATTGAATTTCTTGTTTATGTTGAGTGACAATATTTGATTTATGTGGGAATCAGATTAATTTTGTTTAGTGAAAGCGTACAAATGAAATAAACATGAAGAAATCAGTGTATCGTCGATTTCGTCGCTGCCGTCAAATCTCACTAGATGAGCTTGAGTAACGAAGAAACCGCTTTACTCAAGACACAGACCTGACATGAATTTGTACATAGTGACTAATGACTGTTAATTAACTAACTTGACATTGGCTAAGTAAGTCGTAAAAAACGATCGAAAGCCATATTTATAAAAGAAGAAGAAGATGTTAATTGAGTTATTTGATAATTGTCAATCTCTTTTATAAAAAAAATATTTGCTCCGGTGAATTTCAATGTACCCGTTCACTATATGTGAATAAAATTAAAATTTTTGTTATTCCTAGTTTCCTCGTATTCGAACGTGATAAAAAAATCTCATGTCCGTCTACTTATTCTAATCTACGTCCCTATAAATTTTCAGCCAAATTAGTTGAATCTTTGTTGAGTCGACAAAAATAAAATACAATGAAATAACTCTTTATTGTGCACCTGCACAACAGCCTCAGCATCAATGTCAATGGCGAATACATCACTCACCTTCGTGACGCTCTTTGGGGGAGGCCTATGTCCAGCAGTGGACGTCTCTCGGCTGATGATGATTATTGTGCACCAAAATAAGTACATACAAAATAAATACACTTAAAGAAACTTAAAAACTAAGTGCTACACACAGGCGGCCTTATTGGTAAAACAGCGATCTCCTCTAGGTTCCAAGTTGGCGAAAAAAGTGACAAGTTGGTTTATTTCGTGATCTGGTTGCAGTGGTGGGTGATGGTAACTTCAGATAGGGATGTCGCATGTGGAGGACGTGACAATCTATATTGTTTCCCAAGCTCTAACTTTATTCGTGGTCTGGTCGCAATGGGGAATGGGTAATACTACTTGCCATACCAGTTACACTACTTACACGGAATAGCAAAATAAAGGCTAATTCTATATCTGTACCACGACTTGATATCCTTACTACGACTTTCTTATAAATTAAGGAAAAAAGAAAAGCTGAGTTTCTTTCGTCGGATCTCCGTAGTGTGTGGTAGCGTTCCAATGTGGTAGATTTTAGAATAATTATACATACGTAACACAAGTGCCTTTTCGGTCTGCGTGAAATAATCGATTCTAATCCTGTAGCTGCTTACCGAAATACTATCCGTTAAAACTATGTAACTTTACTATTTAAAATCGCCCGAATACCAAAAGCAGGTAATGTTCTCCCGGCACCAAAATATTGAGATTTGACTTCATTGCACAACCGACAACGAAAACTTAGACAAAATTTCCCGTAGTGGTCGCCTTCTTTGGAAACACGCCCACTGCTTAAAAGACGCGAGCTTAAATTTACTTGTTGTTATAACTATGACCGTGACGAAGTCATACATTTTGATACGAGTCTTCAGAAATAACGCATATTAGTCAGTGCTCGGCAATCTTGTATTATGCTTTAGAGAAAGAGGTAAACTTCCCTACTTACTCAAAACGATTAATATTCAAACTTCAGGTGTTCATGAAATACTATCCATAGACAACATATATTTTTTAACATTATAAAGAAATACTGTTTTATATCTTTCGGTTACTTACAGTCTTTCAGTATTTTGTATTATCACCTCTACCGAAAAACAAGGGGTGCTATAAGTTTGACGTCTCTGTATGTGTTGTTTGTCTGTGGTATCATAACTTTTAAACAGGTGGACCGATTTCGATGGACGTTTTTGTTTAAAGGTGACGTCTCGAGATGGTTGTTAGCTACGTTACTTAAAGGTTTTGTGTAACGTTAACTGAAAATCAGTTATAATAGGATATGATAAACGAACAAGGAGGTAGTTTAAATGATGGTAAGACATTTGTCAGCTATAGACACCGTAATTGCTAAAATTTCGTCGCCATATCTGAAAGTTAACCGGCCACCCTTAGTCCATCACGTAACATGACAGTAGCGATCATTTTCGATATAGCAAGGCGAAGGCGTTATATAAATATAATTAGTTTCCCAGTGATAAATAAATTCAATTTCATATTTCTATTATTTACACGTACGCACACACACATAAACACACACACACACACATACACACACACACACTTATATTTAATAATATCGATTAATTTAAAAATATTAATTTAACTGTGGATGCCCTGTACAGTTAAGAATAAGTAAATCCAATTATGAAATATGGTCATCACAACACAGGCGTAGCCTAGAGTGGAGACCGCTGGAATACTAAATTTTGTGTTAAATTATATTTTTGCGTGTTAAATTTGAATAAATTTGTTAAATTTGTTATTAAATTTAAGGCCTTGCGGTTAAACCACCGATGTCATACGATTGACTTGTCTGTGGCACTATTTTTTCCATTTTTTATGATATTGGAAGGTAAACAAGCAGATGGATTTCCTGGTGGTAAGAAATTCCCGCCGCCTAGAGACACTAAAGGTGGTAATGGTGCGTTGCCAACCTGAGGCCAGGATGTTAGGACTCGAGCAAAAGTAAGTTTACCGGCTACCTTACCCTCCGACCCTCCGAACCGGAATAGGGACGTTACAGGAATAGGTAAGACGGCGGTACCAGTACGGGTGAGTCGCTGCGAAACTCTACCACCTAGTAGGATGTCATGGTGTTAGTGACGGTAAGCGTATGCTCGTCTTTTACGAGCTGCCTGGAAGAAAGGAACATGGTCTATTCTGCAAAGGAGCCCGGACCAACACGGGACGATGAATAATAAAAGTTTTAGTAAAATATTTTGGGAAACTGTAAATTTATTCTATTTTACCACAGTTAGGAGTTTTATTTATGTCTTCGAACACCTGAGCTTCAGTTTTATTGGTACGTGATTCCTGGGTCTTAGATATTATAGGATCCAGACAGAATAAATTTGTCGGGTGGTGGAATAAAAATAAATTCTTATATCTATCCACCTTTAGCTATTACTTGATGATATTTGCAACTTTGTAAGAGCACCCTGCATGAAGAAGGAGTTTATGTGGTCGCCTCTGTAGTCTAGCGGTCCAATGCTGGATCTGATTTCATGAGGTCTCGGGTTCGATCCCCTAGTCATTAGAAAATATACATTCTACATTTTTTTATAAAAATAACGTTGCCCGGGACTTATTTCTTCTTCTTGTACAACCCGTCGAATGATCGAATGGGGGAGGCCTATGTCCCGCAGTGGACGTTCTCCGGCTGATGATAATGATATTTTGTGGTGATTTTACGCCACCAACCAACGGTGAGGAGGCTCGGGCTCAATTCGGTCTTGGGTTGGCATTTGTTGTATTTCTGGGTCTGAGTGAGGTTGGGTAAAATTTATTCTAGTATTAATTTGAGTATTTTTATATATTAACGTATGTATGTATATAGTATGTAAGTTTGTACCTACATACATTTATATGTATACGTGTACGTACTTATGTGTGTGTATGTATGTATGTATGTAGTAGTATTATTGCCTAACACTAAAACACAATCATTTAATTTGCTTACTTTGAGGTCAGATTAAACTTGTATAATTGGTCCAGGGATATTCATTGCTTCCTGATACGCCTGAATACACCGTATAATATTTTCTTACTGTATACTTAATGATGAGTTGGTGCAATACTGTCCTATAACTTAATCTACAGCAAGGAACAAGACATTAGTGAGCACTGGCGTATATAAGTAAGGCGTTGATACTTATACGGGCAAACTGCTGCACAAAACTTTACTTTGCACGTGTGAAAGCCTACCGGTTACCCTACACTCTGGCACCAAACATGACGACGGGGCGAGAACTGACACTACCGCAGCAGGAATAAGTAAGGCGGTTGGTCTATCCAATCCTGGCGAGCTGATACACAGCAAAACATAATCATTGTATTTAAACTAAC
>NJDD01038041.1:171385-206094 GCA_002245505.1 Calephelis nemesis
TTATTATACAATAATGAATTTTATAATAACATTTTTTCGCCGTGTTGGTCAAGTCTCCTTTGCCATCTTGCCAGGCAGCAACTAACAGGGGAGCATAGGGTTACCGTCACTAGCACCGTGACATCCTATTAGGTGGTAAAATTTCTCAGCGATTCTCTCGGATTTGTACCACCAACTTACCTATTCCAGCCGCCATAACATAAATGTTTGCCGTTGACGTGTTCCAGTTTGGATGGTAAGGTAGCTTAAACTTACTTTATTCGAGGACTAACACCCTGACCTCAGTTTGGAAACACACCATTATCAACTGTGATGTGTCTAGACGTCGTGAATTTCTTACAATCATGTAATCCGTCTCCTTGTTTGCCTTCCAATATCATGAAAAACACAAAAGATATATTAATATTGCAAACTCTACTGGCTGTAGCCGAAAAAACATGTTTAAAAAGTATGATTAAATTTCAAAATATTCAGAACGATAAAATATAAAAAAGGATTGTCAGACAGATATTAAAAAAAGTGAAAAAAAACTAAACAACAACTTAAATAAAATGTATATAATTTAATGAACAAAACATTTTGTTTACTAAAATAAAAATAGATGACACGATCATGTTACAATATAATTCTCAGATAAGCCAGGTAAAGAGAAAGTATAAGCTAAAATTACATTCCATGGCCAATTCCAGAAGTCGATTTGACTTCATCACTACATAGTATAAAACAAAGCTGCTTCTTCTGTCCCTATGTCCCTTTGTATGATAAATCTTTAAAACTACTTAACGGATTTTGATGTGGTTTTTTAATAGATAAAGTTATTGAAGAGGAAGGTTTATATGTATATTTCATAACCGTGCAAAGTCAGGGCGGGCCGCTAGTATCATATAAGCCTAACTACGATAGGATAAGATTGGGGATTTCCAGATCAGCTCTATGTTATATAATTTAATTTTGTCCTCCGATTTACACATGCGTGCAAAATTTCAGCTTCATCGGTACCGGGAAGTGGGTCAAATCTCACTTGCGATATTCCACCTGGACAAATATACATACGTTTGCTAAATATATTATTGTAATAACTGTTCCATATCATGAAATAACATCTATAACAACTGATTTTAAACATGGTGTATTCACCTCCATATCCCCGTAGGGGTTAGGCAGAGGCACAGTCAGGGCACCATGTCTAGCCGAAGACACTGGTTCCACTGAGATAAGTGGCAAGCCTATTGCTAACCGGGTACGTTCCCGGCAGCTAATCTAATCTCTGGCAGCATTGTTTTTATTAAAACAAACAAATACACATTTTCTATTTGTTTATGTTGCCTGACCTGGAGATTGAACCCGAGATCTCAAGAAATCAATTACAGCACCGGACCGCTAGACCAAAGAAGCGATCTATTTTTTTTAATTAACGGACTACTACTCACAATGTATTAAGATATAGTTAAATATGTGTCCATGTTATTTATAATTTGTTAAGATTATTTTATTACTTACAGTTTTACATTAAATCTAAATTAAATGTTTTTCAGTAATCTTTATATATTATTATTCTGTGAGTGTGTATGTCACTGAACTCCTTCAAGCCGGCTGGACCGATGTTGATGAAAGTTTTTGTGCGGGTTCAAGGGAATTCGAGAATGGTTTAGATTCACAATTTGGTCTCCTGGAAAATGTTTTTTAGTTATTTTTTTTAATAATAAGTCGTTGTTGATTTCGGAATGTTTCACATCGGATCCGACAGACTGCGCTACTGTCGAAGCATTAAGTTTGCTGAGTCAGCTAGTTTAAATATATAATATACCATATAAAAAATAACAGTATTTTAGTGTGCGATACAGGTAGCAGCAGAACTATTATCTATTTTTTTAATTATATCTTAGCTTACCTCACCTGATGGAAAGTGAAGAAATGTCCAAGATGGGACCCACTTTAAGCAAAAAATTTCCTTTATTTTTAAATCGCTTAAATTGCTCTGGTAATACCTTTGCAGAGAATTATAGTGATGAACCTTCTAATATAAGCCATGTTATATAAAATCAGTCAAATTTGATATCAGATTAGGTGACCAGACACATTTTTTAGTAACGATCTCAATTAGAAGCAAAAAACCTTAACATTATGATGTTCATACTCCTCGAAACGCAAAAACTTTCGATAGTGTTACTTCTTGCTTAGTTACCTTCAGATAATTGAGTCACGTTTGTTCCCACTTAAGGCAGCCACAAAAAGCAATCTAATGTACGATATCATACACTATCATCAGGAGATCAGTGTTCTTGTTTGCTGAATTATCACGTAAAATAAATAAATGATATCAATTAATACCTTTGTAGACAATTTCCACGACATACTATCCAATCTAAGCTATGTTTCATTAAAATCAGTCAGTGTGCTTAGATTTTTATTTCGGGATTAGATATGAAATAATAAAAACCAGATGACATTTAAGCACATCATATTTCTTCAAAACGCAAAAACTTTCGATAATCTGACTTCTTCCTTAGTTACCTTCCAGATAATTGAGTCACGTTCGTGCCCACTCAAGACAGCCGCAAGAACGCATCTAATGTACGATATCCCAGAACCTGCAACTAATTGGTCTGTGAGGCAAATATCAAATGAAATATTTCGTACGTAATAACTACAGCACGTAATAAGAAAAGGAAATTACTTTCTTCTGTATCTATCTGATATTACCAAATATCGTCTTTGTGGTCACACATTTTTCTTTCTAGCTAACCTAAAACGTAGAAAATAGATTTATTTAGTTGTGTTTCTAAAAACGAATGATGAAAGAAGAACTACGTCATTTTGTTTAAGAGCGAGGGATGTTTTTTAAGATATTTAAAAATTTTACTGTTCCTAGAATCTACTAATAGAGTTTTTGTTATAAATAGATTATAAAAAAAAACATAACAAGAACAAGTAAATTAAATTGTATATCTTGGTTGTACTTTTAGCAGGGATAGAAGGTTGAAAGAGTGTGGGCAGAGAATAGTGTGGATGGAGCGCTGGGTAAACTATTTCACTTTGCATAATTCTGTGCTCATCCCAACGTTGTTCTATAGAAGTGAGAATTGGGTATGTCAGAAAGAGCATGAAAGTTTAATAATAATAATAATAATAATAAATCATCTTTATTTCACATAAACCTACAAGAGGCACTTGTGACGGGTCTATATAATAATAAATCTAACACCGGATCGGAACGCGGCCGCACACTGAGAAGATCCGGCAAGAAACTCAGCGGGCTTGTCTTTTTTTTTCTTACTTTAAAATTGATTTACAATATTTTATGTAATGATACAATATATTTTATAAGAGATTGGCATGAGGAGCAACTAATCCCAAGCAGTCTTATCTGTTAAATATTCAGCAATGTTATAATAACCTTTTTGATTTAATTTACATTTAACACATTTCTTAAATTTATTAATTGGAAGTTCTTTCATATGAGTGGGAAGTTTATTGTAGAACTGTATACATAGGCCCATGAAAGAATTGCTTACTCTGTGGAGACGAGACACATGCACAGCAAGATTATTTTTATTCCTAGTATTGACACAGTGTATATCACAATTTTTTTTAAATGAACTTGAATTTCTGTGAACATACATTAAATTTTCAAAGATGTACTGGGATGCTACAGTTAGAATTTTGATTTCTTTGAATTTTTCTCTCAGGGAAACTCTTGGGCCTAGGTTATAAATTGCCCTTATGGCTCTCTTTTGTAAAATAAATATAGTATTGACAATAAATGCGGTCGAAATAAGAGCATTACGGAAAATCTGTTATGTTACACTCGCTGAACGAATTCGTAACAGTAAGGTCCGAGAAAGAGTGGGATTGAGATAAAGTTTGGTTTTAAAAAGAGACAGGGCTCCACGTTTCAGTCGTCACGTCACGTGAAAAACATAACAGATGAAAGATTGACAAAACAGATGTACAATGCGATTGTGAAAAGTAGGGATCGCTCAGGTGTTATCCGAGACTATTGACACCAAGTCTCCGAAACCGGGATGTTTGTATGAAAATGGTAATGAATGTGGAGGATTACAGGCAGGTCTGCCAGGATTGCGGGGTTTGGCATTCGATACTCTCTGCCTGTAAGGAACTTAGCGTGAAGATATGTATGTACAAAAGAAAAAAAATGAAGGTGTATTGCGCGAAATGTTTTGTAATAATAATCTGTCAGAATGTAAAATATATATTTAATAAAAAAACTAGCTGACCGCACAGACGTCATGTTTTAAGTACGAACATTTAATTAAAAGAAACTTTTTCGTGTGATAGGTTAGCAGACAAGCACATAGTTCTCCTGATTGTCAGAGACAACTGTGTCCTATAGACACCATCTATGTTACAGGTGCGTCCTGTGACCGGGATGTTAGGCCTATTGCACAATTCTACCGGCTATTTCCGCAATTCTATCTCTCTCCGGACTCGTGGCAAGAAGTGGCTTGTTGGTTCTGACCTATATTCACCAGTGCTCGCCTCTTACGATCTACCTGGCAGAGAAACAGATGGTCTATTCTACACAGCAGACCAGACCAATACATTTTCCAATGTACTACAGGTATTGCGTCGTTTGTACTGTACGGTCGATTTACTAAGGATGCCTCGGTGTCAAGGGAAACTTACTTCTAATGCAAGTCGGTGTAATTTTTTTGATAGTTTCCATCGTCGGCACTTGGTAAAACTTCCAAATATTCATATTTTTAAAGAAAGAAACTCTTGTACTGTTTCACTTATTACCTATAATTTATTACTTTGTAATTAATAGCCTACCGGTTTCGCTTATACAGCATCATTCTGTATCATGCATGACATGCCTACCGGTTTCGCTTATACAGCATCATGCATGATACAGGATGATGTTATATGTAGGCTATTAATTACAAAGTAATAAATTATAAGTGATAAGTAAAACAGTACAAGTGTTTCTTTCTTTAAAAATATGAGGTGTAATTTATGGTGAAGTTGACGAGACAAAGGACCTAACAAAGTTGACTGTTTAACTTGTTGGAACTTTATTTGTGGTCTGGTCGAGCTAGTAGGCGGTCTTTTTTTATAGGAAGGCAAACAAGCAGACGAATTTCCTGATGGTAAGAAATTACCGCCGCCTAGAGACACCAAAGATGGGAATGGTGCGTTGCCAACCTGAGGTCTGGATTAATAATATGGTCGTAGAGTTAGCAGCAGCTCGTATAGCTAAAGAGAATTGCGACACTTTTGTCAAAGAAAATGAATTTTATACGATTGCAATTGTAAACCCGCAGTTTCAGGAATTGAAAATGTTAATTTTTATTTCGTTCAATAATTGTTGTATTAAAAGTATAATTATATATAGTCTTGTTCCTCGACTTTGCTCTTACCAAGTAATGTGGTTTCATCTATCTTATATATAATTATCGTGTCTCGGTGTGCGTGATTGAACTCCTCCGAAAAAAAAAGTAGCAAAACAACGTCTACCGGGTCAGCTAGTATATAAATAAAAATGAATCCCATTTCGCGTCGTCATCGCCTTCCCGCGTTGATCCGTCAGACAGGAAGAAGGCGACCATAATCATACCGTTATTATCACCTTGACATCTTACAAGGGGGTAAAGTTTCGCAGCGGTTCGTCTTTCCTATTCCTACCGCCATAACGTCAGTGCTTGCCATTGACGTGTTCCAGTTTGAACGATAAGGTAGAAGGTTAACTATTTTTTTTTGTTTTTAATAAACAATAATTAAGGTGTTCAGTTGTACCAATCACACGTACCAACCTTCCCCCATTGCAATTCTCACGTTTCACTGTGATTATAACAATAGCTTTTCGTCTGCGAGCTTCGCAATTACCCAAAATATTCAATTATCTTTATCGAGTAACGTCTGCTGCGATCATCTTATTTTCTACATATAATAAGAACTTAATCCATCTAGAACATTCCAAGAGGATTAGTTTCACCTTCTTATTAACAAAAGTATTATTTAGGTGAAGGAATATACATTAAATCGCTATACGCCCCTAATATGCCAAATTATTGTTACAAATATATAAAACTAAACTTTTGAAAACGAATAATTATTAACAATAACTTTGTATGTGCAGATACTAATAGTACACAAAATTCTTTAAAGAAGTTTAAAAACCGAAACACTATTAAATAAATTTAGCTCTATAGGAAAAAATCGTAAATCTATACAATATATAAAAGAAAATGGTGTTAGTTAAACTATTTGTAACTCAAAAACAGCTTAACCGATTAGGATGAAAATTAGTGAGAAGGTAGCTTAAAACCGAGAGAAGAACATATGATAGTTTTTATCCTGTTCAATGGTGAGGAAATTGGTAAAAACATTTTTTTCCCATACAAACAGAATTGGCGGAAAAAAGTTCGCGGGAAAAGCTAGTTTCCACTAAAATACACTTTTTAACATTTCCGTCCCTTGTAAGAATAAGTTACCTTCGTTTCTACTGAAAATATTTTTCCGGAAAAAATTTGATAATCCTGATAAAACTTTTGTAAAGTATTATAAGTATAAAGTATAACTTTGAATAATATAACTGTAAAGCATCTTTTGTAACAGCTTCTAACACACATATTCAACAAATAATATGAACTCAGTTTTCTTAGAAACTGATTTTTTTAAATAAATTAATTACTACATTTACAGCCTTAATGCAGTATTCTAATCTTCAAATACTATAATAATATAATTTCATTCTTTTTAATAGTATAAATCATTTGTTTAAAAAAACTGGGCACATACTTCATTCTAGGGGTTTTAGGATTACACATTTTTTTCTATAAACATATATTTTATAAAGTTCCTTTATTCCAAGGTATTTTTATTTCAGCACTAGCCTTGCGCTTGGGTTAAATTTATACGATTTGATTTGAATCACCAGTAGCTCAAATGGTTAGAGCATTCGTCGGCTTGAGACAAAAGTGTACAGGTTCAAATACTATCTCAGGCAAAAAAAAGTCTTGACTTTATTTAATGGTACTAGAACGAAAAATTTGGACTAATTTCTGACTTGTTTCGTTAATGAATAGTTCGATGTCAATCTAAAGTCCTTTGTCATTGCAAACCAGAAGGATTACTCTTAAATCTCGATTTCATGCAAATTGTAAATTAGAATGCGATTTCTAAACAAAACAAATTAAAAAAATAAAGAACATCAACAAATTTTTGTTAGCGAAATATTTTTACATTGTTAAAAAATTAGTTAGTATTGTATACAAAAGTACCTAAAATAAACAATCCAATTCCGATTTGAGCGAAATCGAGATTCAATAGTAACCCTAAAGGACTGTATGTACTCTGATACTAAAAACTCATAGAAAAAGTAATTCATCAGCATCTGGTCGGGTTGAATCATCAATACACACCTCAGTGTACTGAACAATTATATGCGTTCAAGAAATTATTCTTGGATATGTCTTCCCAAAGTGAAATAAAAGAATTAAAGTATGTTTGTAAGCAGGTATAATTTTTTAATAAGTTATTCCAAAGTTAGTCGGTCCCGATCACATTTTATACTGAGGTCCATCGGGACTTCAGTATATCTCATCTATATAGTAGATCTCATCGAACTATAACGAAATACTTTGTTCCGCGAGCCAACAATACTTAAAATTGCAACATTTCCACGTCTCTGCTAAACGTTGCTGAAAATAATAAATCTAGAAAGCTACTCCATGAAATGAAAAAATATATAATGCAAGGTTTAAATTACTAAGTAGCCCCATAAAGTACATTCGCCGTGTCTTCTCTCCATACACATAACATTTATTAAGCACTAACTTAAAAATATGCGTCGCAATAAACTTAAAAGATCACTTTTGTCTCTGCTAAGAAAACTCTACCGCATAAATAGAGCAGAACGGTCGTAATCTAACACAAAGCGTTATCCATTTATATAAAAAGTTAAACGTCTCCACAAAAGAGGGTATTATCAATTTTGTGCCTATTTTTTACTCAGCCATTGACGATCACATATTTTAATAGTTCTTCTTAGGGAAGGTAGGTAATGATTTCGAAACGGTTCCGTTTAAGTTTGATTACGATCCGACGAGGCTTTTTAATTATACTAGTGATCGCCCATTGGTCGTAATGCGACCATAATAAATTTTAATATCTTGTTTATGAGAACGCCCTCTTCATTTCTCAAGACTTTGATTCCAAACTTTTAAGTGCGCCATCTATGATTTTTTAAAGTTATCATATTTGTTTGTGTGTGTCAATTGCATGGTAGTGTGGGTAATGTTTTGTTTATTGATTAAGTGTACTTTATAAGCATTATTGAAAAATATTAGCGTTCTGCATTTCTCCTACATATTAGCTATAATTATAGCCTGTTTTTTAATCTCAGAGACTAAATTGACAGATGCAAACGTCAAATTTACAAATAATGACACCTGCGATTTTTGTAGTGCTGTCCCGTTATACCGATTTTTTCAAAACTTAAATTAATGTCAGTTTTTGTAGAATGAAAAACCTAAATTTGGTTATTACTTTTAAGTGCCATCGAAAAAGAGAAATAAATTTTAAAGATTCTTTTTTTAAAGTAAAGATAGATTCTGAGCTAGTGTCTAGCTGCGTGTCTAGTCTTGGTCTGCTGATGGAATCGAATGGGATTTGGGAAAATACTAAATTTTTGGTGTAATTAGACGAGATTATATTGAAATCTAATTAGATTTTTTTGCAATTTACAAAGTTGCAAATTTTGTAAACCTTTCACTATTGAAGTGTTCAAATGCGTCAATAAAAAAACAAGTGTTGTTTTTAAATTTAGTGTTTTATGAATTTTCGTTTGTGAAAATACATATTATGACCGTTATTAACCTACAATCATGAAGCATGTTAATTTTGTATTTATAAGTTCTAAATACCTACACATGTTCCGATTTTCCAGTGTAACTTGTAAAAATCGGTAATAAATTTTGTTAACAATTATCGATAATGGCACGTCACTATTTATGAATCGCAAAAAACTGACAACATTGCTCATGTCAATTTAGTCTCTGAGATTAAAAAACAGGCTATAGTGTGCCAAATTTTATGCTCCTGCGTCCGCGTAATTTTCGTAAAAAGGGGTCCATAGTTTTGACATCACGTATTAATATAATATATTAATACGATATGCCAAAAACACAATTATACAACAATACACAACAATAGATTTAAAGGGGCCAACTCGGAATCATACTAAAAGTAGTTTAGATTAGTTTAGTTAATTTTCAATAACTCCGTCAGCGTCGGATTTTTACAACGCGGGTTTGTTCTTGGCGTGGGGCAAAAAAAAATTAAATTTATGTAAATTAAAATAACTTTGCATTGGTTAGAGGTTAGCAATCGTCGTCCTCGTCTGGGATATGAGTAAGTAGATACTTTATCTTATGTCTGTATGTTTGTCCATCCGTATATCATAGCCACTTTTATTTGAACTCATAAGAGCTAAGCTGTGAAAACTTAGAAATTAGATGATGGATAGATATGACGAAAAATGATGAACCCTCCCCGTGTTGATCCGGGCTCCTTTGCATTATAGACCATCTGCCTTTCTTGCCAGGCAGCTCGTAAAAGGCGAGCATAGGCTTACCGTCACTAACACCGTGACATCTGACTAGGTGGTAGAGTTTCGCAGCGACTCGCCCGGATTGGTACCACCACCTTACCTATTCCTGCCGCCATAACGTCATGACGTGTTCCGGTTCGGAGGGAAAGGTAGCCGGTAAACTTACTTTTGCTCGAGGCCTAACATCCTGACCTCAGGTTGGCAATGCACCATTACCATCTTTGCTGTCGCTAGGCGGCGTGAATTTCTTACCATCAGGGAATCCGTCTGCTTGTTTGCCTTCCTATAACATAAAAAAAACACCGCATTAAGATTTTTGCACAATAATAAAAAATAACGTTACATTTTGGGATTCCATAGTTTCATTCAATTAATTTTTTTTTGTTGTATGGGTGGTATTTATGGATAGGTTTTCAAAAATGATGTTAAGGTTTCTACATGGGCGAGTCTGACTGGCACTTGGCCGTTTTTTTGATACTTAGTTTTCGTTCAATAAAGTTATTTTCTTACGTTTTCTACAATTAAACTTCAAAATACAATCTAATAAGAATTGAAGAAATAGGTTGGTACTCGGAAAAATAAAAATTAAATAACATTAAAAAGGACGTAACGGACTTTTACCACCTTTTTCTTTGAGGCCAACGAATTCAAACTAAATGTGATTGTGTACGTCTCATACAAAATGTAAGAAATATCTATATTCGTGCTATAAACGTTAGTCAAAAAGCACCCAGACTTAAAAATCCAGACATTTTGATGTTTATCACACAAACACTTAATTTACGCCATCAAAAATCGAACCCAAGCCTCGCTTGTAGTTGGTTACTTATATGCAGGAAATCATTTTCTGCTCAAATCTATTTCCTGGCTTTAAGCTTGGTAATTAAAAGTTGTGTTGTTTCCACTTCACAATGCTAATTAGCAATATTTTCAAATTTCCAATAATTTTATTGAATAACACTTCATTAATTTACCTGAGCTACGAATATCAAGACTCTATTATGCAAAATATCGAAGTAATTTTCAATGAAATAATATTCTGTTTTTTCAGACTTAAAGCCCCTTAACTAATTAATTTTAAAACGGTTTTCTAAGTCTACAAACTGATAGTTATTCTTACTTAATTATTATTTACTCGTCGATACGGCGAACATTGTACCGTTCACACCTTCTTCTACCGTCTTGATCAGGACTCCTCTACGGAATCGACCATCTGCCTTCTCGCCAGGCAGTCCGTAAAAGGCAAGTATAGGCATACTGTCTTTAACACTGTGACATCTGACTAGCTGGTGGACTGAGTTTCGCAGCGACTCACCAGTATTAGAACTATTGCCTTGTCTATTCTTGCAGCCATAACGTCAGTTTTTGCCGTAAGCGTTTTAGAAGTCAAGGTAGCCGATAAACTTACTTTTGCTCGTGGCCCGACATCTCAGGTTGTGCAATGCATCATTAGCACCTTTCGAATTTGTTGTCATCAAGGTACACGTAGCAGAGTTAGCCTTCCAATATCATAAAAATATAATACTAAAATATAAACTATAACGTGTGACTGTGAGTATGGTCGAAATTGAAGAGTAGCTTTTCCCACCTTCTCAACAACTTTCCTGGTATTTCTATTTATATATCTATATAATATGCTATATGATCCTTTTCCTGACAACAACTAATGCAAGAAAAAAGAATTAGCAAAATAGGTTCTTCCTTTCATTCGCCGTGATGCCGTGACCACGCGAAATGTGGATTCATTTTTATATTTATGGATAAAGCTTTTTGATATTATTTTCCAGCAGAAGTATGTTAGGCTAAGATCGCGTCAGTGCATGTATTTTTGGATGTGTTAAAAATAGTGTTAGTTAAAACCAGTTAGAATTCATGTTAGGAATTCCAATGCGGTTCAACTACACAAACAATTTAATTACTCTTGTACTAAAGAATGAGACAATATATTTTATGAAACGCAATCACAGAAAAACACGACAAGCCGAAGACTAATCTTTGGGATAAACTCAAGTGATGGATATTATTGGATCTACAGATTCAAGGGAAACTTTTTTCTTTATAATTTTTGTTCTTCTTCCTTTACGTTCTTCATATCCATTAAGATTTATAAGTAGATTTGTTAGTGTCTAACATTATTTTCCCGTGTTGGTTCGGTTCCCTTGCCTGTAATAAACCATCTGCCTTCCTTTTGGGTATCTCATGAGAAGTCATCATAGATTAAAAAAGTATAACCAACAAGACCTATATATATGTGTATCAGAAGCAGAAAATTACCTGGTTAGTAATCCACCGGTGTTACGTAATTTCACACCATAAATATAGTGCTCAGAACTATCGTGTTCCAGTTCAGAGGGTAGGGTAGCCGACACTTAAACATTAGACTCAAAATCTCAGCCACAGGAAAGCGACGCCCTGTCAATTTCTTTGGCTTCTACAAACCGTGGCAGTCTTACCTTAGGAAACCAGTGTACTTGTTCGCTTATCTTATTACCTATATCAAAATGTAATTATTAGTTCTTAATTAAAAGAATTCAATCATCCATTCATAGTAAAGGCCAAATGCCAGAAGGGTATACGGTACGGTTGAAAATCTTGTCCTTGTAAGAAAGAAAGAAAAAATATTTGTTTGCGGAATATTAGTGTTACAAAGATGTTACAAAATTATTTAAGTGTTTCTACATATTCTACCAACTTTTGGTGTGCAAATGTTTTAATAGATATTAATCAAATTAGTTAGTTTAATTATTTACCTATTATTTACACACTGTTTATTGTATTGATTAGGTACATGATTATTTATTAATACAAACAAGTTTTAGACTATAAATTAATTTATCCCTGTCTACCGTAAACTACCATGGTTTCTAAACCTAGCCAGACAGGAGAAGAAACGGCAAAACAAAATTTCTGCGCACCCAACATTCTGCAATTAAATTAATCATATTAGAAATAACTTTATTATTTATTCTTACCTGCAAGAAAATCTTTGACACTATAATATTTTTTCTCTAAAAGGAAGTTGAATACCGTTTTTCGAAATCTGCTTAATTGAAGTGATTTAAGATTATCAGGAATTTGGTTGTTTATACGAATGGACATGCAATACACATTATTTTTGTAAATGTTGATTTTTTGGTTTTTACCTAACCAAAAAATATATAGTTTCTCACTATTTCTAAAATGAGACAAACCTAGGACTTCAGCATTTGTATGAAACAAATGATGATGTTTTTTTACAAATACACATACAGCCAATATATATAAACAAGGCAAAGGTAATATTTTAAGTGACTTTAAAAGTGGCTTGCATGAATGTAACTGATTAACACTAAATATCGCTCGTATACATTTCTTCTGAACTCTAAAGAGTCTAGTTAATTTTACAGAATTCCCCCAAATAGGAATACCATACTGCAAAACGGAAGAAACATACCCGTGATAAGCTCAATAAGTATCAATAAGTATATCAATAAGTTCACCCAAAACTACAACAATACCGACAACAGGTCGTACATAAGACTACAAATCTTGATAGGAAGTTTCAAGTTTCTGTTTTTGGAAAAACAGAAAAACAAAACAAAAAGATATCATATTATTTTATACTTACATGTTATCGTATGTTAAAAACTTGTTCAGACCTCTTTTATAGACCCTTTTGAAGGTACTCTAAAAGGACGGGTTGACTTAAGTGGAAAAAACATTTATAATCATTTGTACATATTATTCTCTTTGAAATTGTGACGGTACTTGTAAGACAATTATTTGATATTGGTGACGATTCTACTAAGCACTAACTAAAGTTAGTTTAGTATGCTATATTTCTTAATGTAATAAAAACAGAAAAGATTTAATTTACGAGATTTTTAATCAAAGTTTTCCGAGGAGTTAAATACCAGGCAACCGGCAAACTTTGCACTCCTTGACATTAAGGCTATTGATAGCTATTGGAGAAAAAAAGTTCTGTTTTTCTTAACTTGCAATTTACCCAGTTTTTCTCTATATTAGAAATTTGTAACGCTAACTAACGCAATAAAAGAAATGAACGAAATCACTCTTTCCGTTCAGCCACGATGCAGTAACCACGGAAAAATGGGGATTTATTTTAATATACTAACATTGATATTTATGGGACAAACTTATGTATTGTTTTTCATATATTCCCTCTAGTTATCCCAGTTTCTTCTTTCGTTACTTGTCCTGACAATAATTAATAAATGTAGCAAAATTGGTAGATCTGATTAGGCGTGAAGCAAAGAACTAAGAAAATGGGCATTCATTTTTAAATAATAAGGAAGATATCAAACAAGCTGTTTTTCCTACGATAAGAATATTTAAGCAGAGTCAAAGATAATAAAATAAATATAACATACCGCTAAACTCTATACGAAACTTCAACTATTTCTTCCATTTACTGAGAAACTTGTAAGATATGTTTTAACAAGTATTTGAATGTAAGTTTCAAGTGTATTCAGGTTGCATAAAATAGCATTACAATATTGCATATTCGTTTGCAGCCGTTTCTGATATGTTAGAGTTGGCCACTCGCCAGTCGTTTAGTCTGTGACCGTCCAAAGTACTGCAAATCTCGTACCTTGAACAAACCTAGAATTTGGAGGATCAAGTAAACAGTCTGATTTTGTCACAATTGCATGTTTGTAGAAACTTTGAATTTCCCGAAATCAGGCTGCAAAATACATGAAGTTTTGTTTTGCTCGTTCCGAAATCAAACTTTACAACATGTTTAACAACAATATTTTTGATTTAGCACTTGTCCTGTATTTGGGTTAAATTTCTTTAAATTTTAACCCCGCCACTACTTACTGCGTTAACAGTAAAGAAAGGAATTAAAAATTACGCCACAATACTTGAATCCTCAGTACCCTTTGAGGTTAGAGCATTCGTAGGCTTGAGACGAAAGCATTCAAAACTGCCTTGGGCGAATGTTCCTCTATATAAATTTTGAAGAAATATATCTATACATTTAACTTGTTTGAAAACAAAAAGAGATAAACATTTTTAAAAAAACACGTATTTTTATGTTGGTTTCATTGCTATCAAGTCTAGACATGATCATGGAATTACTGCTTTGACAATAAGTGTAAGTTTGATCCTTACAAATAATTTTTTAAGGTAATTACAATTTATAATTTAACTTACAAGTAATTCAATTTGTATCATTCATTACATTTAATTATTCTGTTGCCAATTGATGGGGAGCTTACAGAGAATATTAAAAATTCAGTAATATTGATTCTTCCAATAACTAATAATAAAATTAGTGAAAAATT
Organism: Calephelis nemesis; assembly: GCA_002245505.1. Lineage (NCBI taxonomy): Eukaryota > Metazoa > Arthropoda > Insecta > Lepidoptera > Riodinidae > Calephelis > Calephelis nemesis. The sequence continues at coordinate 186,248 of NJDD01038041.1, forward strand.
TATGAATATTTTTTCTACAAAAGTAGCTTTTGAATACATGTTGAATAATTAGTTAAATCTTTTTATTAAAAACATAAATTTTCTGATTGTTTGATCACTTTAGTCATTCGATGTTTAAAGACTTAATACATATTCCCCGTGTTGGGCTAGACTCTTTTGAAGAATAGTCCATCTGCTATTCTGTGCCAGGCAGCTCATAAAAGGCGAGCACAGGCTTACCGACACTACCACCGTGACGTCTGACTAGGTGGTAGAGTCTTGCGGCGACTTGCCCGGATAGGTACCACCGCCTTACCTATTCCTTCCGCCATAATGTCAGCGCTTCCCGTCGATGTGTTCCGGTTCAGAGAGTAAGGTAGCCGATAAACTTTGCTCGAGGTTGCTAAGGTTGGCAACGCAACATTTTCACCTTTGGTGTCTCTAGGCGGCGGGAATTTCTTACCATCAGGAAATCCGTCTGCTTGTTTGCCTTCCATAAAAAAAAAGAATTCGTGTTAAAATGCTGTCATAAAAGTATAAATCGTAATTCTCTCTATCACCTAGTTTCTGAAACGCCAATCAATTTTATGATTTTATAGATTTATTGATATTAAAGACTACCCTTCTGAATTAGGCAGACTATCTTACAAACTTTTTTTAAAAAAGTAAGTATTTTCACGCCCATATCCCTGAAGCGGTAAGCAGAGGCACAACCAGAGCACCTACAACTAGCAGAAGACACTAAGTTCCACAAGGAGATAGGGGGCGAGCCACTCCAACCTGGCACATATCCAGTTCCGAGCAACCTTTTTTTTATTAGAAAATTGGTAAAACCATATTCCATTTTTGTTGCCCGACTTGGGAATCGAACTCTAGACCTCATGCATACAAATCCAGCACCTGGACCGCTAGACCACAGTGTAGTAAATTAGACATGTAAGGCGGATATCACACTGCCGCCGCTCACCGCGGACTCATGCGGATTTTAAACTTGTGGTGCGGTTTTGTATAAAAACCTAGGATTTTCAGTACAATGTTAAACTCCATATGGCCGCGAACCTGAGCGGCCTGCGGTGCGGTGCGGTTCCCTTTTTTCTTTACTTTATGCTTATAGACATACCCTTGTTAGTATATTTCTCGAACTTTCACTAAGCCATTCTTCATCACAAGCTACAAAAACAATTAGTTTCAGACTTTAGAACAACTACATATTTCCACTTCAATGCACGAACGGAACCAATTTAGAGAAAGTTATAAATGGAGATCGATGGACTCGAATCTTCGACGAGAACTAAAACGAACGTACAGCACTACACAATTTGTCATCTGATTGATTTCGTCTCCTCCGGGAGATATTTATAATGGACTCGGCTAATTCCTTAACGTCGGCAAAGCTTCATTTATTAATTACAGCAAACGTTCTTTTGGGCCATGAGAGCTTATCTCGTAATTTATTTCAAGTAATTAGCCAACAGTTCTAATTTTTTGTGGAAATTTATTGCATTTGGTTTAAATCTAGTTGTTGCTTGCAGCTTCACCCTCCTTTATTTTGTTGGGGAAATTAATTGAGATATCTAAATAAGTTACTTATGTTATTTTCCCAGTATGCACCTCGCGTCCCAGACTTAAGGGTCCATGTATGCTAAAATACGTCAGCAATATAATGTTTTTTTCATACAAAGCAATCGTAGATCTTGGTGACAAAAATACACAAATTAACATCAATAATATAACACTAGTGTTTCCAAAACACGATTCATTTCACTTTACTCGATGGAAAAAAAATCAAAAAGTTAACCCTTTTTTGAAAGCAAAACCCAACTGTCTACTTCTATTATGAAAATATCGACACCAGATTTAACATAAACATAGATAAGTACTATACCTAAAAGATACGTGTTTCAGTTTTTATACTTTTTTCGAATTACTTTAATAAGTAAACTAAAATAGTGATTTGTCGCTTAATCATGGAAAGGGGAGTGCGGCGATTGGCTCTTCTGGCTGACTAAGTATTGGGCCTTAACCGATCAGTTAACTTCAAAATTGACAGCCTTTCATACAAATTTTAAGGCTGAGCGCACATCGTAGTCACGAAAATCTTAGAACAGATTTGTCGTAAATGTGCGTGCTGGCATAATAAAATAGGAAGACGGCAGTTGTTGGTCAGACTTGTCAGTGGATTTTTTATGGGTATTATCTGATTTTATCTGTGACACATTTTGTTAGAAGCGTGCGTGTCGCCGTATGTTTTGTAACGCAATGAGACTTTCGTGACAACAGTTTGCGCTGATCCTTAGACTGAGTCAATTTTCATCCCCTTAAGCAATGAACTTTCAAATATTCTGATAGATAAAGTATCTATCAGAATATTCATTCTGTTATATCTCACGTTTGACGCGATGTAGCTTTTCCTCAAATTTTGTCATTAATAAGTCTTTGTTTTCCTCTGAAAAAACCTTATAATAAAAACAAGAACCTTCGACTTCCTATTTGCTGAACTAAAGATTTAAATAGTTTTGGTTTTCAAAATCTGAACGCCAAAACTTTACGTCTTTAGCCTAAATATTTAATAAATAACAATAAACTAATGTCGTGAAATCCACGACTCATTCCCAATATTAAGAAATCTAGCACCTAAGTAAAATGAAAATACTATTTTATTTAACAAATAACAGATGTTTATTTGTTAAATAAAATAGCAATGAAATAATATTATTCTTTTTTTCAGCACTAAGTAGTTAGCCTGGTTTCTATGTCAACGAACCGTAATCAATATAATTAACCATTCGCAGTTTTTCTAAGTATATATTGGCATTGATTTCACAGAATCTGTGTAGATAATTTTAAGCATGTCATTCATCTTCAAGGCAAACACCTAAGAAATAAGTTACTTTCATAAAATTGTGATCCATGAGCAAAACAATAAGTTTCATGAATATGAGAACCGGCTGTAGAATGTGATAGATATAGAGTAGTCAAATTTTATCAAAACATAGTATCGACAGTATTTAATTTTGACATAACTAAAACAGCAAAAAAAACACAGAGCCCGCGTTAGCATAAAAAAATTAATCTCAGCCTGTTTAACTAAACACTGTCTAAAATTGACATCCAGCTATCACGCTAGACGTGGACGAAGTGACAGCATGTTAGTTGATATTCCAATGTTAGAAGGTAAAACTTGTATTCAATGAGTCTTTATTTTTAATATTTTTAACACTTTGTTTTTTTCGTGGCAAATCAGAACATATTTTGCATAAATTTCAATTACAAACCTCATTCAAAATAATATTTTAATACAGCTAATGACTATAAAACACTTTTTCTACAACGTTGAACCCAATTATCTGAGCACAGACTTTAAATAAAAGAAAAATTATGACATTGTTATTAAGAGTTATGTTTAAAAATGGCCACAGAAATATCACAGTTTCTGGAACGCTAGTAATGATGTTATCCATTACGCGATACGCGTAATAAGAAATGAGGTTATCTCTAAGACACATCACGCCCAAAACGTTGTACAAGAATTGAAAAATATCTCGAAATAAATCAAAAGCATCCGAAATTCTTTTGTAACAAATCTGATATATTTCGAATAACTCTTTTGCATATATCATCCTTATGTTACAAAAACAAAGCTGCAAACATACTGTCGGACGTTTCTGGCGGACACGGCTGATGGAATCGACTTACAGGATATATCTAAATAACAAAAGTACACTGAGACTTGCAAACTATCGGACGTAAGTCGCAGACGTGACCTTGAACGTTCGGACGTTCGAAAGATATCTGGCGCGGTGGAAGTTTTTGTCATTTTTGTTTCGTGTTGCTTCCACGGACGGCATGTACAGATGTGTAGACTGATAGATATCAGTCGCAGTTGTAAGCCGCGTCCGATAACATGTTTCCAACTAAAGCGTCACGAAAGATGAGACCTGACCCATCACGTCCTTTGACTCGCGTATTAGACGAGTATATTACTAGTGTGGACGTATATTACTAATCAGAAGTCATCTGTTATTTTTCGTTCAGAGCTAGGTTGGTCCGCGGTACTTAATAGTTCTATTTACAAAATATTTTGTAAATAGAACTTTTCCTGATTGAAATTAAATTTGCGAACATAACATAACGAGTAACATTACGCCTGAAAGTAAAACCAAAAGGAGATAAATAAGGACAATTGTATTTAACGTGAATTCTTTTAAGGCAAAAGAAGCAGAAAGTGTTAAATATTTAAAAAGGTACTAAAATACCTAATAACTTCAACTACAACATAGCCAATAACGACAAAGCGAATAGTTAAGGAAGGTAATCAAACAACTTTACTTTCTGTTTTTCACTGCCCTGATAAGAAAGGGCAACGGGTCGAACGATGTTTGTCTTTAGTGGAATCTTACAAGTAAATCTTGCACTTTCCAGATACCGGTTGAGATTTAACTGAAAGTACTAGTTAATGACATAGTAGTAACTTTTAAACGTAGACTGAATTTATTTATGAAACTATTTTATGTCCAAGTGTACCTGCGTGGCATTCTTACCACGGCTGCATGACAGACAGAACGTCTCATTATTAGTGACGCGCATTGTACAATACCATAATATTTTGTATTGAAGTTATGTTTTGTCTATTTTTATACACGTTTTAGACAGCTGTAAACAAGCCTTCTAATAAAGACAGTCTTGAAGGAAACTTTGTTTCCGTCTTTCGATTATTGTTTAATTTGGTTTAAATCAATCTATTAACGTGTTCTTTGACTGTTGCACATGGATTATTTCCACTTTAAATAAATTAAGCAATTCACTTGAGACAGGATTTGAACCTGAACTCTTTTGAGTCTTGCTGACAAATGCTAAATAGAGCTACCGAGGGTTTAATTCTTCTGGTGAAAAATTTAATTCATTTTCTATTACGCTGGTTTTTGAATGTTCTATAATAATTTTTATCATGCTCCATTTCTCAGTGACGTTTAAAAGAAGATAGTTAATAATTAATTATTTTCATTTGAAGCTTCAAAAACTTGCGAAACTAAGTGGGAAATTAATTCTAATTTCGCATCGTTATTGTTGTGTGAATTTTTATAAAATAATATCACAAACTCCACTGGAGAGCAAGACAATTTTTGCGTAATTGGTTATTTATTTCTGTTGGATGAATACTAAAACGCCATCTTGGCATCCCAGCGAATGGATCCGTTGGCGCTGCTCTTTTAAGAATAATTGGACAAAAGCAGTTCCCTAACGACCTTTTATTGCTGTTATACTTTTAGCTGATGAAAAGTGACGCTTTGCTTACTCGTTTTTCGGAAATCCTTTGTTCATTTCAGTAAAATCTGAGGCGCAAAAATATGTTTTCAATCTTAATCTGTTACATTGTTAATGTATTTTGTTGAATTTTAAAATAGTATTTTTAGGGAACCAAAAAGCCGACTTTTGTTTTCTATATTAAGAGAAATTTTCATGGCAAATATTCGGTCTCTTGGCCGTTTGGTTTCCACAAAAACTATTGTAAACCGTAAAGTAATGAATAATGAAATATTTTTCACTTTAAGCCCAAGCAATGGAAGCAAAACGGCTATGCCATTTTCCTCCTTGGCGTAGAATTAGGCAGGGTTTTCAATGCTAGAGCGTATAGATTCAAAGCATATTAGATCTACATAATGTATGATTACTTTTTGGCAATGCGAGCCTTACGGAATCGTCTTTTTTATGATAATGGATGACAAGCAATCAGACGGATTTCCAGATAGTAAGAAAATCACGCTATCTAGAGGCACCAAAAGTACCACCAAAATAGTGCGTTGCCAACCTGAGACCGCGAACCTAGGCAAAGAGCAAAAGTAAGTTTACCTGCTATATTACCCTACGAACCGGAATATGTCAACGACAAGCATAGACGTTATGGCGGAAGGAATAGGTAAGGCGATGGCCCCAATCGGGATGAGTCGCTGCAAAACTCTACCACCTAGTAGGATGTCACGGTGTTAGTAACATAAAGACTAGGCTAGCCTTTTACGAGTTGCCTTTCTGAAAGGCAGATGGTCTATTCTGCAAAGGAGTCCGGACCAACACGGGGAAAATAGTATATATATAATATAATAGTTTTGGTGTGTATATAAAGTAAAATTAGAAAAGTGATAGGGTTTTTTTGATTATAAGAAGGCGAATGAGGAGAAAAAAATGATTATGATAAGAATTACTGACAGCGTGAGTGAATAAATCGAATGTCAATGATGCGTTCACAATTTCAGGCTGGAAGCTTCTTGTATTAGTTTTATGGGCAGCCTTTAAACTAGAACACTACAAGGAAAGGCACTGACACCATGGAGAGAATAACGTTGGATGTGGTACCATTGAAAGCGAATTGTAGCATTATATCCCAGATAATTTGACTGAAGTAAATAATCAAGTATTATAAAGTGCCAGATTTATCCATGAGCAGGTGATGGGGTTGTTACATATCTACACTATGGAAATGTTTTCGTTTTAGAAATCAAACCTCCATCCGTAAGTCTATCAATCGCCAAAAAGCTATTTTTGTAATTGTTATAACACAATTACTGAAAACGACTTTTTCTCAACAAAACCGCATTCTCAAAGATAAAACGTAATTTTCTCGAATTTCGTGTACTTATATATTTTCTCCTATTTCTATACCTAACCAAATATATCCTATATGCCAACCAAATATATCAAATATATCCTATATCCTTTATAACTCACAAAAGGTAAGATATCTGTCGCTATATTTTCGATAGACAAATCGAGTTTCCGCGAAGTTTCTTAAACGGATATTGGGCATTCACTGGATAGTGTTTGTTCTTGGGTAATCACAGTTGTGTTGGCATTGGGAATATTATGACAGATTGGTGTTACTTTGATGTTATGTGGAATAGTTTGTTTCATATGAATTTTTCATGATTTCGTACGAGCGTCGCTCTCATTAGGAGCGCTGTCGCTAACATACAACAATGTTATGCAAGACTAATACCTGCATTTAAAACCTCGCTTTTAAATAGCTTACCTAACGCTTCATTCACATTGTTTCCTGCCAAACACTCTATCTGCGATATGTGTATATGGTAAAATCGTGGACCTACAAAAAATATTCACCCATTATTTAAAGCTAACGGTGATAATAATACTATACTGTAATAATAATAAGTTTAAAATTTTGGACTAACTGATAAATGGCCTGTTTTAATTTTTTAAAGATTGTCGAAAAAGTTTGTATTATAGTCGTATCGTATTAATTTATTTAGAAACACAATTTCGCTGTAACAGAATTATCTACTTTTAGACTAGAAATCAAAAATTGACTGACAAATATTTAAAAGGCACGAATTCCAAACTGCAAAAACATTTTGAAATTTTAGACTTAAACATACAACTTATTCCAAATATAAAATTGATTTCCTAAATTGTAAAGCTACCAACTCGTCCAATCTTATTAAATAGAGTGTCAAACCCTCAGAAGCTCTTCGCGACACCAACTTCAATGAAAAATGCGAAGTAAATTTCAAGTTTCAAACATCCAGGTCATGTTTGGTTGGCGACGACCCAAGCTTCTTGACATGTGGCTTGCCCTTACAGTAACAGTTTGAGCCTTTGTAAGTGACGTGCAAATAGTATTAGGGCATCCAACTCTTGTTCGTGTCAAACAAATTTGAGGTTACATTTCAGAGTTTAAAAGCAAACAAAATAAAATTTGTTTGACCTTTCTGACAAAGTTTTATTGGTGTTCAAAACAAATTGTGTGTTTGCAGAGAATTAGTAAGTCATATAATGTTTTCGTTTCTATGCTATTCCTAGCGTTTTGAAAGGAATAACTTAACAAACGAGGATGCTTCTTCCCGTTTTGTTACAAGTCTTAGCATTGGTATTAGTTTTTCCTTCATGATGCTCCTCGTCCTACCTGCAGTTTAAAAGGCAAACATAGTTTAAATAAATAATTAACCTATGGTGGTAGAGAGCTATGTAAACTTGCCGTCTAGGGATCCATCGTCTTACTATTTCTTTTCTATTAATATATCTGCCGCTTCATGACAGTGTCATATTCGTGTCTGAAAATATACGAAGTACTCATGAACTCTTCTTTTCTTGACTCGACTTCTTTTCCTGCGTCTTTTGTAATAGTACACTCAAGTTCCAGAAGATGACTCGTTCGGTGTTAAGGCAAAATTTACGTCTAGTTACTCGTGCGGTGTAATTTGTTGTGTATTTTTCCTGAGATAAGACGCATAACGTGGTCTGGTTGCAACGGTGGGTGATGGGAAGGCTCCATAAGACTTGTAACGTCTAGTATTTCTTGGAATTCAACCAGCCGCAATACACAGTTCCTGCAAATTTTTATTATACTCGAGAAGGTTTATTCTACATCTCTTTTAATACAAAGTAACGCCTGATTAGTACTATTACTGATTAATATAGAAAGAAAGAAAATTATTTATTTGCGGAATATGTGTGTAAATGAGATGTTGCAAAAATATTTAAGTATATCAACATGTTCTACCATATTTTGATGTGCAAATATTTTAACATATATATAAAATATTATTTAAATACATATATTTTGTGCTTTATTTACGTTGCTTGTGTTTATATTTGGGTTAGATTTCTAGTTGTCTTTTTTTTGTTAATGACGTGTGGTAAGTTGTAGTCTGTCTATAAAAGTTTTTATTCTTTCTTTCTTTAAAAGCAAACAAAGCAACAAGAAGATGAATTTCTCGATAATAAAATAACACATTCTCTAATACCAAAAAATATGATGTGTTCTCTTCTGGTCAGAATTTTGCTTCATTGACCCATTGTGTTGTCTTTTATACAGGCAACACTACTTTATAAACTGGGACACATTTATGGCCAGCACTCGTATTTTGCTTATTTTTGTTAGTAGTAAGTGTTTATAAGCTTTTAAGATCGGAAATAATAAAGTTTGGTTATAAGTGGAACAGTAATTAACACCGAAACATAAATTCGCTGGGAGTTTGCCAAATTGTTTTGACAGGCACCTAATAGCGACTGAACGAGGGTGAATCTTTCCTTAGAAATATAAATTTACAGATCATAAACTTTAACAAAAGGGTTTTCTTAAACTTTTTTATGGGGTTTAAAGTCGAACAAATAAACTTATTACTTGATGTCAAAAATACAAATTGACGTAGACAACAAAGGTGGTAAGAGTGCCCTGCCACCCGGATATTTTAATAGACCAGAGAACACGACAGTGGGGAATACTGAGATCTTCAAATTAAAGCAATTCGATCAAAACATCTTACTTTATACAAAAGTTAAACACTTGTTGAACACATGTTTTCCTAAACACCGTCTAAAATTGTTCTGAACTGAGCTGGAAGTTGAAAAGCACATTAAAGGTATTCCATCTACCGCCGTTGGTACTGATGGCTTGTACTCTAAAAGGATAATCTTTATTAACTCCCGCCCATCCTTCCCGTATTAACTTTTATTTTCAATATTTCCTTATCATCTTAGTATTTTCCCTTATCATGATAAGGGAAAAGACTGATGATGAAAAAAGCGAAAGTTTTCCTTCCTCAAAATCCAATCCTTTACATCCTTCAGACTTTTGTCCTATCTCTATACTTCTATTTCATGTTATTTATTTATTGTGCATGATGCTTTCCACTGTTTCATAACACATTCTAATTTTCAGGGTTGGCTGGAAGATCTCTGTAGACCTAGAGATAAGCCCACCTTTTATGCATTTTTGTTTGTGTCATGTTTTATATCATAAATTGTACACAATAAAGAATTACAAATAAGTAAATAAATTGTATTCTCAGATAATGGTATGCTACCATGTCATCCAACGGTAACAAATTATTGTTTCGATTTCAATTTAAAACAGTGTTTAATTAAAGAGGAGTCTATTTTTTTGTAACAAAGCAGAGAGTGTTTAATAAGTAAGTAAAGTATCGTTATATCTTGGGATCTAAATACAAGTTATTGTCCTCATCTCATCCCCTAGTATATGACTTGGATGTTGCTTTATATCCATATTTATTTTGTTTGTGTTAAAACCGCATAATGATCATTATGTTTTTATAATTTATATTAAATAACTTATAATTAAAATGTATTATGGTTGAATTTCAACCAATGGGCGACCACTAGTAATTTTAATATGACCATAAAACTAATGAAACTGGCACAATGTGTATTAGCTTATTCAAAGAGTGGCTTTGACTATTGTATTATTGCAAAATGCATATTAAACAATCATTTCTGGTTTAATTACTAATAACTTTCTCTAAACAAAAAAGGGAATAATTAACAGAATGTTTTAGTTGAAAGCTTTAGATGTAATAGCTAGTAATGTTGTAATATTTCTGTTCAATAAATGAAATCTATAGAAACAAATTATTCAATGACAAAATCCACTCGTAACAATAATAATACGATTCCCATTCAATTTATTACAACAATCCTAGAATTATTATAGATTCGACATTTATGTCCAACCGTATTTAATAGCCACTTTACTGCATTAAAAGTTAAGGGAAGGGCCTCCCTACAACTGAAACAAAAAATATTTTATTAAACTATTACAAATGCGACTGTTTTTTAAGGATATTTAAAAAGAACAGAGGTTTAACCAGCCAACTACTAATACTTTACTACAACAGGCTGCATGAGGTCCCGGGTTCGAATCCCGGGTCGGGCAACATAAAGAAAATTCGGTTTTTCCGATTTTCTAATAAAAAAAAAATGTTGCTCGGGATAGGATATGTGCCCGTTTGGCGATAAGCTTGCCACCTATCACATTGTGCGACTTAGTATCTTCGGCTAGTCGTGGGTGCCCTGGTTGTGCCTCTGCCTACCTCTACGGGGATATAGGCGTGAAGATACTTTTTTTTATGAAAAAAAATGGTTTGACCGTTCATCGATCGAAAAAAAATACTTGTACCATATTTTTATTGTAACTACTTAAAATACTGCGGCTACCACTTCCTTATTGCAAACGTAGTTTTTAATACGTTTACTTAACGTTCTGAATAAACTTTATCATTGAAATCTGTAGCGGGCGCGGCCTGTTAAAACAGTGGTATGACGCTATTGATCTTTTTTTTATATTCGCAATTGTGTAAGCCTTACAATATAGTTTTTTTATTATACTGGAAGGACAAGCAAACGAAAGAAATTTACACCGGCTAGAGATACCAAATGTGGTAATGATGTATTGTCTACCTGGGATGTAAGGCCCGAGCAAAAGTAAGTTTACCGGCTACCGTATCATCCAAATCAGATCACGTCAACGGCAAGCACTGCCGCTATGGTGGCAGGAATAGGTAACGCGGTAGTACCAATCTAGGCGAGTCGCTGCGAAACTCTACCACCTAAGCCTATGCTCACCTTTTACGGGCTGCCTGGCAGGAAGGCAGATGGTCTATTCTGCAAATTAGTCCGGACCAGCACGGAGGAATGTAAACAATTACCTATTTCTAACCAAATCAGTGCTTGACTTTACCTAGTATATTTTTTAGTATTGTACTTTTTTAAGGGCTAGAAAGGTAAAGGATCCGATGGTAATCCTGATTGTAAAAAGCACACGAACGACACCAAAATTGGTAATATAGTGCTGATCTGAAGGTAGCGCGAGTAAATTTATCAGCTATTCTACCCTGAAGTCCGGAACACTATAGAAGTGAGAGTTGTAGAGTTACTCTTGAATCTCGAACCCATACAAATCGGAAATAATAGTTTAATTTTTTGTTATTCGTCATTTTAGATACTTTTGAACACAGTACTAGCGAATTATTGACATTACATTAATAATCTAAAGGAAGCCGTGTTAGTTACATTATTTATAACTCAAGAACGGCTGAAGTGATTTTGTTCAAATGTGACGGGGAGTTAGCTAAGAACCAGGACACGGAGATAGGATACTTTTTATACTGTTCGACTAAAAGGAAACCAAAAAAACAATTTCAATTTCTCCTATATAAATTGAACGGGTAGAACGAAGTTCACCGGAATAGATAGTAAACAATAAATTAGCTGAAAGAAAGAAAGAAAGAAAATATATTTAATTGCGGAATATGCGTGTTGAAGTTGTTAAAAAATTATTTAAACATTTCAACATATTCTACCACATTGTAGTGTGCAAATATTTTAATATTTACAAAAAAATATTATTTAATTATGTATTATGTACATAATACATACATAATACATAACGCTTTAGTGTTCATACAAAAACATCAGTTTTATATTTATAACAATTTGAATTATGAATTATAATTATAAACATTTTAAAATGTAACAATTCTACCGTACACAACCACTGTTTCGAAACCTAGCCGGTCAGGTGAAGAAACGGCGAAACAAACTCCCGGCAGCCAGGACAATAACCTATCATCCATGTTCTTTTATTGGATAGTTTAATTGTTTGGAACTTGATGTTTATAACTAACTACGACTAGTGCTATTATAAATTATAAATCCGATTTCAATTTCAAATTTACGTGAAATCGAGATTCAGCAGTATACCCACTGACCTTACGGCGACATAAATAAATGATGTGGTTATTCTAATCCAATCGATTCGATACTAAGTCTATTATTTAGTCTTAGTGACGCTGCTACTCACAAAACAGTTTGTCTTTAAGAAGCTGTTTAATGGAACTATAATTGACCTTTGTTCTTTTAACCTTTGACCAACATAATTATATATTTAAAATGAAAATCTCTCCATATAAAATTAATTGTCGGTATTAACGTCAATCCAAGTGGTGTTACGAAAACCTCATTTAAATTCACTGGCAACACTTAAATTCCATTTTACTGTCCTTTTAAATCAACACGTCCAATTTTATAAACCGCAGCTGATATTTGAAACATTTCGCGATTATAAATTGAAAATTGATTAGTGTTTCAATGGCGGCTAATGCAAAATAAACACAAATACCGCGAAATTGAATTAACGGTATCGGCATATTAATTTCAGCTTAATTGGTGGCATTTAAATAACCTTTATAGGTGACCTCTGATCCTTATATCAATTACACGTGAGCATGAGAAGGTTTCGAAAATCGGTATTGTGTTAAGTTTTGAGTTCGTACCCGACTGCACGCAGTGGCAGCAAGCAACGTGTCACGAAACCATTTGTTTCTATGTAATTCTACTAAATACTCTCTGTAGCTAGTGACTTAGACGGCAACGTGTCATGGCGACGTAGCTCCTGAATTTTTTTGATTCTGAAGAATATGAATTGTTGGCATGATATGCAATGTATATCGCATCGTGCAATGTATATCACAAAAAAATTAGGTAGCTGGATGTATTTCAGCTAGTGCTGCCATCTACTGCCAACGGCATCTGCGGTTGAGTTTGAAGTTATTGCTACAGCGACATGGTGCGGTACGTCGTTGCGATAAAGCGCAACGCATGCAATATGTCGTTTGCTGCTACTGCTTGCAGTCGGGTATAAACTCCCACCTTTAGAGCGTTGTATCTTTGTGACTTACACTGTAACAAAGGTCCGCCAAATACGTTTGAAGTCTCTTTACGGAGTTGAAAATATTACGGTAATATCAAATCCACACATATTCTGTAAAGAAAATTACTAACATATAAATAGGGTCATAGATTTGTATGGATTTGCCGCATTTGAAATTCTTTGCCTATATTTCCGTATGGAATATTTGTGTTAATAATAATTGGGCGTAGAGCCTAATGTGCAAGTCTACCATCTGGACATGTAAGTACCATAAGTATTGTATATATGTCTAGCTTTATAGCTGGGGTAGTAAATTTATTGGACATTTACGCGAGCAAGTTGCTAAAATTATAAGCAGTAATGTTAGTGATGACCTATTTAACCTGTTCTCGTCTGTAATTACCAGGTATGGATGCAGGCAGTCTATTCTAAATAGCAGAACTAAGATGGGAGAAACACTTGAAGGCATACAAGCAAACAATTTTTTTAGTATAAACGTTACTATTCGCTTGTATCATACATACGTCGCTTGAAGAATACATGTCGCTTGTAGGATAAAATATGTCACTTGTATTATTCTAGTTGCTTGTAGTATACACTTCACTTGTAGTATACGTCACTTGTATTATACGTGTCATTTGTACCATACAAGTCACTTTTAATACCTATATAAGTTCTTTTCAAATTAGTGCTCGAAATTTTGCCCGGATATTCTGAACATATAACTGAATCAGTAAAAAATATTAAAAAAAATTTAGATTTAAAATAAATAAAATATAGCAAATCAAAAATTCAGTATCAAGTGCTCAAGTTCAATGACCGCATGAAGACGCGCAACGTGACGACACTGTATACCTACATAGCTATACGAGTATTTCGTCCAGACTTTATCTAGTATGTGTTTTCTATGACATTGGCACTTTGGGCTGATTAAATTTTCATTACATTTCATAGTTGTAAAAAAGGGAATTAAGTAGGATACCAAATAACGTTATAGGGCAAATAGGTACGTTACAAAAACAAATAACATATTAATTAAAGTACCTAACTAATAGTAAATTTAGACGGTCATAACATTTTTGAATCCAACTTATTTACAATAATAATTTACATACCTATTCCCATTATTTAGATCCTGTGTTTAACAAATCCACTATAAATTCACAAGTTAGCACAGTTATTGATATGTCTAAGTAATGTAGGTAAAGACTTAGGCCATCTTTTCACTTTTTACCTTTGCAAAGGTCACTAATATGCGTCTTTAACTTCACTTCAGTCTTCAATTGTAAGGTAATAAAACGTTCACTTTTCCCGTAAGTCAAATCTGTCAAAGAACATACCACTACCACCTATGACGAAGTAGAAAGGCGTCAGGTCTGGTGACCAGGCTGGCTATCATACCAACCCTCGGCCTAATCAATATTCGCTATTGGAAAGGTACCTATTGACTCACGAACACATCGTGTAAGTTAAATTGAGCATTAACAATTCAAAAATTAACATATCTCATCCGCTACCAAACGCCGACTGACCAACAAAATTGAAAATAATAATTTGTAAATAGACCAGGGTCGATAATTTTTAACACCAAATAAAATAGTATTAGGATGAAAACCATTGAAAAATGAGGAGAATATGATCAAAATGAAAGGAAAAATAAATTACGGTCGATCCGAGTTCGGGAAGTGGGGGGGGGGTTTAAGGGTAAAAAATGGTTTATCTTGATTTCCGCCAAAACAAAAAGTCCTATCGAAAAAAGTCACATGGCAAAGTTGTAGGTAATAAAAAGATCTAAAACTTTTGTATTAACACTTTTTTTCACATAACCTCAAAATTTATGTGAAAAATTCAAAAAACCAAGTTTTTGGTTTTTTATTTTTATCTTTTACAAAAATTTCTTTTTTGTAACGAAATTTGGTGAAAACTTACCTTTTTATGTCCCAAATACGCTGTAATTTATTTGATTAAAATATTTATTTTTTTACCTTATTTTGAATTAATATCGACAAAACACCCTAATTTTCAATCGAAAACTCACCCGTCAAAATATCAGCTTTTTTCAAAAAGTTGGTATGTTTTCTGTTCGCTGAAATCTCTACTTTTCGATGGTGAAAATAAAATTATGTTACTATAGTAAATCTTCACAGAAAATGCAAAAAATCGAAAAAAACTCGAATTCGAATTTTTTTAATCATTATAAATAATTTCATTTAAAAAATGTGATTGCTGCAATTTGTTTCAATTAAAAAGTTGACTTATTCAATGCTTATTACATTTATGTCATAGAAAATCTCATTATATAAAAATATAAATGTAACCCGTACAATTAAATGTAGATACTTTATTATGATTACGTTATTAATTACAATATTTTTAACACATTAATCTTATGATTCATAACTGCTAGTACAACATTTTTGGCAAATAAACAATTATAATAATTATTATTACTATTCCTATGCAGATTCGAAAAGTTTTTTTTAAGTAAACTTGTCACAATTATCTTCAAGAAACTCAGCGTGCACGTGTATTTTTATAAACTATGTTGTATATAGTACTGTATTTCGAATATTGGTTAGGCTAACGGTTGTAACAGCTGCTACGAAATAGTAGGTATGTATGTAGTAAGACCCGAACTCGCCTAGCCTCTTCCCCACTTCTCCATGAAATACCTTATGATGGGCTACTATTTTTCGTAGGTCACTCAGGTATATATATTTTCTTGAAATAGTTATAAATAGACATCTACGCATATAATTTAAAGAATATTCGACAACTTTCTCCAAATATTGTAAATGTCTTATTAAATATTAATTTTATTAACTTATTTGTTTGTTAATTATAGTAGTATATTCTTATTTGCATTTTTTTATCAGTGTAACATGTAATCTAATGTTTTTCGAGTAATTAAAGTGTTAATTTTGATAAATAGCGCAATTTTTTTATAAAAAATAAAAAATCGAATTGTAGTTTTTTTCGATTTTTCACATTTTCTGTGAATATTTAGTATAGTAACATTTTTTTTTCACCATCGAAAAGTAGAGATTTCAACGAACAGAAAACATACCAACTTTTTGAAAAAAGCTGATATTTTGACGGGTGACTTTTCGATTGAAAATTAGGGTGTTATTTCGATATTAATTCAAAATAAGGTGAAAAAATAAACATTTTTAATCAAATAAATTACAGCGTATTTGGGACATGAAAAGGTAAGTTTTCACCAAATTTCGTTAAGAAAAGAAATTTTTGTAAAAGATAAAATAAAAAACCAAAAACTTGGTTTTTTGAATTTTTCACATAAATTTTGAGGTTAAGTGAAAAAAGTGTTAATACAAAAGTTTTAGATTTTTTTATTACCTACAACTTTGCCATGTGACTTTTTTCGATAGGACTTTTAGTTTTGCCAGAAATAAAGATAAACCATTTTTTACCTTTAAACCCCCCCCCTCTCCCACTTCCCGAACTCGGATCGACCGTAATTTATTTCTCCTTTCATTTTGATCATATTCTCCTCCTTTTCTAATGGGTTTCATCCTACTACTATTTTATTTCACTTTTTATTATTTTTAAAGGCTTCTACCCTAGTCTAAAATAGCAGGAACGGGGTATAAGGTCCGTCGCACATAGGCGCACAAAGGTCTTAAAGGATTTCCGTTTTTAAAGAAATGGAAACGAAAATTCACCCTTACAAATACACTCAACTTCCTTAGATTTGTTTGGCAGGCATTACAAAGCAAACCTTTGTAATTTAGTTTCGAAATACCGAAAAAAAATTGTGAAAAGGGAATCCGCATGTAGGTATGTCACCTCGCTTTGATGTGGGATGGGGAATTGGGACTCGCTCGCACAATGACCTTGGAGACATCTATCACACGTTCCGTGCAATAACATCGATCTACTTACGTTTTCGCCACCGCGAGCCTAACAAAAGTACCTACATCATCAATATTTAGTAACAGGTAAAACTTCCTATTCGATTTTTATGAATGCTAACTGTTTGTTAATAATGAAAAATTTTGTTTAAACAATTTAAATAACTACTCGCAAAATGCCCTCAGGATTGTAGGACAAATGTTATTTTTATTAAAGCTGTGCTATAATAGTTTGTCATGACTTAGGTACTTACTAAAGTAACAATTGTTGTATCTATTAAACTAATAATAACATACTAACTAGACCCAGATGTTAAGTTTGATTTTGATTAAAAATTGTTAAGTAGGTAGGTAGGTACCTACCTATTATTTTTTTTAAAACATGAAATATCTAGGTAGGTATTGTCTATACCACAAGTTATCAATTCTAACCTGAAGATAAATAAATACCCTTTACAATGGTACGGCGAGTCATGGCGAGCGTATTCGTATTTCGTACCTACGCTGTGATCAGCTGACAGCGTTCGTCGACCCCAAGCGTTTTATCGTTTTATATTTATTTATTTTTCGTTTTAGATTTTTTCATTATTTTTTACGTGTCCAGACACGCATTCCGAGCCCATGGCTGAAACATCGTTAACTAATTTGAGAAAGCCCTGTTTACGTCGCTTATAGTATGTACTATGCCTCTTGTACATCGACAGCAAAATATGGTAAATATTAAATTATAAAAATTGTTGCAAGTTTGCAAATTTGTAAATTCACGGTCACGTCCGCAAGAAAGTCTAGTTAAAATTCTATAAAGCGCAGATTCTAACCTCTCTCTGATTAAATAGGATCTGAAATGATTATGCAACGGAAATTCAAGTTGCTGCTTCAGCAATAAGAAAACGTCGATTATGATGATGAAGCTATAATAGTATTAGCTCTCAGTACGCCTTAGTTTTTTATTATTTCTGATTGCTTCTAAATAGAATTGAAAGGATCTTAACAAGTTTTTATTTTAGCTTCACAAACTTATGTAAAGAGATAATAGAGATGAGTTCGTCACATTCTTACACCCAAAACGAACCAAATAGTAGGTTGGCCCAGTATGCTAAATGTGTAGTCACTCCAGCGTCATAAGAACCTATTGGACTTTGTCGGTTAGATGGAAAAGATATAAAAGTCACGTGACTTTTATGTTTTAGCGATGACAGGAGCTAACAAGACAACTACTGGCACTTGAGAGCTGCTGATAATGATTATTTATATGCCTAATGAGTCTCCGATGATAGAAGTATGGTAAGTAAATGGTAAGTATGAATAGGTAATGAACATAGACGATTAGTTTCTTGAAAGTGACTGTACTTACTCCCGTAGGTTTGTCATGCTCAAATAATTTGAATATTTAAATATGCAACTATTTGGATGCGATAAACCTGACCGTGCTCTTATCTGGTATTTTTTAATTTGCTTCCAAATTATAAAATATAGACACGCTTTTCTTTGAAGATTTTTTTTATAAACTGTAGGTATTATTACGGTACAAGATATCTCCTTGAGTAACTCTAAAAATGTTCCCTTGGGCTCCCCTACTAAAAACAGAATTTAGAGTAAACATTTCATATATGTTTGTTCGATTATACATTTTACAAGGGTAAAATAAAACTTAACACCCTTTTTGGTGATTTGGACATAAAATTTAGTCAAACAAAGGGGATTCCGCGTTAACTCCTTGACTATTTTATAGAATTGACTATTTGATGAAAATATTCCTAATGACAGGAATTATACGTCGCCAGTAGATGAGTCAGTAATAAAAAGATTGATAGATAAATTTTCCCCCGTGTTGGTCCGGGCACCTTTGAAAAATAGACTATCTGCCTTCCTGCCAGGCAGCTCGTAAAAGGGAAGCAAAGGCTTGCCGTCGCTAACACCGTGACATCTGACTAGGTGGTACAGTTTCGCAGCGACTCACCCGGATTGGTACCATCGCCTTACCTATTCCTACCGCCATAACGTGATGACGTGTTCCGGTTCGGAGGGTAAGATAGCCGGTAAACTTACTTATGCTCGAGGCCTAACATCTCGGCCTCAGGTTGGCAACGCACCATTACCACCTTTGGTGTCTCTAGGCGGCGGAAATTTCTTACCATCATGAAATCCGTCCGCTTGTTTGTCTCCCAATATCATAAAATAAAATAGTTGCCAAAAGTTTGAATGGTGCATTACCAAAAATAAGACTGAGACGGCATATATTTTGGAAGCAAGATTATAAGCTTCTTCATAGCAGAATAAGGCTGTGGTCAGCACTTGACGTTTTCAACAGGTATTGGTGGAAAGTTATAAAGTAGGCATCAACCTCTACCACCACAATGAGGGTTAGATATCAACAATGTTATACATTTTAGTACATGGGTCAAAAATTTAAACCTGAAAAAAATTAAAGAATGTTACGCTCGCCTTAAAAGGTACCATATCCTTACCTATTTCTGTCGCTACCAGCATCAATCCTCGCCATTGTACCAAGAAGAATCTTTTTCCCCGTGTTGGTC
>NJDD01038041.1:209262-220591 GCA_002245505.1 Calephelis nemesis
AATCCAGGTGAGTCGCTGCGAAACTCTACCACCTAGTTAGACGTCACGGTGCTAGTGACGGTAAGCCTATGCTCGCCTTTTACGAGCTGCCTGGCAGGAAGGTAGATGGTCTATTCTGCAAAAAAAGCCGGGGCCAACACGGGGCAAAATAGCAATATTTATAGCATTTTACTAATTAAATTGTTACGTATTAATTTTTTCTCGGAATTTCAGAACACAAAGACTTCAAATATCCTTTCTCGACCAATTTAAAAGTATTTTGACAGTATAATATTCCTTTTGTTATAGCATCCACTGCCTAGACTAAAAGGATGTTTATTTAGGTCTGACTGGATACAAATATTTAACTTACCGTTTCTTCAATTGTAAATACAGATATTCAACCAAAGTTGAAATTTGGTTTTGCCCTTCTCGTTTAATAATAATTGAAGATATTTTTCACCAGTTTTGCAAGAGAAAAAACAAGTAGACTTCGAAAAAATCAAGAAGCAAAAATGAATCAATTTTTTTAACTTGTGTCAAAGATTTCTACAGTTTTTGGCACAGTGAAAAGAAGGTGATCGCAGTTATTACCACAATTATTGTATTCCGTGTTTAAATTGAGTAAAATTAGTTAATTTGGTTTCATTTTAAAGCAATAACGACATCATTAGTGTACCTACATAAAACACACAACACACCAATAATATCTACGATGTCTGTAGGCCATATTTGAATCTTACCATTAAAAATGTTTTTGTCCATTATCTTATCACATTATAAAAAAAAGAACGCAATAAAACTGCAAAAACCGACTCCAACCACGTCATGACCTCAACAATGACCAAGTCGTTAAGTCTTAAAGAAGAAAATTTATGCACTACTAGTTATTTCCCGTGGCGTTGCCCTCGTGGTCAATGGAAGGTACCACAGAAACATTTTTTGGAATAGAAACTGTTGTATGTGTTAATCCAAGTTACAGTATCCAGTAACAAACAAACATAAAAACTTTCGCATTTATAATATTAATAAGATCAAGTGTAACTCAAAAACCACAAGTCGGATCATTAGAAAATGAATATGAGACCACTTCAAAACAATTACCTATCTTGTATGTAAGGGTTTCAATGAACCGCCTACAAAACCTTTATGTACCTAATGTAGACAAAAATCCTCTTTATCATATTACTTTAAAACAAAAAAAACCTCGTTGAAATCGGTCCATTCATTGAAAAGTTAAGATGCCTCAGATAGACATAGACAAACACTTAACACACTCACACACACACAACACATACACACACACACACACACACAAACATACACACACGAAAAAACGAGCAAAGTCGGTTGGCTATCGGCCGAGTAATCGATTAAGAAACATACAAAAAAATATGCAGTTGAATTGAAAACCTTTTTTTTTAAATCGTTAAAAAAACACTTTAGTAACTGGTTTTTACTATGAAGTGCATTTGATACTGTTCCGTGGAAAACAATAGAACCCGTTATCTCTGTTTTTTTAGGACAAGCCTATTGATAAACCCAGTTAATTCCAAAAATAACATCGTACAAATATATCCGAACGTTGAAAAAGTAAATACGAGTTCACTATGCTACAATCAAATAGAAATGTATTTATTTGGGGGTAGAGGTTTGCGAAGCCTACTACCTAAATACATTGACAATTAATTACTTAGAGTTAACGCCAACTTTAACCTGCGACTTCATTTATATAGGTAAGTACTGGGTATTATAATCTTATATCAAGTAGATTGTAGGTTATTTTTTTAAAAAAACTAAACTAAATGACACACCAATTCCTGATGTCAAAACTTCAAGTGCTCGTGTTCCGGTAGATGGTAGACTTACTAACAAGATGTATAGCAACTTATTCTAGTAACGCAACATTCTCACCTTTGGTATCCGCTGACGACGTGTTTTTTATCATAGAATATGTTTGCTTGTTTTCCTTCCAATTCCAAAGAAGTATAGGAGAAACACGGAGACACTTATGTTTGTAACTTTTACTACAGGCCCTTTGCTCTACTAAAGTATTCAGCAAATCTGTTTAATGTCGTTTATTTTAAATTTTGTTTTTAATCCGTTTTGTAGTAGGGGAGCTCGTTAGGGAATTTTCGCAGTTACTCAGACGCGTCAGAGCATAATATAAAAGATATGTGTGCAGTAATTAAACAGTTCTACTATATATAAAAGATCTACATCAAGCTGCACGCATTAGACAGTCTGTTAAATTTATTTTGGTTGACAATATATGTAAACATGTCAGATAAAGTTACGTTGGGTACGATATGTGTGATATCTTGGACCGTAATAATACCGGCATTTCATAAAAATGTCTAGAAAGAGAAGCGCGTGTATAAACTTTTTTTTAAATACATATATTCAAACACATTACATTAAAGTACGATACGATTTATCGCATGCAAATAATAGCACAAATAAATAATCAAATTATTTGAGCATGACAATATTAACATGTACACGATTAATTCCTCTGTGGTCCAGCGGTTCAGTTGTTGGACTTGACTGCATGAGGTCCCGGGTTCGAATCCCGGGTCGGGCAACAAAAAGAAAATTGCATTTTTCCAATTTTCTGATAAAAAAAATGTTGCTCGGGATAGGATATGTACCCGATTGGCGATAGGCTTGCCACCTATCACATTGTGGGACTCGTATCTTTGGCTAGTCGTGGGTGCCCTGGTTGTGCCTCTGCCTACATCTTCGGGGATATGAGCGTGAAGATACTACTACTACTACTATTAATACCTGATGCTCTCGCATAGGATCAAGTGCTTGTGTATGATTTTTTTAGCTCTTAGAAGCTCTCATCATCTTAACGCCCATATCCCCGAATAGGTTAGCAGAGGCACAACGAGGGCACCTATGAGTAGCCGAAGGCACTAAGTCTCACGATGTGATAGGTGGCAAGCTTAACACCAACCGGGCACATAGTATACAATCCCGAGGACTTTATTTTGAAAAAAAATTTCTTTTTGTTGCTCGACCCGGGATCGAACCCGGGACTTCATGCAGTCAAGTCAAACACCTGGACCGCTACACCATGAAGGCGAATAAATGTGCTCTAAAATAGAATAGTATAAATAGAAGCTCTCAGCAGCGCTAAAATGTACATCATTATTTTATACTCGGCTATCTAATGACTACACATTTAGCATACTGGGCTCACCTACTATTGCTACTTTTGTTTTGGGTGTAAGAATATGATGACCTCAACACTAATGGCTTTTTACATTAGTCGACTCGAATCTATGAATCTACAACATACAAAAAAACTATCTTCTCGCCCATATCTCCGAAGATTGAGGCAGAGGCACAACAAGAGCATCCACGACTAGCCGAAGATACCATGTCCCATATTGTGACAGGTGGCAAGACCATATCGACAACCGAGCACATATCCAATCCCGGGCAACGTTCGTTTTATTAGAAAATTGAAACACACATTTTTGTTGCCCAACCCGAGGATCGAACCCGGACCTAGTCCTATGGCGGACTGCTAAATCACAGAGGCGATAGCACACACACTACAAACTCTACCACATACATTAGTAATTTTCCGTATGAGTTTTATGAGGATTTTACATTACCACAGAATAGAGAAATTTCTTTTATTTAGGGCTATTACGGTGATATTTTCAAAACGTGTGTAGCAGACTTTAGTCATGATGTTAGTGACAAACGTAGTGACGCGCCCTAAGATAATTTTAAAGCTTAAAGGAAATCTCTAAGCTTGACAGAATTCACGAAACCGGTTCTTGGTCTTAGTGACAGTGACACACGAACCAACCTTCACCTGTAAAAGCTATTTAAATGTCACCAAATAAGCTGAAATCAATATCATGATATCTTTCATACAATTTTGCGGCTATTGTGTTTATGTTTAGCCGCTATTGAAACTCTAATCACTTTTCAATTTATAATCGCAAAATGTTTCAACTATCAGCTGTGGTTTCTAAAATTGAATGTGTTGATTTTAGTGACAATAAAATGGAATATTTAGCTGGAAACCAAGGCTTATGGACGCGGTTTACAGCTGCTACTGATAAGTGTGTAGATATCGTCCGCGGACGCTTTTGGTTAACTTAAACATCCAGCGCGTCACATATATTGCGGACCTCCGAATACTCACCATCCGCTGCTTAGGTCCGATAGCTTGCATGGCTCAGCATACTTTCATCATCTAAATGCCCTGTAAGTCGCGGCTGTCAGATGTATCCGTCGGTTGCGTGCGACATCATGTTTCCAACTTTATTATTGCCAGTTAATTTATATGAGATTTCTGAAACACTTTAATATTAATACCGACAATTTATTAATTTGATTTATTAAATGTTACCGAGGGCGGTATTCCCAAACAATTGTGACTTAGGGACCTTCAAGAAAAGTGCGTACTCATTCCTTAAAGGTCGGCAATGCATCTGTGATACCCCTGGTGCTGCGGATGTCTGTGGGCGGTGGTGATCACTTTCCATAAGGTGACCCACTTGCTCGTTTGCATCCTCATGTATTAAAAAAAATAAAGGAATTTTTCGTTACTTAAAAATATTATATGTCGCTCAAGGGTTCAAATAATGAAGGTCAATTATTGTTATATTGATACACAACTCGATAATCAAAAGCGCTGTAAAACTTGATTATCATAATCAAACTTGGTGGCTCATTCGGGACTTTTTCTTGACAAAATTGATTTAGGAGCGACAGAGTGTTCGAAGAGTAGCGGCATCTTCATTTTGCCTTTGTACACAGGTAAGGGTTCACATATGGGCTGCACCAGTTGCAGGGCTATCAGTTTTAACAGTCTAATATGAAATTATGAAATTGGGAGGAAAAATCGGTTAAAAGGGGTGTCTAATGGAAAGTGGTGGGAGGCTCAAAGCCGTTTCAGGTCTAGATGAATATGTACGGATTAGGTGTTTTCGCTCCGCAAAATTGTAAAGAAGCATCTTACTGTGGGCAAAAGGGTTCTTTGTGGTTTTGTAGAAAAAAAATGTTAGGGTTATACGTAAGGAACTGGGACATTTTGCCGGATTGTGGGATAGACTGGTCCATAATTTGTGCATGCAGCTATGTTTAGTATATATGCTATGTATATCAAAATTGTAAAGCATGGGTGCGGGTGGACGGCAACATATCGCCTTGGTTTGTTAATATTGGCGTCAAGTAAGACTGTGTGTTGTCAGCACGCTTATTTATCTTGTATGAGGATAAATGCCTTTGAAGGTTAAGATCAATAATTAATTTGGAAATCCAGATGAGTGGCCAAGTGATAATATAACCGTCATAATAGGTTGACCGAATAATTGCGTAACAGTTGTACAAAAAAAAACTTGCGGTCGAATTGAGAACTTGCTCCTTTTTTGAGTCGATCAACGAAAAAGAACAAGGCGATGGCAGGCGTTCGAAAAGATTAAGTAATTGTATAAGTATAACAAATATAACGACTTTTAGTATTCATCATAATTATTGAATCTAGAAAGAGGTAATTTCGTTTAGCATAGCAGTCACAACGCTTCTGATTCTCAATCTGAGGACGGAAAATATTACACGCACTGGCTAGTAGTTACTCATAAATAGTAATATTACATGTGAATATTTTAGAATTCAGCCACTGTGACTCATTACAACGTTGCAAAGTCTCAAAATGGTACATATATGGTGACAATGGCAAAACAGTAAACTCTAAAAGAAGAAGAAATCATCTTGCACTGATTGGTCGAGGGGCTAGCGTACACGCCTAACTAAACTGACTAACCCGACGGTGGCAGGCATTTGTGTGATGAACATTTAGATGTCTGCATTTCCGGGTCTAGGTGTTTATTAAATTTGTTGTGGTGTCTATTTAAGTATTTCTATGTATTATTAGTATTTTATGACTAACACCCACAACACAAGCATATAATTTGCTTACTTTGGGGTTAGATTCAATTTGTGTATCTTGTCCATGAATATTTATTTATTTACTATTATTTATTTTCATTACTTCATCTTTAATTGTATCTGTGTCTGTAATCTTGTCATCATATTGTAGTTAGAATACTTTTTCTAAAAAAATAGATAGAAATGGTCAAACAGTATTAATTATACTGATTACTAATTCTGTAATTGTGTCTGTGTCTGTAATGACACGATATTTAAAAACAAAACATCTTTAACAACAAAACAAAATATCTTGGAACTAAGTAATGGACCAGATTATGGGAAAACAGGAATTCCTTAAAGTTGATACCATAAATTGCTATATCGTAGATCCTAAAGTCTATTAGAATAACAATATTTGTTAATAATGCATTAATGTATAATTTCAAATTGTAATTTTCGAACGCTATGCTGAAAGTCGTAACAAATGTTAAAAATATTCACTACTTTTATATATTCATGAATTTAAAAATGGGCAAGTTCAAATCTAACCTAGACCAGCCAGCGTAAAGAAATATTAGCAGTTCCGGAATAAAAATGTTTGGATTACGCTAACGTGGTTTCGAAATAGGGTTGTCAGGAGGTTGGGATTTATTTCATTCTCCTAATTTCAGGTTTCACTTAAAATTTCAAATCCGGTTAATAGCTATACCAAGATAATTTCAGTTTTTTTTGAATATTCATTTATTCACAAATTATATTAACATTCAAATTAAAAATGATCAATAGCTTCCGACAAAACATAAATGTGATCAACTTGCAAACAAAAATCTGCAGCGAAATCGGTTCACCAGATCTAAATTTATGATACCACAGACAAACACCCACAAACACAGATACATCAAACTTATAACACTCATCGTTTTTCCTCGTAGATCTCATGAAATCCAATTTACTGGATTAACCAAAAAACTGTGTATGGAATAGTTTACATGCACACAAACTGAGTCAGTCGTGTTTATGTGTTTTTGTAATATACAAGGCTTATTACAATGTTTAATATGGTTTCTGATCACGAAATAAGTGATAAGTAATAAGTACTCATTGTGCTGTAGATATTTGTTCATGAGTAGGTACTGGTATGTTTTATTAACTTGTATATGTATGTATGTTGTATATGTATACATGTTGTGTATGTATATCTGCAAGTATACTATAGACGGTACCACCACCACCACCATAGCGGTGGAAACGCCTACGTACAAACCATTGAGCTTTCGGGCTACCATCTTGGTGGCTTCCGTTTGGTCTGTCTTCCAAAAGGCCTAATTACGCTTACTTTGTCGTTAGATAATTTTATGTAATTTTTTTAGTGATATTAATTGTTACATTTTTTTTAAAACTGAATGAAAAATAGAATTTTGTTTTTGCAAAAAAAATATTTGAATGAAACGAAAAGAGGGATTTTAAATATTATCATGGTTTGTTGAATTTTCTTTTCTCAATAAATTTGTTACATTGGATGTAGCAACCCTACTCCGAATGGCGAGTGTATGCGGCAAAGAAAGAATAATATTTGATTTTTATAGATATAGTATATTATACTTCAACATTTATTCTGTTCTTAAATGTAAGGAGTATCTCAAGTGTATATTTTTTCCGTGTTTTTTTCCTTGATGTTTGCTAAAACGAATTAAGGTTTAGGGAAAAACCATTACTTCTATATGGGCCACTTGCACGCTTCTGGGATAAATTGAATAATAAGTTAAACTAATATAAATGTTTAACCCAGGAACGTCAAAGAGGCTTATTTTTTTAGTTTTTTTTATTTATGTTTTTAAAAAAACGGGATGACACAAAATTTATTTAGGTATGCAAATCTTAATATATATAAATCTCGTGTGACAATGTTTGTCCTCAACGGACTCCTAAACCACTTAACCGATTAGAATGAAATTCGCACAC
The DNA here is from genome assembly GCA_002245505.1 of Calephelis nemesis. NCBI lineage: Eukaryota > Metazoa > Arthropoda > Insecta > Lepidoptera > Riodinidae > Calephelis > Calephelis nemesis. The sequence goes on from NJDD01038041.1 coordinate 217,105, forward strand.
CATGTGCAGTTCTACCCAACTTGAGAGATAGGATAGCTTATATCTCAATTTATGGTAAAAAAATTACAATCCGAGCGAAGCCGGAACGGGCAGCTCGTGATATTTTAAATCTAAACAGAGTCATAAAAAGATTTCCTTTATTATAAGTTGTAATCTATATGCTACTGATTTGTAAACTAAAATACTGTAAAGTTTTATTAAAATCTTTTTAATAGTTTTTGAGTGAGATATTACTCTCTACCCATCCTCATAAAGTTTCACTATTATAATAATAGTAGTAAGACAAGTCTAGTAATGGATAGGATTAAATAGCTCACACTCCTCGGTTTGTCCAACTTTTTTTTAAGATAATAAAATGCAAACAAGCAGACGGATTTCCTGATGGTAAAAAAATCACGCCTTCTTGAAACACCAAAGGTGGTAATGGTGCAATGCCAACCTAAGGCCGGGATGTTAGACCTCAAGCAAAAGTAAGTTTATCGGCTACCTTATCCTCCGAAACGGAAAACGTCAACGGCAAGCACTAAAGTTATGGCAGCAGGAATAGGTAAGGCGGTGGTACCAATCCGGACGAGTCGCTGCGAAACTCTACCACCTAGTCAGATGTCACGGTGTTAGTGACGGTAAGCCTATGCTCGCCTTTTACGAGCTGCCTAGCAGGAAGGCTGATGGTCTAGTCTGCAAATTAACCCGAACCGAGACGGAGGATAGGTTTAATTACTTCAAGTAAGACACCTAACTAAGGCAATGTAACAGTTACTATTATGAACTAATTAAAGAGAACTCGATTCTCTATGTAGTTGATATTGAATTTCCTCTAATTTACTACTGCGGTATGTCATTTACCATGGTATGTAATTGTGGCCTGTAGCAAAATTTTTGATTACTTTCTTTGAAATTATTTTTTTATTTGCTAAATAAATTTGTGTGCTAGAAGTTATTACAAAAAATATTTGTTCATTCCAACATATTCTTACCGTCCAGGTATTCGTACATTTTCCGCATCTGGTTGTACCATAGGCTTACCATGACATCCTACTAGGTGGTAGAGCTTTGCAGTGACTCGCCCGGATTGGTACCACCGCCTTACATATTATTTCTGCACCCATAACGTCCAATGCTTGCCGTTGACGTGTTCTGGTTCGGAGGATAAGGTAACCGGTAAACTTACTTACACTTGAGGCCTACTATCGCGGCCTCAGGTTGACAACACACCATTACCAGCTTTGGTGTCTTTAGGCAGCGTGAATTTCTTACAATCAGGAAATCCGTCTGCTTTTTTGCCTTCCATTACCATAATAAAATACTCGTCGGCAACGAAAAATATTCGAAAAATATTATTTGCTAGGTATGATATTTATATTAGAAATTCAAAAATTACCTTTTACGCGGGTAGTTATGTCCTACAGTCCTATAGATAAGTATTTTTGAATACCGACTAAGATTGCGTTCATCGTTACAGATTAAATTCACAATAACAATGGCCAACAATTTCGTTTCTCTTAAAGTATTAATTATTATATAATATTTAAATTATTAAAATAAATATATTAACATATTAAAATAAATATAATAAATTAGCTAAATTAAATAATATTATATAATATTATTTAATTTAGCACTTACTCTGTGCTTGGGTTAAATTTCTATATTTTTTAAGAAAGAAAAAATTAGACCCAAATAGAATTTGAACCGGTAGCCTTAACTTAACCCAAGCACAGGGCAAGTAGTAAAATAAAAATACCCTATTATTACTGTTAAGAGTGGATTTTGTCATTGCATAATTTGGTTACATAACTATGGTCTATATAGAGTTGATTTATTTGATATAAATATTGCAACACACTATCTATTACTTCCAAAGCTTTCAACTAAAACAGTCTATTAATTATTTCCGTTTGCATTCAGTAGAAATTATAAGTAATTTAACCCAGAAATGTTTGTTGAATATTCATTTTGCAATAATACGGTAGGTTTATTCAAAACAACTCTTTGAATGTGCTATTTTGACCGTATTAAAATTATAATTACTTATTGTATTAATTTATTACTAATCGCCTCTGTTGTCTAGCGGTTCAGGTGTTGGACTTGACTGCATGAGGTCCCGGGTTCGAATCCCGAGTCGGGCAACAAAAAGAAAATTTGGTTTTTCCAATTTTCTAATAAAAAAAATAGGTGGCTATAACATTGTGGGACTTAGTGTCTCTGGATAGTCGTAGGTGCCCTGGATGTTTTATTGTTCCGTACTAGAAACCTTGTAGGTTCGACAAGTCCCTCTGTCCGTCCGAATGCTTCAGCCCTTTTATTCTTAAACTATTAGGACCAAAGGCAACTTGGTCAATGCTCGTATCCCAAAGAGGTTGAAAGATTTTATTGCCTTAGAGGTCTAGTGGTCCGATTATCAACTTGACTTCAAACTCGGACTTGGGTTCGAATCCCAGGTTATGCTAATTGCTAATATATGTTTTCTATATTCTAATTAAAACAACTTTGTTTGTGTCCCATACTTGTGAGGTAAATACCTATGATGTTAACAGCTTTCAGTTTATAAATAAATAAGTTAGAGTGCTCCATATTCGTAAATAAATAAATACTAATTAAAAATTTTAAATTTGTTTTGTGTGTTAGTATTTGCACTCAAATTAAAACTTTTAAAATTAAAAAGCTTTTGCACCACATGTACACCATAAGCTATAGAATAAGAGTTTGAATTAATGTTCTTTTAACACTTTAATCTTATGTATCGACTAGCTTCCGCCTGCGACTCCGTCCGCGCGGATGTCGGTCTTGATGAAACCTGGTATAATTAACCTTATTATCCTAAGCATAAAATGGGATACTTTTTATCCTGGAAAAATACGTATAAAAAATCTTAATTTTTCAGGTTTAGACCGACATCCGCGCGGACGGAATCGCGGGCGGAAGCTAGTTCCTAATATACTAATATCAGGATGGCAACGCATTCTTACCAGTTGCTTGTTCAGATTGTTTAATTTCAAACCTCATGAAAAATTCATCCTTTTATAAAATTTATGGTCTATCTATATATTATATAAAAATCAATCGCTAAAACTCGAGAATGGCTGAACCGATTTCGCTAATTTTGGTTTTTAATTATTTGTTCAAGTCCAGGGAAGGTTTAAGAGATAAAAAAAGGAAAAAAAACTTGCGAGAAAGCTAAGAAAAACAACATTTTACTTTTTCCAATACAAACTGAACGGGTGGAACAAAGTTCGCCGTGACAGTTAGTAAATTTAAATTATTAAGGAATGATTCACTAATCGTTTAATCGCTGTTAGATGTCAAGTTTGTCAAAATAATTTAGCAAATACCTACAAATTTATTTTGGTGTTAATTGATGTTACATTTATAAACAAACTATTATTTAAAAACAAACTCTATATGAGTCATTTTCAAATTTGTTGGGTCGTTATCAAATTGTTGTTACAAAACTGTTGCAACAAAATTGTAGTAAAATGGACCAAAG
>NJDD01038046.1:6426-48473 GCA_002245505.1 Calephelis nemesis
CTCCTCTTATACATAAAAAAAAAATTAAGCATTTTCACGCCCATATCCCCGAAGAGGTTGGCAGAGGTACAACCAGGGCACCCAAGACTAGCCGAAGACACTGAGTCCCCCAATGTGATAGGTGGCAAGCCTATCGCCAACCGGGCACATATCCAATCCCGAGAATCAATTTTTTTATTTAGAAAATTAGAAAAACCAAATTTTCTTTTTTGTGCCCGATCCGGGAATCGAACCCGTGAATCAAGAAGTCAAGTCCAACACCATGACCGCTAGTTTAACCAATTTGGCCCATCATAAGAGATAGTATTCATCCCCCATATAACAACACGAGGCTCAAATATATTATTAGTTTTTGTTTAAATCTTCAAATTTATAGAAATATTTAACTTTTATCTTTAATACAAATATTTAACGTTTCTAGTATTATTTATTACCGGCTATAATTTAAGACTTGAGAAAGATTGATACGAGGTAATTAATTTGATTTCTGTGCTTTTAAAAATATTAACTCTTTCATTATATCATATTTTTTTATGATATTGGAAGGCAAACAAGCAGACTGATTTAATGATAGTAAGAAATTCACGCCGCCTGGAGACACCAAAGGTAGAAATGGTGCATTGCCAATCTTAGGCCGGGATGCTAGGCTTCAAGCAAAAGTGAGTTTAACAGCTACTTTATCCTCCGAACTTTTTTCAATGTGAGAGATCAAAGACCAAGCACACGCCTCTTCTGATGGTAAGGGATAATCGTGGCTTATAGACACCATTGACGTTACAGGTAAGAGATAACCATGGCAATGTGCAAGTTTACCGGCTACCCTGCCCTCTGAGCCGAAACATGACAGAGTCAATAAGGCAGCACTAATAGGTAATGCGATGGATCCTTACCCGTGTAAATTGCTGCACAGCACTATACCACTGATGGTCTTGTTAGTGATGACCTGAATGTTAACCAGTGTTCGCCACTTAGCTTGGCAGAGAGGCAAGTGGTGTATTCTACTCAGTGAACCCGCACCATCACAGGGAAAAATATATGCACGTTTTTTTTCACGGTGTTTGTGACGGCAAGCCTATGCTCGCCTTTTACGAGCTACTTGGCAGGAAGAAGATGGTCTAATTCAATAATAACAAAAAAAAACAGGGACATTTTTTTTGGCGATAGCGCCAAAACTCTTTCACATTTTTATTTGGTGAATATTCTTTCTAACCACTAATAAATTATAGCAACAGTCACGCACCTACTTCCTGTATGAAGTATATAAACAAGTGTCAGTCCAGACTCTATTAGATAAAAGTTTACTAAGTTCCCTCACTCAAAGTTTCAGCTATAATAATATTATGATTAATAGCTAAAGAAAACAAACATTTATCGTGTAGGTACATAATATCGATTACAATAAATAATTGCCGAGGTTATTCTACTCTATTGAGGTTTTCGATTTGTTTTTGTCTAAAAATTCATTGAGGAACTAATATTTTTTTAGTCTATCAACACTCATGATTGAGACGCGCACGGAACAGTTTCTGGTGAGTAAATCATCTCTAATTATTATAAACATCCATATATTTACACTTTAAGTAAATATTTTTAAAAAACTAATGCGCCAATGCATTGAGAGGGTTTAATAATTTTAGAAAATTGTCGATACCTACTAAATGTTAGAATTGATTAAAAAAATTTTTTTTTAATATTTTTGACAGGTCTGGTTTGACTAGTCAAAAATGTGCTTTTTTAGGCTTCCGTGGTCAAACACCAAGAAACGGAACCCGTATTGATTTGTCATGTCTGTCTGTTCCTCCGTACGTCACAGCCATGTTTTTCTGAAAGAGTTATTCTGTTGAAACTTGGTACGTAGATGAATTCTGTAAACCACTTTAAGATTTTCATATATAAATTTTGGGGGTTATAATATACCTAGTTAGAGCTAAAACTCAAAATTTTACTATTTTTTTGTATATGTTGCTTAATGATTTTATACAGTCTTTTGTCAATGTCTTGGGTTTATATGTCTTAATTGTTGAATCATTATGTAAGTTGGTTTGTTTGCTGCATGGGTTAAACATTGACATTCTTAATTTGACATTGACATTTTTAATTCCTAACTTGAATAACCAATAACTTTATTTATAAATAAGTAAATTGCAACAACAAAAGGAAATGTGCCAGATTTGGCTAGTTATTTCCGTGATGGTGTTATAAAAATCACTTGGACCAAATCATACAAATAAGAGTGGAGGTCAAAGTTTAACCTATGTCTGGTCTTTTGTAATGATAAAGGAATAAAAACACAAAATATTTATCTATCACAAAGTTGTTTCTTTTAAAGTCTGTCAGATAACTTGAAAATAGTAAAAATATAAGGTTAGTAATAATATTATGGTTAACAATACGTAATATGGCTAACTCGATCGGAATTATGTCATGAAAAATATACTGTAGGTATGTAAAGTAAGGTAAAACTTTGTAGTTGAAGTTTTTTTTGTTACATTTTTTATGTCCGTTTTTTTCGTCATATCTAAACCGAATTTAAAAATTCTTTTTTTAATAGAATCGTGTAAAAAAATAAAAAAAACATGAAAACAATTCGTGGATGTGGGGCTGAATCTAACGACGGAATCCCAGTGAAGTTGAGGAAAATACTTAATTCTTGAAAATTGAAATCGAAGTAGGTGTTTTTTTCTTATAACGCGTTCGCAGTTTATTATTAAACATGCATTACGCAAATAACACAACAGAATTTGATATTCAAATATGCAGGAACGGTAATAACAATAACTCGAATAAGCATAAAGATAATCACAATAATTTATTTAACTTCAATCAAAAACTTCTTCCGTGTTGTCCGATTACGCGAGGCAAATCAAACGCTCGTAAATTCTCCAGTGACCAAAATAGCCCCACTTGCGGCGGTGTGAGTGTTTTGTTATAGATAATACTTCGGAGGTGCGTAAAATAATAATTAATTTAAAAACAAAATCTGGCACACGTCCATAGAAATATTCTGGTGTCTGAGATACCATTATGAAGAAGCTACCGATTTTTATGAGCTTCCTGTTTGGTCTTTACTAATTACTTGTAATAGTAAATTCATTGAACTGCAAGTGTGGTTTAACAGAATGGCTAATAACCCTAACATTTATTTAAGATACTATTCTTCACCTGCAACTTCATGCGGCAATAAGCGTTTGAGATTTTCCTTAATTTGAATACATCTAAGCTCCATGAAGCCTTGAAAAAATTAGATGAAACTTTGCTTAGCTTTTGAATGGGACCACTCGTGACTTTGAAACGTTTGAAGAAGAGAATGAGTACGTTTTCTATAATGCACGTACCTATGTATGAACTTTTAAAGGTTGTGTATGAATTTTTGGAAATGAGTGTACCAAACAAAATATATACTCATATGCCAGAAAAAAAACTTTGACAAGAGTAATTCTGTAATTCTGTCGATCTCGAACAAGAATTAATACCTATAATATTTTCAATGTAAATAGTACTGTCTTTTCCTTATCGGCGGGTATATTGTTTCGCAGTTTTGTTCTTTGTATTTGACACTTCCCGCGTTCCCTTTTCGAGTGCAAGCCTTTACAAGTCGACAATGCGACATTTTTCGACAATGCCAGAAATTTCTTGAAAACTTATAGTCTTATTTAGGGACGGGCAAAATATACATTCCTTAAGATTTGAAATATAATACATTTGAAATGAAATAAAACTACATCTCGAGACAAATTTAATTATATTAAAATCTAGCAGTTCCGGTGAACTTCGTTTAGTTTGTCGAGAAAAATTAAAATCTTTATCCTAGTCTCACTGTCAAAACGGGATAAAATATACCCTATGGCCTTCTCCCGGTTCTAAGCTACTTCCTCATCAACTTTCAGCTTAATCGGTTAAGCCTTTCTTGAGTTATAATAGTGTAACTAACACGACTTTCTTTTATATTTATACATTGTAATTTTTTTTCTAAGTAAAGAAAGTTTAGATAGTTCAAGACAGAGTTGCTTACCTGCCTTGCGCTTTCACAATAGCCTAGCTTTTACGTTAAATATGAGAAATTCATGGTCGCATTTCGTATATTTCTTCCAGATCCCACTTGAAAGATCTTGGAGAATTTATAAAACTGGATTGATCTGAATCAGGTATCAAACAACTGTTAACAGGTGTTTAGAAAACCACGTGCGCATCCGCATGTGTACAGAGTTGCCAGCCGTCTATCAGACCCAGCAAGTTTGTTTTACTGGCTTCATGTCTGTTTAGACGATCAAACGTTTGTATAAAAATTACATTCTAATATTTTTTGTTCTACTTCCTATATTAAAAGATTGCGAACAATCAGCCGGCCTCACGGTAACATAAGATCGTCAGTGTAGATTGCTATCTTATGGCAGGTATCTTTGCCTATTGATGTAAATCTGACTATAACCATGACTTCTGTCATGGAACACGAGAATAGCAAACACTGTTACTATTACGGCAGGAATAGATATAGAGGTAGTAACAATCTAGGTAAACTGCTGCACAGCACTTTATCACCTAGTCATGACTTTCTGTACTAGTGGAATAATACAGTGATCTAAGTTAAAAGAAAACCTCCTAGGTTACCTATTCATGCCACCAAAACGTCAATATTTGCCGTTAGCGTGTTCCGGTTCGGAGGATAAGGTAAACTTACTTTGGCTCGAGGCCCGCATCGTTACCACCTTTGGTGTCTCTAGGTGGCGTGAATTTTTTACCACTAGGAAAACCGTCTGCTTGTTTGCCTTCCAATATCATAAAAAAAGCCACGAGCGGGTGATAGGTCAAAAAGAAGGACAATTTGTCAGTTTGCGTGGCTTAATTTATGACAGAAACTTAATTCAAAAAGCGTCAACTCTTTTCTCATTATGTTCTGTTTTTTTCTTTTGTATGTGTCTGTGTAGATATACATATTTTATCACTTACCAACAACTTCGCAGATAGTCTTGTAAAGTTTAAAGCATCAGGAAGATATCCATGCTGAGAGAATCATCAAAGTAGCATTGCTACTAACGAGAAAAAAAATCACCTTTAAAAATAATCGATTTAAAATCAATTACATCCGAGATAATTAGCATTCAGGGTTTTTAAACGAAATACACAAATGTCATGTCACACGCGTGTTAATATTTATTTATAACTAAATCAACACAGTAATGCGTGACGGTGTGATATTTAGAGTTCTTGTATCCAGAAATACCCACAGCGAGCCCGGAACTTTGTGAAATCTCCAAGTAAAATCACTGACTGTTATAGATTTTGGCAAAGACCCCTTTACAAGATGTTCTGTTTGTGTTTGTTTGGACACGGGCGTCGTTTTCAATGCCTTTCGTTAATTTGTGGCAAGTGCGATCCAATGTTTATTTTTTGGATTCGGTGGGCATACACTGATGATTTTATGAACATACAAATATAATGCTTAAATTAAAAAAAAACATCGCAGTGGACAGCAAAATTAAAGTGGTATTTGTCCTACTTTCCTCGTAATTTTCCTTGTTTTTCTTTTCATGTAATCGTTTTCCTGACAATACCCAATAAAACAAAAAAAGAATTAGCAAACTTGATCGATCCGTTACTTTTTTTGACTGATCCAATGTTGTTCAGACTAAAACTATACCTACTATTTGTATGCATGTATGTTATGTTAATCTCACAAAAAAGGCGGGAACAATACGAGTAGAATTTGTTTTATCCGCCAGCTTAAGAGATTATTTGCTGAATTTGTGAATATTTTACGGAAATATGTTTATAAAAAATTAGAATAGGTACGTCTGAAGTTTCCTATGCGCGAAACTACTTTTTTTTCAATCGTACATGTCTCCTCTTACTTGACATAAATTTTAAGTTACGTCCCCGAGTTTGTCCGGGCGCTTTTGCAGAATATACTATCTGCCTTAATGCTAGGCAGCTCGTAAGAGGCGAGCATAGTCTTACCGTCACTTACACCGTGACATCCTACTAGGTGATAGAGTTTGGTACCACCGCCTTACCTATTCCTGCCACCATAACGACCAATGTTTGCCGTTGACGTGTTCCGGTTCGGAGGGTAAGGAAGTCGGTCAAATTTCTTTTGCTCGAAGCTTAACATCCCGGCCTCAAGTTGGCAACAGACCATTACGAGCTGCCTGGCAGGAAGGCAGATGGTCTATTCTGCACAGCTGGACTAGACTTACCCGGCTCCTGTCGGAATTCCCACCCGAACCTCTCTGGTGAAGTTAGGCGTGTACGCTAGCCCCTCGATCAACGAGACGGTCATAAATGTAAACAGACAACTGAACTGTGCAAATGGACAAAAACTCAAAAAGTTTTTATTCAGAAGATTATACTATCTTACTTTGAGTTATATGGACAAAAGCTGAGCTTAATGCATTCGAAATTCCTTACTTCCTGCCTCTAAGGCTGCCTTTATACATCCTTGTCGGCTGAAGCAACCGCTTGACACTGTATTACTGAAGTACATTGAATTTCAATTAATTGTAAAGATATTGTCGTTTTTATTTTCTCTACAAGATAACTTTTTGATCTAGGAAAAATAAAAATTGATGATTCTGAAAAAGCAAAAATATAAAACCAAATGTATATTATTATAACAAGAAATGTGTGTCAGCCTAAAATATAAATTGATTAAAATAACTACTGATTGCATTCTTTCATCAAACATCTGTGTATAGATCTTTAACGATTTTGTAATATGTATAGTTGGTCGGTGTATGTCAGCTATTTATAATACTGACACGTAGCCGTCGTCACCTAGTGGTTTAACCACCGGATAGTGTCAATATCATAAATTTTACGACCTCATTATAAAATAATAAACTATAATTTTTCACATCACAAGCGTTATAGAAATTTAATAACTTTAAAAATATTGGATGTTAATATTTTATGTTGTCTAAGTGGTTCTGATTATAATCTATGAATATAAATAAAATTGAAATGTTTGTGATTTGAAAAACGCGCTTTAAGTTATTTTTATGCTACTGAAGAACTAAAAAGGCTTTTTTTTAAATTTAACGTTTTAATTTGGTAATTTTTTTTTGTTTTTGACAATTCCGGAAAGCCAAATCTATTTTACGGGACGTAATTAGACGATTAAGAAAACTATAGGACAACACATATTTTTTTGAACAGAATTTCTATAGGATTGGATGTTATGCGGGTAAAACTGCACTTTAACTTGCAATTCGAGTGATATTTTTTGCAAATATTTGCAAATAGTATTTCGATTTGTTATCGCAAAACAAATTATATATGTAATGTTCTAGATTGAAGACATAAGACTTGTACCTTCACTCGATTAAAAAAATACGAAAATAATGAGTATTTGATACTTTTTAGGTTTTTTTATTATAATTTATCGAAATTCAAAGTTACATAAAATACAGTTTCTAATGTATGTTTGAAATAGAAGATAAAAAATAGTTAGATTAATCTACAGTCATGAATGTACAAATAATATCTGCAAATGATGGATATGGGTACCTACAAATTATTTACATAAATAATATTTGGTAGGATAACATTTGCCTTAAAAAAATAAGTGATTAGAAATAAGGTTGTAACTCGAAATAACTTCCGATGGGTCGAGAAAAATCTCGAACAGCCTCCACTTATTTAGCGGATCTTCGCAAAAAGGAGAAGAAACTAAACGTCATTAGATTAAGATTTCGATTCGATTTGACCGCCTCGTTGGTCGAGTGGCTAGCGTACTCGCCTAACGACATCGACCAACCGCGAGGCTCGGGTTCGATTCCCGACGGGGGCAGGCATTTGTGTGATGAACATTTAGATGTCTGCATTTCCGGGTCTGGGTGTTTATTAAATTTATTCTAGTATCTATCTAAGTATTCTAGTATTTCTATGCATTAGAATCGTTGACTAACACCCATAACACAAGCATATAATTTGCTTACTTTGGGGTTAAGTTTAATTTGTGTGGATATTTATTTATTATTTATTTATGTGCAGTATAGGACAGGAAAAAACTGATGATGCTATAATGAAAACTGAGAAGTAGTTAGGTAATATACCAACTACCTGTACGGCATGTAATTCATAAAAATACTTCGTTGCTACCTTTTGTCATATGCGAATAGTTAAGTTGAAATTTGCAACGAAATACCCAATTTAATAAAATCGGACATAAATTATTCAGTAGCAATCATAGAATGTCATATCAGTAAAGCGGTGGCCTCCTTACTCAAGCCCACTTGTGCATTAAATTGTACAAAATGATACCGAAATTACTTAATTAACCAATTCGAAAAAGGAGGAGGTTCTTAATTCGACTGTATATTTTTTTGTATGTTTGTTTTGCGATTACTCGGTAAATAGCTAACCGATTTTGATTGTTGTTTTTAGAAATATAGGTCATGATTTCAAGGTTGGGGCCCCATATTCATTTTTATTCGACTAGTGGTTTTTGAATTATTAGATATTTGCAGAATGTATAGATATTAAGTGGAACTCTAAATCTCCTAGTAAGATGTTGATAAAATTTATATAGGACCACTTCGGAGCCGTTTGCAATATTCCGATAAAATAATTATTAAATCTCGACGTGGTACCCACTGAAATAGTTAGAGTCTGTTTTTCCGATTAGATTCCGAATACAATGTATATTTACTAATTTTACTCTGGTAACACTAAAAATCACCGGATAGGAATGTAGTAACATATATGAGGAGATCCGACGGAAGAAACTCACCGTTTTTTATTAGTAGAAGTGTGAAGATATCACGCCTGGAATCCTGAGGGTGTTGGCAGAAGTAACCAGGACACCTACGATAAGCCGAAGTTGCTGCTAAGTCCCAGAATTTGACCACCTGCAAACTTATAGCCATCCGGGCGTTAATCCAACCTTGGGCAACGTTGTTTTAAATAGCAAATTGACAAAATATATTTTCAGTTACCACAGTTAAAAAATTGAACTGTGTTACGCATCTTTTATTAAAAAGGTCCTCAAAATCGTGAAAACTCTTTTAGTTACTAAAAAAAATAAACTATAACCTTCAAAATTTATATAGTTTAACATATTCGACCGCATTTAGAGACATCTATTAACATTTAATTAATTATTTATTAAGACACATTTTTCATAAGCGCAGAAAAACTGCAAAAAACCGACATCGATTTCAATACGTATATCATGTAAGTACAAAAAAAATAATATTTTCACGATATTCTTTATTTCGTCAACAGATCCAGAATGGGTGGCAACCTCGGAAGTACGCGCTTTCGAAGAAAAGAAGTTTTTTTTGAATAGGTCACAAATGACAGAAATCGATTAATATATATAAAAGATATAGGAGTTGAACACATAACCTCCTCCTTTTTTGAAATCGATTGAAAATTAACTAAATTGTACATATTATATTCTGGAAAGCTAGATTAGTTTTAACGAAACTTTTTTAGATGATTAAGATCGTTATAAGTTAAAGTATGTTAGGCAAATTTTTATAACGGAATTGTAATTAATTATTTGTGCATACTTCGCTTGTGTATAAAATGTACACATTGAACATATTTTTTAAATTGAAATTATAATTTAGAGTATGTACATTTTATCTACAAAAGCTTTAACATTTTGTTAAACTATGTGTAATAAACATTACATTTCATTGTATTGAATCAAAATAGTTTGTTCTCCTTTGATTCCAGACAAGTGTGTATTAAATGAAAATGATACGTTGAAAGAAGTAAAAAAAATTTTGAAAAGGTTTCTTTTTGATTTTAGTATTTGCAGGTGTGCGTTGCATCCTATTAATATTATAAATGCGAAAGTTTGTATGTATGGATGTATGGATGTTTGTTACTCTTTCACGCAAAAACTACAAAGCCGATTACGATGAAATTTGGTATGTAGGTAGCTGAAGACCCAGAATAATATATAGGCTACTTTTTATCCCGGAGTTCCCGCGGGATTGGGACTTACGCGGGTGAAACCGCGGGGCGCAGCTAGTTACAGTTATATTTTGAAGCGCCTTTTCAGATATTCGGTGGTCCACAAACAGACTGATTCCCGGTATTAAGCATCATCCAGACGGTTGTAATCGCGTCCCAATCACACCTTATACAACGGTGACCTTGGTGGAAACTTTGTAACAAATCAAAATTTGAATTAAATCTACGTTCCACACGGATGCAAACCAATATTTTAATGCGTGTGGAACCCTATTAGGGATTACAGATCGCGTAAAGATATAAACAGTCTTATAAATACAAGAAAATAGTAAGGATCTCAGACCAATAAAATACTTTTTTATTGGTCTACGTTAATGAGTGAAATGGTAAAGATGGTAGTATATCTTCACAAGAGGTTGGGACTTTAAGGCTCTCTTATATTTACTGGCTACTCTACACTCCATAACGGATTCGAAATCCGTGCAAGTTATTGCAAATTGCTGCTTGTTTATTGGGTACTTAGTATAAATAAAAATATGAAAGACACAGAATGGCTGTAAGTCTTCTAAAACAATTTCTGTAAAATGATACATCTATGAAGGTTTTTAACAACATTTAGATTTTTTACTGTTATAACGTTATAGTCCGGTGAAGTTGTAAAAACCTCGCGGTTAGCAACATATTACCAAAAAAAACTGTTATCACACAGGTGCCAGGGTGATGTAATATTGATGGTAATAGATAGCACCGCCTAAATACACAATAGGTGTTACTGCGTCGCTACCTTACTCTCTATACCAGAATTTAATATTAGGAAACAATGGTGTTATGACAGGAATAGTTGAGGCGATGGGAGAGAGCTGCTGCACATAACTTTACCACCTAGCTACGACCAAATACTAATCTCTGCTACGACTACCCAAACTAGTGGTATAGTTCAGTAATCTTACTTATTGGATTATCATCTGCGGGCTCTGACTCCATTACACATTTCCACCCCGACAAAAAATAGAAAATATTTCCAAGTGATTATTTTCAAAGTTTCGTTAGCTACTTATATCTTAAAATATAAAAGCCTGTTCTATAAAAAGTTATCTAAAAATATATTTTTGCAAATGTAGTTTCTATGATGTTCCCATAATGGAAACAAAACACAGAAATCGCAATTCCGCGCGTAGCAGTGCTTGCATCGGCTAGTACTATCTAATTTTATCTCAAGGTAAGAGAAGATAATTCAATATACCCATAATATTTAGATATTTTAGTCTGACACGAGGCTACAGTAAATTCAGATTATTAAAGATACTCGTACTTTATAACTTTTACAGACGAGCGACAGTATGTCGGCACTCGGCGGCAACGCGACTGGCGTGTAAGTGTCGCCCAAAAAGTATGTGTCGCCATCTCTGATCTTTACTACCATTTACTTACTATAGTTACAGTTTAAGAGCGCGCACATATTTTGAAAATTAGCAAAGGTAACTAGACTTATGTGTACAGTACAGTCCTTAAAAATTTATATAAGGGAAGCTCAAGAGGGAATTTGGGCCGTCCAAATTACTGGTACACAGATCAGTTTATGATATGGAAGATATCTTGAAGCATGATTAAGCACTTCCACTATCTATAAATATTTATACAGAGACACGCAAGTAGGATAGTTGATCTATTTTTTTTGTGGGTTTAGTATTTGTCAAAAAATTTGTAACAAGTTTATAAAAACTTAAAAAAAAACATTTCCGTCATTGTATCTTACATTAGTCATGTCCACTATCAATATCTGATGCGCTCGTGTATGATCAAGTGAGTATACCTAATTGTTAGGTCAGCTTTTCGTTGCTACCTGAACCGCTAAAAATAAATACGTCTATTTATTTTTATTATTCTTCTCAACAACCGCCAAAAGGTATTTGTTTTGAATTGAATACACGTTAAGTGATTTGGGCTTTCCTACCGTTATGTATATATAAAACAATGTGTTAGACAAAGTTCAAATAAAACAAATTCGAGCTACAATATTTAACATTTGAATTTGAATCTGAATCGTAAGCACATGTCGACACCTGGCGTGCGACAGTGATCGGCGGCTGTCGTCGAAATATTGTCGCTCGTGTTTGATCTATTTCAACTTTATTAACCGACATTAATTTCAAAAGTTCTGTGAAGTTCAAATTTATTTTTACTATATGTTCTTAATATTCACAAAAACTAATGAATAAATATAATCAATAAATAATAAACTAAATGTGTAGTCCTTTAAAGATGTTTTCTAGTAAATATTTTTAACTTTTAAGACTAACTTATTATTTTACAGTTTACCCATAAAATAATATCTGTAATAATTTTATATGAAAAATCAATAGAAAAATACCGTGGTAATCATTCAGGAAGTTTTGGCTGGACCGATATGTAGTAAATATATAAAATACAGTAAAGATGGTTGCAGTTTTAAAATAATTGTTGAATTCTGGGTACTATTGAGTGAGTATAGGTAATCTCAAAATTAAAAGTTTTCAATAACCCCTGACAAAGCCTATTCGTGATGCAGCTAAGAACTCGAATCTCGATTACGTCAGTTTTCCAATGAAAAAAGCTCATCGAATTTGGTTCATTCGTCTAAACGTCTAACAGCCAATGTTAATATTATATTTCTAAAGATGGATTTCTAGCAATCTAGATAGCTGCGTATCCGCCGGCCTATCCTATACCTAATTGGCATAATTATCCTGTCCTCAGATATGTTATTGGCAAGCGATAACATAAAAATGGATCAAAATATCAATCTTGGATAGCAAGATTTGGATTAGGATTGATTATTAATATTGGCCGTAAGTAATTACGATGTCACAGACACTCAGATACGTCAAACTTATAACTTTTCCATCGAGGGTTAAAAAATTGACACTTTTAGTGGCATTTCCTATAATTTTGTTCATTTAAAGTACACACGTGAAGTATTCATAAAGAAAAGAGTGAATCGTGTGTTTTCTCTTCTCAATTCCGCCAAATCTCACTTGATTAGCTTAGGTAAGGGTGCCACCGCCTTACCTAAGACCTAGAAATGACCCATTATGACACTTACGATTTATTTACAATAATTTAGCCCGATTTTACAGAATCGAGTAACAACTTGTTGCAAACTAATTTAAACTGACTATAAATAGCTGCTCTTCATGCCTATGCCAAAAACTACAAAAAACCTTACAAAAGTGTTAAACATGTTTTTTTATTTAAAATCTCTATCTATCTACGAATTCCAGAATCCAGATTTATTTTAATATAATGGTTTTATATATAGTGGGTACAAAAAGACTTTTATACGTTTTAGTGGGTGGTGACGGCAACATTGGTGAAAGAGGAATTTAATTTATGTTTGTGCATTTCTATAAATTTGCTTTGAAATACATATTTTTGCAATAAAGTAGTAGTAGAGTAGCAGCAGCCAAAAAGCATCACAAGTTTCGACCATAATTGTTGATCTCTAATATAAAAATTATTTGCTAAATGTGTTTGTAAGCGCAAAACTTCTGAACCACTTGCCCGATTTGGCCAATTATTTTATTATTGTGTTAGTTATTATCAGGAGAAGGTTATTATAAAGAGAAAGCCGGGAAAGAAAAATAATACTTTATTATTTTCCATACTGAACGGGTGAAACGAAGTTCACCGGGTCAACTAGTTTCAAATAAAAGCGGTCAAGTGCGAGTCGGACTCGCCACAAAGGGTTCCGTAGCAGCAATCATCATAATATAAATAATCATTCAGTTTATTCAGTTCATGTTCATTGTACAGTGGTTACAGTTTATCTACATAGTACCATTTCTACCATTCGTAACAGTTTAACAAATATTTTAAGTGTTGGTGTTATAGTACCTATTAAAAAATCTACTTACTAGATCTCATTCAAACCAATTTTCGTTGAAAGTTTACATGGTAATATACATCACATGTATTTTTGAGTTTCTCATTCTCTTGTTTTAGAAGTTTTAAGGAAATTTATCTGGCGCACAGTTTAGAAAAAAAAAATATGGTAGAAACTTCAATATCACTTTGGAAAACCTATCCATAAATAATACCCACACTTTTGGATTTGATAATAAAAAATTGTGTTTTAGGATCAACCCCCAAAAATTTATTGCTATTTAACTATTTTTGTCTGGAAATCTTAAAGCGGTACACTAAATACATCTACATACCAAGTTTCAAATGCATAGCTCTCATGGTTTCGGAAAAAGTGGCTGTGAGTTACGGATGGACAGACATGATAAATGTATAAGGGTTCCGTATTTGGTCTTTGGCTACCGAACCCTAAAAAGTGTTGGTGTTAAAGTGAGAAAGGGCATGCTCCGCTGGCTCGGTTGTGGAAATATTAACAAATGAAAGATTGATAAAGCAAATAGCTTAATTTTCTCTGAGGGTGGTGTCAATATTTCCGAAACCGGTGTGTTTGCATAAAAAGGGATAATGTGGAGCAAGCCAGGAGCTTTGCAAAAAATGTGACATTTGGCACTCGGTACTCTCTGCTTTATCATAGTTTTTTGCAATTAGTCCAACGCTTTTCGAGCAAACAATACGTATATAAGAGTTTAATTAGACGACGTAACACTGATATGGGTTCACGGCATTTAAATTGTTTAATTTTAAGTTGATTTAAATAAATATTCTTAGTTCTTTGAACCCAGGACCTCAGGCAGTTCATGCCAACACTGGACCATTAGACCACAGATGCGATCAATCTATCTGATTAAGTTATTAAAATAATTGGTATTTTATTAAATTATACGAAAATATTCATATGATGTTTGGACAACCTCAATAAAAAGTATTCTGTTTGTAATGCAAGATTGAAATATGTGGTAATTAAAATCAAATCTCTGGCTCAGAGGGGAAGAGTGAAATGGAGCGCCTGTGACAATACCTGAAACTATATTCCAACTTGGAATTGACTGGGGTATTTTTTTTAAATAATGGAAGGCACACAAGCACACGGATTTCATGATGGTAAGAAATTCACGCCGCTTAGAGGCATCAAAGGTGGTCATGCTGAACCTCCGAACCGGAACACGTCAACGGCAAGCATTAGACGTTATGGCGGCAGGAATAGATAAGGCTTTAATACCAATCCGGACGAGTCGCTGCGAAAGCCTACCACCTAGTAGGGTGTCACGGTGTTAGTGATGGTAAGCCTATGCTCCCCTTTTATGCCTGGCAGGGCGGCAGATGGTCTATTCTGCAAAGGAGCCCGGACTAACACGGGAACATTATTTATGATTATGTAAATCCGGTTAAGGCAAAAGACGGTTCTATTTTATATCTTTTAGGCTCGATTATATGGCTGTAAATCATGGCCGTTACTCGAATATCGTAAGTAGGTGACAAGGAAATACATTATGCTACAAATGTAATAAAAAATATAAGCATTGTCATAAAAGAGGCCGACGGAAGGAATGCTGGTTAGATATTATGGAGCAAGAGACGTCAAAATTAAAAAATGATAGTAATAGGCGGTAGGATGATGGTTACAAGAAATACAAACAGCGCGAGCGGGTTGGGGTTGTTTCGATGGATTTCTATTACCTTAGATTTCTTTTAGGCATATTTTTGAAGTTATACTTCTTTTGGCGCGTTAGGAAAAAATGATGAGGGTAAATTTTTACGATGCGCGCGCACACCGTCACGTAAAACCGACATGATGAAGTTAGCTATAGATAACATTTTAGTTTTTTTTGATATTTTTATTAAATATAAAATAAACTTTATTTAACTAAATGATGCATTATAATAAAACTTTTAATGTATTAAATACCTTTTTTCTATGGTTAGTGTCATTTTGTCTACAAATGTAAAATAAGGCAAAAGATAAAATTTTTAAAAAGATTTTTATCTTATTATCTACGCCGAAGAAGTATAACTTCTAACGCGTGTATATAAGTACACACACATTTTTTTTAAAGTGAAAAACTGAATGAATTTGTATGAAATACCCCTTATTTGCAATCTCTTCTCCTGTCTGTTTTGTGAATTATTATCAATTATTCTACTTAGAAATAAGCTCTACCCCACATTTCTGTCAAAGATGGTCGTTTGAACAGATTAAGCTCCAGTGTTCTGTCATATTTATTCGAATACGATTTTATTAAATTGGAAAAACATTTTTTTGAAAGTATTGATTTGTCTTATAACAACTTTGAATTTACGAAAAGGGAAAAAAATCCAATTAAAAACATTTCATGTAAAATGTTACCATATAGAGTCAATATGGATCACATTGTCTAAAATGTACTGTAGAACACAGCTTTAGTCAACATACTAACCTTAGCTGCCAAATGTAGTACCTGTCTATACTTTGTGTCTCAACTCAATCTTTTAAATTTTACACCTTAAACAAAATATTATATAGCTTGGCTATTTTGTTTCTTCTATAACTATTATAGAAGAACAGTAAAGAAAGATAAACATATTTTTATCCAACACACTTGTGACAGTAGCGAAACAGCCTAGCCGTATATTTTGATTATGTTGTAAAGCTTATGAGGTTAAGGTTTGCAGAGTTAGAGCATGTAGAGTTGAAATCTTGGCTCTACATGACATCTAATATCTTTTTGACAGTGCGAGCTATATCGGCTCATCTTAGCAACATTTAACATAAAATATTTTTAATTGGATTTTGCATTACTGATACAGCTGTAAGCGCTCTATTCATAAATTCCTCTAGCATAAGAGTAATTTTGTATTAATTACTACAGTTTGTTTTCTCAGAAGCCCACGCCACGACTGTGCTCGTATTTCGCAGACATCTGTATTTGTTCGTATCTCGTCGCTGGCTGTTCCCGCTGGATGTAAATGTCTCTGGGAGCTGGCAGCTGCTGGCACCAGCGTCAACGTCCCATGAGTCTGCCACTATAAATATCCACTTAATCATACAAGCTCAATGGGAGATTTGTTGCTTCTTACCTTAACACAGATAATAGTTCGAAAGATTAAGATGTTAAAAACACTCCATCCGTCTTTTAACATGGACAAAGTACTTCAAGGTTTAAGTTAACGTAGTCTGTATTACAGTGCAATAAAGACATTAATTTCAATGTAAACCTTGGAGTTATTTAGTCTATGTTAGACGGCAGTTTTTTATTAATTAGATTCTCGATGGACTAAATTATGAATGAATATTGTAGACAAGTGCAAATATCGTTTCAGCTTTTTTACTTTTATGATATTGGATGGCAAACAAACAGACGGATTTCCTGGTGGTAAAAAGTTCACGCCGCCTACAGACGCCAAATGTGGTAATGGTGCGTTGCCAACCTGATAACGGGATGTTATTCGAGCAAAAGTAAGTTTACCGGTTACCTTATCCTACGAACCGGAAACGTCAATGGTTGGCTCTGATGTTACGGCAGGGACGGCAGGAACAGGCAAAGGGACGGTACCAATTGTGGCAAGTCGCTGCGAAACTCTACTACCTAGTCAGATGTCAAGGTGTTAGTGACGGTAAGCCTGTGATTGTCTTTTATGAGCTGCCTGGCAGGAAGGTAGGTGGTCTATTCTGCAAAGGAGCTTTGTCTAGTGTTAGACTATATTGTACACAAAATGAATTTTACCTCAAAGCAAGTAAATAACAAGTATATGTTTATGTTATAGGTGTTAGTCTATGATTCTAATATATAGACATACTTAAAAATATATCAAAATAAATTTAATGAACCCAAGATCCAGAAATGCAGACATCTAAATGTTCATCAAACGATACGCAATAAATTAGACTAGGTATAGGTTCACCCAGATAAGCTGTCTTACCTATTCCTGGCACTATCGCTTCTTCGTTCGACTTCGTGTTCCGATTAAAGGGAGTCGATATAATCTTTCCTTCCTTCCTTTTGGTCCTTTCTAGAAGTCGGTTAAAAACGTAGAACATGTTAACGTTCTAATTTATTTACAAACTTTTGTATTATATTTACAACCTCACTAGCTGCCTCGACAAACGTTGTCCTGTCTTAAAGCTATACATATAATAAAACAGTAATGAAATAAATATGTACATGAAAAATTTAAAAAAAACAATGCTATAAATATATAAACATAAATGCGATAATGTACCTATACAGGATATTGAACCGAAAACGAGGGTTTTTTGTCGGTTTGTTTGTTCACTTTTTATCGCAGAGATTACTAAACGGAGGTAACTCGATTTTGGGAAGTAAATAATAGCTTAAAGCCTGGGTAAACATTTAGGATACCTTTATTATACCTAGATTTTTTTTTATTTCAACCACTTACCACAAAAAGTTAGTACTTCAACGTATTTACGAAGTAATGGGCAACAACTAGTTTCCCACCCAGCGAAACAGGCAACAGATAAAAAGTTCATTAGCAACTGGTAGAAATCTACCATTTTAATTTTTCCTATCGTCATAATGTCAGTGTCTCTCTCCAGAGGTAGGTTAGCCGGTAGACTTGCACACTGTGGCTGACACTCCTGATACGGACTTTCATGAAGTCTTTAGGTCACGGTTGTCTCGTACAAATGAAAGTCCGATAAAAATCCGAAATCGTGAACTCGCTGAGTATATGAGATAATTTAGAAAATATTCTGATGGGCTAATAGGGAAGAATGTAGCCAGTATTTTGAACAAAGGGGGGTTTTGCTGGCTAAAGCTGTCCTGGCTAAAGACAAAGAAAATTCTAGTCTCACGTAAGTACTTACATAGCAGTGATGAAGTAATAAATTAAACTATAACATAAAAGACAGAAATAGTTTTTTTATGTTATAGGAAGGCAAACAAGCAGACGGATTTCCTGATGGTAAGAAATTCACGCCGCCTAGAGATACCAAAGGTGGCAATGGTGCGTTGCCAACCTGAGGTCGGGATGTTAGGCCTCGAGCAAAAGTAAGGTTACCGGCTACCTTACCCTCCGAACCGGAACACGTCATGACGTTCTGGCGGCAGGAATAGGTAAGGCGGTGGTACCAATCCGGGCGAGTCGCTGCCAAAGTCTACCACCAAAAAAAAAACTTTACCACCTAGTCGGATGTCACGGTGTTAGTGGTGGTAAGCCTATGCTCTCCTTTTACGACCTGCCTGGCAAGGAAGGCAGATGGTCTATTCTACAAAGGAGCCCGGAACAACACGGGGAAAAATTGACAACTAATATTTTGCACGTTTTTTTTAATTTTTCTATTTCATCTTTTATTTGGCCAAATTTTTCGCCTGCCCTTAACATACATAGCTCGTTTTAACGATCTATCGTAGAGGTGTAGTACTATGTAAATGCGTTGCCAGGGCGCAGCTGCGCTCTGCCCTTAGCCTAGCTACGTCCATGATAATATTTAAGGAAATCCGCCACTTAGTATACTGACAAAAAACTAGTGACGTAATTGGCTTACAGTCCAATGACGTCATCGTCGTCACGCTCCTAGCAGCCGCAGACAGTGTAACACTGTTGAATGTCAGCATTATTCACTGTCACCTATTTGTATCGAGAACGATATAACAATGTCTTGTCACTATATATTTCTCTAGCCCATCACATTGCCAATGTATTTTAGTAACAGTCCTAATAAATCTATTCTTATGTCATAGCCAGATATCTCCTTGATATCGCTATTATCAGGTACTCTTATTAGAGCGCACATACTTTGGATTCATTTAAGAGCTTATGTCAGTGGTTCCCAATTATTTGTTTCCAGGTACCAACCCAGATAAGAAATGTTTATTTTTTGTCTGTGTTACCATTTAAAAAAGACCTTAAACACGGGTGCCCCTTCCTATAGGAATTATAAACGAAAAAATAATTTGAATGCGTTTTACATTTATTACCATCAAAATACAGTTTTGTTCTGTCCGTCATTACAATAGGATTTAAAACAGTAGTTTTATTAATGAAAGTGTACGTCTTTCTTTGGACAAATGAAAATCGTTTACCTACTGAACGTTTAAAAATGTTTTTAGCAGGTATTTGCATAATGATTTTTACCAATTTAATATCTTAGTTCAGAGGTATGCGAGTACCCCTTGATGAAACCTCGCCTAACCCAGAGGATACTCGCACCACTAAATGGGGTTATAAATTCACTGGAACCTAAATATAATACCTCTGGAGAGATCAATCAAAAAATCAATCAAATATAAAAAAAATCTTTACAGTTTTAGGACTGTGGACCTCCAGAAAAATAATAATTTGAAAAACAAATTATACTTTTCTCATGAACTATACATTATATTTTGTAATATTTTTTCAGTAATTATTGACTTTTATTTTGATTTACAAAAAACTACATATTCTTCCGCTTTTTCAATTCTTTTACCGCATTTGAAATCCCTTTTTCAGCAAATCCTTAATTTGAAGTTGGCAAACCAATTTTTAGGGCATCCTAACCTGACCTTTCAATAAAAAATTAACTCTCATACTTGCTCTGTGATTAGTGAAAACCTGTGTGCTGTCTCCTAAGAAACAACCGTAGCCTAAAAAGATACCATAGATGTTATAGGCTTCGCTGTCTAGTGGCCGGCATGTTAAACCAACTGTGCAAGTTTACCCTGCCCAGTGGCGTAGCATGGACTAATGTATACGTGGGCAAAGTCACATCGGCGAAGCCCCTTTCCTTTCGTTCCCAAAAGCAACCCAAAATTTGTATCTTATACTTATATTATAACACCATGGTCTTAACGAACATGATCTGATTTGATTTTTCAGGCTATCATTTAATTTAAAAATAAACAAAGATTTTAAATCAGGTAGTGCGAGGCCCCTTTATGTGCGAGGCCATGGGCGAAGTGGGCCTTCTGGCTACGCCACTGCCCCTGCCCTCCGTAACGGATTGTGACAGTAATAACACATGTTTTTGTTTCGTTACACGGAAGAAAGTCGTCCTGTTGCAGTTTTACTATTTAAATTATTTTCCATCGTAAAGCGTAGCCATAGCTTTAAACGTCAATTAATTTGTTTGGCAATAGAACGCGGAATATGCAAACTGTGTATCCTTAATTACATCTACATTTTACATTTATATAATGTTCATTTACATTTATATAATGTTCGTCTTTTAATTGCCGATCGGTTTGACAAACTAGTTGGTCGAGGGGTAGCGTACACACCTAATTGCGCCGGCTAATATGTGATTACATGTGAATGTCTGTTTTTTAAATGTGTCGGTATAATTATTAGTATATTATATATCCACAACACAAACATAATTTGCTTGCTTTGGGTTTTGCTTTAGATTTAAAGAGATACAAAACATACATATACTTTCCCCGTGATGGTCCAGGCTCCTTTGCAGAACAGGCCATCTCCCTTCCTGCCAGGCAGCTCGTAAAAGGCGAGCATAGGCTTACCGTCACTAACACCGAGACATCCTACTATGTGGTAGAGTTTCGCAGCGACTCGCCCGGATTGGTACCACCGCCTTACCTATTCCTGCCGCCATAACGAAATGATGTGTTCCGGTTCGGAGGGTAAGTTATCGGGTAAACTTAATTTTGCTCGAGGCCTAACATCCCGCCTTCAGGTTGCAACGCACCATTACCACCTTTGGTATCTCTAGGCAGCGGGAATTTCTTACCACCAGGAAATCCGTCTATAGCTTACCATTTCAAATACTTGAATGCTGATTGCAAAGTCTCAATAAAAAATGTTCGCAAATCGTAGAGATTGTTGCGTTTGTATCGTACTAAAATAATTAGGTGCAGAGTCCTAAATCACAAAAGATTTACATGCTTTTATAAAGCTTGAATAGATGAAGTCGTTTCAGCATTTTATGCTCTTCTCACGATTCTCAACCAACCACAAAAGAGATAATGTATTTTTTGACAGCTACCTTAGAGTTTTTACTATGAAAACCAATTTTATGTTTCTTTTTTATTTGAAAGCTTTTGCTTTTCCTGTTGTTTATCTCCTTGCTTCTTCTTCTCAAATGAATGGATATAATATTTTATTTAAGGCCCCATACTCAATCAGCCAGAAGAGCCAATCACAGCACTCCCTCGTTCCATGATTACTATGAAATATTGCGCTCTTAAGTAAACGTCTTAAGCGACAAACAACTATTTTTGACACTATAAAAGTAATTTGAAAAAAAGTATAAAAACTGAAACTCTTATCTATTAGGTAAAGTACTTATCTATGTTTAGGTTAAATCTGGTGTCGATATTTTCACAATTGAAGTAGACAGTTGGGTTTTGCTTTCAAAAAAGGGTTAACTTTTTGATATTTTTCTATCGAGCAAAGTTAAATGAATCGTGTTTTGGAAACACTAGTCTTATAAAGCATATTCATGTTAATCTTGTGTATTTTTGTCACCAAGATCCATGATTGCTTTGTATGGAAAAAACATTAAACTGCTGACGTATTTTAGCGTATATGGCCCCTTAAGGAATGTTGTGTGTTAGAAAGATGTTACAAAAATAAACAGAAATTTTGCCAGCCATTCGAGCGTGAAGAGTAACAAACATCCATACATATATACATACATACATACTCTCAAAATTTCGCATTTATAATATTAACAGGA
Organism: Calephelis nemesis; assembly: GCA_002245505.1. Classification (NCBI taxonomy): domain Eukaryota; kingdom Metazoa; phylum Arthropoda; class Insecta; order Lepidoptera; family Riodinidae; genus Calephelis; species Calephelis nemesis. The sequence continues at coordinate 28,862 of NJDD01038046.1, forward strand.
TTTATTATTTATAACAAAAGTAACAATTTTAATTTGATTAAGACGTGAATGATGATCAGTTTTTAAATTATATTTATCTAGCGGCCCGGTACGTGCTTCGCTACTTATATGACCTCTGCTAAAAAAGTGCATCTAAAAAATTTCAATTTTACTGAAAAATACCCATTAACAAAATGATCCGCCATTTATTGAATTTACATGTTACAAAAAATGTGATAGATGAACAACCGCTCGACCGATTTTATGCAAACTTCACATAAACCATCTACTAAATAGTCCGAAAAAAGCCTTATAATATATAATAGTCCGAAAAGTTTGGATAGGTGTGCCCGTTTTTGAGTTATAAAATTACAACGAAAAGTGGCATTATCAAAATCAAAATCAAATTAGCTTTTATTACGTGGATCTATACAAAGATTCTTGTAACGCGTCTATATAATTCTAAAAACTACCACCGGATCGGAACGCAGCCAGTCACAGAAGATCCGACGAAAGAAACTCAGCGGGCTTGTCTTTTATCTTATAAATGTAATTTACAAAAGTTTATTACATTTACAATAATTTGTAGAGATTGGTATGAGGAGCAACTAATCCCAAGCATTTCTGTCTTCTAAATATTCTGAAATCTTATAATAACCATTACCATACAACTTAGTCTTAATACATTTTTTTAAAATTATTTAATGGTAAGTCTTAAATATGCTCGGGAAGTTTATTGCAAAAACGTATACATTGGCCCGTGAAAGAATAACTGTTTCTGTGGAGACGAGACTTATGACATTATTTACATATACGACATAATATATGACATTGATTTTATATCAATACTAGCTGTCCCGGCGAACTTTGTATAGGAAAATTTTAAATGTTTGTTTTCCTAGTTTCCTCGCAGTTTTTCCTTATTTCTTACCTTTCAAACCTTCCCTTCCCTGGACTTCTACAAATAATTCAAAACCAAAAGGAGCTAAATCGGTCCAGCCGTTCTCGAGTTTTAGCGAGAATAACGAACATCAATTAATTTTTATAATATATATAGATTAATATATATTATAAAACAAAGTCCCCCGCCACGTCTGTCTGTCTGTTCGCGATTTACTCGAAAAGTACTGAACGGATTTTCATTCGGTTTTCAACAATAGATAGAACAAGTCTTGAGGAAGGTTTTAGTGTAAAGTAAGTTTGTGTTTTGTACAAACCAACGATATTAGTTCAATATGTCGGCAAAAAATAAGCCGATCAGGAGCTTTCCTCGAAAACGCTGTCAAAACCTTTTGAGTTTTAAGGGGCCATATACGCTAAAATACGTCAGCAGTTTACTTTTTTTTTCATATAAAGCAATCATGGATCTTGCTAACAAAAATACACAAAATTAACATGAATATGCTTTACTAGACTAGTGTTTCCAAAACACGATTCATTTCACTTTGCTCGATAGAAAAAAATCAAAAAGTTAACCCTTTTTTTAAAGAAAAACGCAAATGTCTACTTCAAATATGAAAATATCGACACCAGATTTAACGTAAACATAGATAAGTACTATACCTAAAAGATAAGTGTTTCAGTTTTTATACTTTTTTCAAATTACTTTTATAATGTCAAAAATAGTGATTTATCGCTTAAGACGTTTACTTTAGAGCGCCATTGTTCATAGTAATCATGGAACGGGGGAGCGCGGTGATTGGCTCTTCTGGCTGATTGAGTATGGGGCCTTTACAAAACAATGTATGGTGGGATTTTTCCTCTTCGATAGATCTCAAAAAAAGGAAGCGGTAGTATTTGTCTATCTTTAAAGAATAACCCACAAGAACCGTTTTTTGCGTTTACTTAAAACAGTAAAATGAAGGACTAGTTTAGAACATATTTTTAACAATACAGTATCAAACCTTAATTAAATAAATCTGTTAGATACGTTATGCGTGTAATTTAGATCAAAATTGCTTAAAACACTATCGAAAAAAAAACCCTTAACTTGAATAACCGAAGCGAAGTGAGGGCGGGCAGCTAGTATATAGATAATGTATATTTATTTAAACATATTGGCGATTCTCTATTTTGTTTGCCAGGGAAATTAAAGTGCAAATGCAAGTTAGAATAAAATATAATGTGTATCTGTCCTTAAATGTCCTCAAGAAATGCACTTTACAACAATGGAAGCAAACGTGAAAACCTTTTAAAATTGTGAGAACCTTAACAATTCTTAAAAATGTCTGCTTGCTAAATAAATAAAGTATTATTAAATACTCGTATTAGTACGAGTATATTCGTGTCGTTACATGAATATACTAATATTTAATAATACTTATCTTTATAATTAGGGAAATATTATTTTTTATTTCCTCTTAATCATGTTTGATTTTTTTGGAAATTAAAAATACAAGTTTTAGAATTTCGTTTTAAATAACTTAATTATCAAGTATCGAGTGTCAAATCTCATGATCCTTGAATACCTATTTGACTTCCTCCACATTCAATACATTATCCATACAAACACGAAGGTTTCAGAAACTTTTGATACTACCCTCGGACTTGATCGTAGAATGTGAACCTTGGTCACCCAGTGTCCTACATAGATTCACATTTGTATTGTGTACCTTTATTGTCAATCTTTCATCTGTCATTTATTCCACATGACCGAACCAGCGGAGCGCTTTCTCACTTTAACACTAATACTTTCTTTCACTGTTCTGATCTCACTGTTGCGAATGCTGTTAGCGAGCGTTACACCACAGATATTCCGTAGCGCTCTCATTTCGATCAAATTTATCGCACGTATGAGAACGAAATACTCAACTGTCGCCTCCATACAACAACGTTGGGATAAGCACATAAGTAAGACTTTGCTTTTATTTTTGCGATACACAATGTAAAGTAAGCAGCACGAGTAGGAGTCTCGTGAGTTTGTTTATCTTTAAACTAAATTATTTTTAGAATTAATTGCTAGTTTTTAATATTTCTTTAAATTTAATTGAGCTTGGTTATTTTAAGTTTGACGTCTGTGTGTGTGTGTTTTTTATCGTATGAAAGCTGACATGATCGAGATAGTTTTGAGATATAGTTTATGGAGATCGTCCCAGGCTTTCAAAGTCATAAGCCCATTTGTAAGCATCCAAACGAACATTAGAATTGATATGGGTTAACGAGTGTTGGTACAATTAAGCAGGTCTGATGATGGAACTCGAAGATAGGAGACGTGACCCCGGAGTACCTGCTGGTAAATTCATCGAGTTTGGCATTACTCGATTCGCCTTAACTAGATCGTTTCATATTTTTTTGTTGACGAGGACTTGATGCTAAAAACGTGATTAATGATGTAGGAGATTGATGTATCACAGTTTAAAAGTTGCGGTACTTGTTTAGAAGTATTTGCAATGTAAGCAAATGTAAGGATTCTGGTGCACTCTTCAAGTGTAAGTAATATAATGATGAATTAATGGAGATCGAAACTTAGAGACGACCTATTTATACTGTCATGACGTCATTTTGACAATAAAGTTAAAAAAAGACATGGAGAACGTTGTTTTGTGTCTAAAAAACACTCATTTTCCTTTTTTTACGTTTTGTGCCAGGTCTTGATAGAAACCAAGGTGTTGCATATGTAATTTGAAAACGTTTAAATTTTGAATAAAAAACAGTTCATTTTGTTAGAATTGCTTCTTTTATTTTGGATATAAGTATACCGGTATCTTTAACCAACTCTAGTTGCTTGCTGTTAAGTTTATAAGTATTTCTATGTATCAGAATCGTTGACTAACCGCCGTAACACAAGCATATAATATGCTTTTATTATTAACAGGTACACAAACCCCTTCTCATTTGCAAACATCTTTATAACCGTAAAATCTTACATTGATTTTGAAGTTACTGATGTGTTATTTACAAATAAACAAAGTAAGAAAATTACAATAATATGATGATAGAAATATGAATATTATGTGCGTAGGTTTGCCATAACTTTTTAAGACTTCGCATCTTTCCGTGATACGATGTTTGGTATATTTACTGAAACTACTAAAATATACTTCTGCGTCACTATATCGGAAACATTTTAAAACAGACAATAAAACAATAGAAGAGATATTGGATATAGAGAGCAATAAAAATCGACGCCAGTCACCTGCTATATGATGTAGCAACCCACGCTATAGCTCAAGAGCTAGTGTCCAATATCTATAAGTATTTAAATACACACTGCTTATGGTTATTCATTCATTTATTAATAATTATGAAAAACAAACTGCTTAAAGCTAAAAGTTTTCACGTGCTTTTTAGTTTTTTTAAAGCTACGAAAAAACGTTACTCTTATAAGTAGCAGTTTCCACAAACAAAAGAAATTGCTAATTTAATAAAAAAAAATATTCTGTATACTCATTCATACTTCGTTCCAACCGGGTGTCCCTTGACACCTCTCAACTTTTTATTATTTTTAATCGACCAGCAAATAAGAAGGTAAGAGACGTAAACGTTACTGGTGTGTCGCTGTCAAGTTTGCTGCACAGCTTTCTACCGCCTGTGATGTTATTGGTAATTACCAATTTGATGTAAGTTCTCTTCTTAAAAGCTGCCTGGCAGAGGGCCAGATTCTCAATTTCAAATCGCTTGTCTATGTTAAATAAAATAGCATTGATACATGAATGACTCGCTGGAACTGGTACCATCGCTCATCTTTTCTTGGCATCATAAATTCTTCGCTATTGTCGTGTTCTAGTTTCAAGTAATTTTAAATTTATATATGGTAAGGACACCCGTACCTTATATAGATATAAAATTACTAATATCTTGGATGTCTATAGGCAACACGTACCACTTACCACCAATCACCACGAAACCTAAGTCTAGGAGAAAATCCTTTAGGGTGTATACCCAGCAAATACATAATAATAATGGCACTCGTGGTTTTTATAATCAACTATCGATATTTGCTATACAGAAGTTATAAAAATAATAAATAAACATCCCAGGACAAATTAAATCTAACCCCAAAGTAAGCAAATCATATGTTTGTGTTATGGGTGTTAGTCAACGATTTTAATTCATAGAAATACTTAAATAGATACCAGAATAAATTTAATAAACACCCAAGTTGTTGAAAATATCAGATCAAACTAATGAATGCATCGCCGAATTAAAACCTTTAGTACTACGCAAACCTTTTGGAAAAATACATATATAAATGTCTTTGGATAAATCATAAGAAGTAATTCGGAACTTTTGAACTTACTAGACATGTGCTCCAACCTCTCGAACTACGAAGTATTAAAATGAAACTAATCAGTTTGCATATAACATAATTCTGTCAAAATGGTAAAATATAAAACCTAATCGAAATTCGATGTAAGCTCTGGAACTATAAATGAAAATACATTTAACGACGAGGCTGCCAGAGAAATTAGAGTAGATTTTTCAAATAGACAGATATGTTGCGAACAATAGGTCTCTAGTACAAGGACAGGAAAGTGACAGGTCGCACGGCTGTGTTCCTAAACGCGTAACTGGTTGTTAGCACATCACTAGTAATCGGCCTAGTCTGTTATTGTCGCAGTTAGTTCTGGCAAGCGAATCTTGGAATGTCTCTTTTCATCTTATTGATATTTAAGAATGTAACCTATCAAGTTAACGGAACACTGTGCTACGATACATTTTAAATCAATCTTGTTTGAAATTGTAGCTCAAATTTAATATATTTATAGAGATGATGCCTCTTCCATTTATTGCATACATACCCACACTATTTTTTATATGATAATGGAAGGCAAACAAGCCGACGGATTTCCTGATGGTAAGAAATTCACGCCGCTTAGATACACCAAAGGTGATAATGGTGCGTTGCCAACCTGAAGCCGGTTGGAGGCCGAGATGTTAGGCCTCGAGCAAAAGAAAGTTTACCGGCTTCCTTACCCTCCGAACCGGAACACGTCAACGGCAAGCATTGGACGTTATGGCGTCAGGAATAGGTAAGGCGGTGGTACCAAACCTGGTACCACTAACTGACCACTGGTAAACTGGTGGAATACGAGCTTGAAGATACTTTTTCAACTTGACAATATTAGTCAGTCAAAGCTTACTTTTGGAAAATAGATTTTGACGGCTCGTCCTCAAAGAGATAGTCTTCCAAACCGATAGGAGTCTTTTTAATAATAAAATGTGGTCGGCTATAAATTCAGCATTTAATATTTGATACTTACTTAAGATTTGATTAGTTTTACTAGATATTTAAGCAATTAAAATTTTTTGAACAACGGAATAACAATACGAATGTCAAGGATTAATGGTATCAGCGATTTTAATAAGGATAATAATACTATATGTACCATTTATTTCTATTCATACCACTTGAATGTAGATTAAAGTTAGCTGAAAGCACACGTTTTATTTATAATACGTCACGGGTACGTGCAAAGAGAGGTGCATAGATATGTGACCTACTTATCCCAAACAAATAGATATTAGACGAAGAGCTCGTGAAAACTTACATAACTACCAATTTTAATTTTTGTTTTGTGACTTACGAAAATAGGCCTGCATTTATTAAACTATCTATGTCGATCTCAGTTATTATTGTGTATGTAGTAAAGTGGTCTTTTTGTTTTAACACATAGTGTAATTAAAAAAATATGTATGAAGTCTACAACTTAATATGGTAAGGTAAGGCTTGTATAAAGTAACACATTTTAGTTAGCTCAGACACTCTCGCCTCTTTAGTCTAGTAATCCGCATTGGCATCGACTACTTGAGATCCCGGGTTCGATAATGGAGTTAGGCAACTCAAAATGAGTTGATAATTTTTTTTAGTGAGCACAAGCTTGTCCGGTGTTATGTTACAGCTGGTATGCGATAGGTTGCCGTGAAGCTCATTTACTTACCTATGTGAGAATACGCATGCATTAATTAGTCATTTATAATTTCTGTTGCCTTGAAGAAATAAGAATTTTTAATCGATTCCAAAACCGATTACCTGGCGCTCGGGCTACACACGTGGTAAATTTGATATCGATTTGAAGTCGGTTACGAGAAGATTTGATATACTCATACCTGTTTAATTTTGATTGCAGCAGCTTTCGTGCTACAACTAAAGCATATGTTAGCTAAATTACTTATTATAGGTGGGTTTTAACTCACTACTGTATTGGTTAAGTGAAATGCTAATCTCTGATTAATTCTTTGATTGACAGCTCCCAAAAAAACAGCCGCATGGTGGGTGATTAAACTAAATATTAAGTCAGTGAAGTACTGATATATCTCTTAAATGCTCGGTTTATTGTTTCGTACAATAGGTATCTAGCTATTAAGTTGTTTACGTGTTACGTGTTCTCAAAACATTACCTCTGATTCGTTCTAGATATACTAGTTCTCGGATTATATTAGAAACACGATCTGTCTCTTGAAATTTTGTTTTCAAGAGTTTTGTTGACTATGTGAAATGCTGATATATTTTTACCTGTTTGGTTATGTTCATGAGCTCTTGTACTACAGCTGGAGCAGGTTTTAATTGAATCATCTGCAACAGTTGTGACAGGTAATTATTAATGGATTACTTGAAATGCTAACCTAACTTTGATTGGTTTTGAGTTCAACAACTCTTGGTTTACAGCTAGAGCACTTGTTTGTTGAGTCAGCAGGAATGTTTGTATTAGGCAGCAATTTAACTGATTACGTGAAATGCTAAGTAATCTATCTCTCATTAGTTTTGGGTTCACTAGCTTACGGACTGTAGCTGAAGCACAGTATGTTAATTGGGTCAACTGGGATGACTGTGCTTAAGACTTGTTATCTGAAACTTATCTATCTCTAAACAGTTTTGGGTTTACCAGCTCTCTGTTTACAAAAGAAGTGCGTGTAGTGTCAAATACTTATTGAGCTGATTATTTATAATTCTAGTTTATCTGTGAATGGATATAGGTTCGCCAGCTCTCGGACTACAGTGAAAACGCATTTTAGGTGAATCAGCTAGAATTGTTATGTAAGGTTTTTGAATTATTTATCAATCTCTGATCGGTTTTCGATTCACCAGCTCTCGGACTACAGCAGAAGCGCGTGTTCGGTGAGTCAGCTGCATATTAAGTCGGTAAGGTGAAGTGCCGATATATTTCTACCATCTCCTTTGAATCAAAGCGTTTTCCCGAAACGATTCCAGTTCGTCCGGTGTACTCGATCCAATGATTTATAGATTACTTTATGAATCACACTATTGTAAGTAGCAATGATCAGCTATAGTAGTTTTTAGTTCGGGAACATTATTTATTAGCTCCGGAAAATAATGATTTATTTTAACATTAATGATGTATCTGTGTAATAGTGAGCTTAAGTCATTGCGTCGGTTCTTGTGCAGTGATGGGGGAGTAGACTGAACGTTGGGAGCACTTCCCAGCCACTAGATAATCAGTTTAAAAAAATGGTGATTATGATAGCAGAGTGCAGCGCCGTAAGTTAAGACAGCTTTGAATTTGCTGGGTATATACTGTTCTCTATGCTGGGACGTATGCTCAATCTTTAAATTCACCTCTGTGGTGTAGTGGTTCAGTGTTGGCATTGACTATATGGGATCTGTCTTTTTTTGATGTCTTTGATGTCTTTTTTCTTTTCTTATAAATCAAGGTTACAAGGGATTGGATATGTGCCCGGTTGGTGGTGGATTACTATCATATTGTGGAACTTAATATGCAGTACCTTCCTCTAATCGTGGGTACCCCGTTTGTCCCTCTGCTTATCTTTTCAGGGATATATGAAGATACTAACTTACAAAGACTTAGGACCATACCGCCGCGCCTCTCCTGTTGGGTAACCTCACTTTGTAAGAAGAATATATTAAAGTGCCAATAGGAACAAAAGAGAAAAAAGCCTAAAGTCACAGTTTACAATCTAAGCAATTTTGCTGATTTTTTAATATTCGTCCGACACTATCACCTTAATTAAAGAAGGGGCAAATTAATAGATCATATTTGACAGTTCATCTAAATTTGGCACTGTGCCTTTGTAACATCAGAGATTAGTAAATTATTGTCTTTGGTAATATGTAATATTATTTTATTGTACAAAGTTAATAGCGCAGATTTTAAAATACATAATATTTATCGTGCTAATGCAATATAATATATTTTTATGTTATATTTAGACGAGTAGTTACAGAGATTGACATTTGTCAGATGTGACCTATTCAATTGACTCTGTTTGAATTATTTTATTTTCACATCTGGGCTCTTTCCATGAGTATACGGCTTGTAAAATTTACTATTCTCGCTATCGTCTCTGTAAATTATTTGTATGAAAACTTTGAACAGCGCCTCTATTGGTAACTAAGAGAAACACATTTTAAGATCAAATGTGTCATAGATTTCAACACGTAACTAACCGAACGTAATCCATACCAACTCATGGTAAAGGCTCTGTACCTACTACAATCAAGAATCAAGATAACAACATTTTAATTACAGACCGCAATAAATAAGCCACATGTTTACACTAGCACTAGCAACATTGTTTTAACGGTGATATTAAATTCCAGAGTTAAAACTTATTTATAGCACTGACTCTTCAAAATATTGATTCATTAAAAAATACTTACATTACCTTACATACATTTTTATTTTATTTTGATAAGGCAAAATAAGTAGCTGCGACAGAATGGACAGACCAATAGGCTATCTATTGTCTATGGTGACCTTTTTCGCTTTTCTGTTAGTTTGTTCATGCTGCAGTCTATAAAAGGAGATACCTATTTACATCATGAGGAACTGTTTTACGTCTTGTAAAATGGTTTACTGAAACTAAAGGCAAAGATTCTTATAATTAATAGTATTCACATTATAAACATTGGATTTTGTATTTATTTATTTTCAAAATTAACTTCAAATCGCTGATTATCTGAACTATATAAATAATCTTTCCGTTTATAAAAACGTAAAATATTTATGCGTTGAGAGAAGTTTAATTGGTAATGTCATTCAGAGCCCAAATCACGGCAATAAACGCTAATAACATCAAACATGTAGTTGTGCCGCGTTGACGCCGGTATTAAGGCAACGAAAACATCTGGGTTTGTGCAATTTTAATGATTTACTACGCTCCAGCGATCTTAGAGTGTTAGGTCTGACATAATTACAATTTAGTGTATGCATTTCCTAGTGTTTACAGTAATAGCAATTATGAGCTGTGTTACAAGCTGAAAAAAATGTAAATTGAAAAATCAAATCTTATTTTGTTAAAAACTACAAAATCTATGGCTAACTAGCAGATATGCAACAAGTTTAAAAACAAAACAGCCGCGAAAAACTTGAATGAACTAATTTTTATAGTCATGCTATGCCTTAAGTATAAACTTGCTAATAACCATAACATATTTAAGTAAACATAGGTATACCATCAGTACTATATTATACACCAAACTGCAATACCTACGTTAGTAGCGAGCATTGAAACTGTTGGTATGACGGTTGTATCAGTTGTGACGGCCATTATCATCTCATTATAACAAGGCGGCGGCTCATAGGATGGCTAGTGCCAACGATCACCTATAGGCACCATAGATGTTATCGGTTCATCGCTATCTTATGAACTGGGTTTTAGGATGCATGTGCAAGTCTAGCAAGTACACTACCCTCCAGCATGGACCACGACAATGGTGGGCATTTAGTTAAGTAATGTGATACAAAATTTGGGGGAGCTGCTACATAATAATTATCACTATTCTTAATCTATTAGTGGAAAAATCCAGTAATACATATTACTAATCTATACTAATAATAAAGCTGAATAGTTTGTTTGTTTGCTTGAAAGCGCTGATCTCAGGAAGTACTGGTCCGATTTGTACCGGAATAAAAATAATCTTGCTGCACATGTGTCTCATCTCCACAAAGTTAGCCATTCATAGGTCAATGTATACGTTGCTAAAATAAAACTCCCCATTATATGAGACATCCAATTAGTAAATTTAAAAAATCTGTCACATTGAAATTATGTAAAAAAGGTACATATTGTTGCTGAACAGTTAACGTACAAGAGTGCTTGCGTTAATTTGGTACCAATCCCTTACAATTTGTAAGTACCTAATTTCTTAGCAAACACTCATTGACTTCGTGTCACTTAACAACGTCATCTGCTATAACAACTTTATTGCTCACACAAAATAGTATTATTATTCGCCAATAGATGTCAGGAAGAGTCATGTTTTCCAGTTTAAACACGAATAACATTTTCAGTTTAAACACGAATAAAATGACATTCTTTAAAAATGAGTCCTAGCTAGATCGATTTATTGCCCCCGAAAACCCCTACATACTAAATTTCATGAAAATCGTTGGAGTCGATTCCGAGATTCCAGTTATTTATTTATATATACGAGTATAAATAATGGATTGTATTATTATAAATATACAAGAATTGCTCATTTAAAGGTATAAGATATGTATTAATACTTTAATTATTGTATTGGTAGATACCTACATGTTGTAAAATGAGGAGAAAAGACAAGCCCGATGAAGTTCTTACTCTTAATTTTCTCAAGGTTCAGCGTTCAGATCTGGTGGTAGGTTTTAGTGGTCTATATTAGAGTCGGTCGAAATGAGAGCGCTACGGAAAATCTGTGGTGTAACGCTCGCTGACCGCATTCGTAACAGTGAGATCCGAGAAATAGTGGGATTGAAAACAAAGTGTGTTAAAATGCGTAAGGGCATGCTCCGCTGGTTTGGTCATGGGGAAAGAATGACAGATGAAATATTGACAAAGCGGATAGGTATACAATGCGAATGTAGATGGATATAGGTACCCGGGGAGACCAAGGCTGACATTCTACGATCAGATCAATCGGATATTATCCGAGGGTGGTGTCAGGAGTCTCCGAAACCGGCGTGTTTGTATGAAAAGGGTAATGAATGTGAAGGAAGCTAGACAGATTTGTCAGAATCGTGAGGTCTGACACTCGATGCTCTCTGCCTACCCCGTAAGGGACTTGGCGTGAAGATATGCATGTATGTATGTATGTATGATTGAAGAGGAAGGTTTATATGTATATTTTAAACCCATGCAAAGCCTCGGCGGGCCGCTAGTAGATTACAGCGGGCGATTGGATCGACACATCCCGACGCCGCAGCCATAGGGTTAAGGCTGAATTAATCTGACCCTGTCTTCTACGAAGGTTAACGTCAAGCCGCGTGAAATACTGACCAGTCCGAAATAAATTGCTGGCGTTTTAAAATTTAAGTGTTGTGGTAACTCTTTGAAATCTGATCACAATAGCATTAAACATGTCGGAAATAAACGTAATTTGGACGGCCTTGTCGGTTCAATGTTATATCTGTCTTGTAATATGGGAGCACTTAGAGATTTTTCAGCCAAATGAGTCAAGTTACAGATTTAATTAAAATGTATTTTGAGATTTTCGTTACTCACATGTGTGAAAGTAGATTTGGCACAAACAATTTTTTAACAGACTGAAAAAATTAGGAGGCTGTATGTTTAATTTCCATAGCTTTTTTGTGTTTGTGATTTGATTTCTACGTATATTTTGAACTGAGTCTAAAAATTCTTCCTTTAATTGAAAGGGCCTAATTACTTAAGAGGCGGTTTCCAAATACCAGGGAAAACTAGAGAAATATTTTTTGGGTACCTTTAACTTTTTTTATGATATTTGAAGGCAAACAAGCAGGCGGATTTCCTGATGGTAAGAAATTCACGCCGCCTAAAGACACCAAAGGTGGTAATGGTGCGTTGCCAACCTGAGGTCGGGATGTTAGGCCTTGAGCAAAAGTAAGTTTACCGGCTACCTAACCCTCCGAACCGGAACACGTCAACGGCAAGCAATGAGCGTTATGGCGGCAGGTATAGGTAAGGCGGAGCATATAGGCATGAGGAGCAGCTATTTATAGTAAGTTTAAATTGGTTTGCAACAAGTTGTTACTCGATTCTATAAAATCGGGCTAAATTATTGTAAATAAATCGTAAGTGTCATAATGGGTAATGTCTAGGTCTTAGTTAAGGCAGTGGCACCCTTACCTAAGCTGATCGAGTGAGATATGGCGGAATTAAGAAGAGAAAACGCACGATTCACTCTTTTCTTTATGAATACTTCACGTGTGTACTTTAAATGAACAAAATTATAGGAAATGCCACTAAAACTGTCAATTTTTTTAACCCTCGATGGAAAAGTTATAAGTTTGACGTATCTGAGTGTGTGTCTGTGACATCGTAATTACTTAGACGTTTAGACGAATGAACCAAATTTGATGAGCTTTTTTCATTGGAAAGCTGACGTAATCGAAATGGTTCTTAGTTGCATCACGAATAGGTTTTGTCAGGGGTTATTGAAAACTTTTGATTTTGAGATTATACTACTTACTCAATAGTACCCAAAATTCAACAATTATTTTGAAACTGCACCCATTTTTACTGTATTTTATATATTTACTACATATCGGTCCAGCCAAAACTCCCTGAATGATTACCAACGTATTAGCGACTCACCCGGATTGGTACCACCGCGGTGGTACCAATCACTGCCAGTGGCTGCGAAACTTTACAACCTAGTTACTTAACTTATTGTAGGATGGTTCATAAGTAAGTATTTTCTTATGGATAATTTGAATTCGGTTGACTATTGACGAAGTAATCGCGTAACAAACATGAAAAAAACATACGGTCGATTAGAAAACTTCGTCCTTTTTTGGAGACGGTTAAAAAGAAAAAGTCGGCTAGAGTCATACAGAATAAAATAGAAAATATTATGTTTCAAATTAGCCTTGCAAGACGCAATTGCAACGCAACAACTTGTGACAACAGAGACTAGTAAACATAGGTTATAGTCGTTGATGATAATACTTACTGACTAAAATCTACCACCGGATCGGAATGCGATAAATATTGTGGGTATCATTGTCATAAAATGACAATGATACCCACATTATATTTATAAGAGATTGGCATGAGGACTGATCAATCCCAAGTGACCTTATCTGCTAAATATTCAGCAATGGTATAACAACCTTTTTAATAATTAAAAAATGTGTTAGGTAAGTTTCTTAAATTTATTAATTAAAGGTTTTTCATATAATCAGGAAGTTTATAGTGAAAATGTGTTTATTTGGTTTATATTATGGGGTTTTCTTGGAGGTATTCGTTAAGTGTTCGGTCAAAAATTCGTTCACAATGATGATCTTGTGCAAAGGCACCTCAATAATGTAGTGCAAAATTCAAGAATATTTCTTTCCACAAATTTGGTATTTTTCGTCGAACTTGCATTCTTAAACGCCGCATAACGCTAAAATAATATTTCTTATTTACCGTTTGACCTTTCGGTAAGGATTCCCAGTGCATAAAATTGCCATAGTCGAGGAAAACAATCAATAAGTCTGACTTTTGAATGAGATTGGTGCTGTTTTTTCGGTATTGGTTCAGTTGGAAGAGGCCACTCTATAGCTTGTTGATTAGTTTACCTACATGTCAAACTCGTAAAACCACGTCTCACCGCTAGGAACCATACGTTTCATGAATATTGGGTCCGAGTTGATTCGTCCTAGCACGTCCTTAGCGTCTTTGATCATACAATTGAGTTTTTGAAGAAAATTCTGTTCTTTCGGGACTAGCCTGGCGGCAACATATTTCATTCGAAAATGAAACTAAAACGGACCGACTCTTGAGGTAGGTACAGAAAGTTCGACATCTGTCGCCCTCAAAGTTAAATGATGATTTTCAGTCACTTGATATGTTAACTTCAGTGGCAGACATTAATGGCCTACCAGAGCGAGGCAAATCTTCCATCACATCTTGACCGCTTTTGAACGCTTTTTACGAATCTTATGCACGAGTTTTTGTTTAAGTCGATTTACCGTTAGCCTTCTGTAACATATGCATTGACTCCGAATACGAAATTCTATTGTCGATGCAAAATTTAAGATAAGCTTTATTCGATATTTTTTTCAATATGAAATTCGCAAGACACACTGAATACTTATAACGAAAAACAGCACTTTATTTAATATAAATGACAGATGCAACTCAAACTCCGCGCCAAAATGGAAAAGATGGTCGACGTTTTTTTATAATTATTAAATTTCTTGTTTATATTGAGTGAAGTTAGTCAATTTTGGAGGCATTCTGTACAGTTTTGTCCAGTGAAAGTGCACAAGTGAAATAATCATTAAGAAATTAGCGTATCGTGTTGGTCCGGGCTCCTTTGCAGAATAGACCATCTGTCTTCCTGCCAGGCAGCTCGTAAAAGGCGAGCATAGGCTTACCGAAACTAACACCGTGACATTTGACTAGGTGGTAGAGTTTCGCTGCGACTTGCCCGGATTGGTACTACCGCCTTACCTATTTCTGGCGCCGTAACGTCAATACGTGTTCCGGTTCGGAGGGTAAGCTAGCCGGTAACTTACTTTTGCTCGAAGCCTAACATTCCGGTCTCAGGTTGGCAACGCACCATTACCCCCTGTGATGTCTCTAGGCGGCGTGAATTTCTTACCATCAGGACTTCCGTCTGCTTGTTTGTCTTCCATTATCATAAAAATAAAAATAGTGTATTTCCTCGTTGCCGCCAAACCTCACTACATAAGCTTGAGTAATGAGGCCACCGCTTTACTCAAGACCCTGACATGAATTAATGACGACTTATGAATAATTATAATTGAATCCCGATTTTGGTAAATTTGATACAAATTAATGTAAATTTCTCCTTGACTAATAGCAAAATGCCAAAACCCAAAGAAAGAAAAGAAAAGGAAAAAATGGAAAACAGTTGTGCAAATCTAATAATAAAATAAAACAAAAATTTAAATTTGGAAACATAAACAAATAATCCATTCGAGACACATTTTTGACCGAATGTATAAAAGAGAAATCCACGGACAAGTCCACCAAGTTGCCTATTCCTGTCGCTTTATTGACAATATTTCTAAGTTATAGTAGCTGGTAGACTAACACATTGGACTCTATATCTCTTTAGCCCCAAAGACAGCGATGCACCTTTTAATCTATAGTATCTAGAGGCCACAACTGTCTCTAACAGAAGAGCAGCGCTTGATCGCTGCTTTATCTCATCTGTATATATAAAAATCAATTGCTGTTCGTTAGTCTCGCTAAAACTCGAGAATGGCTGGACCGATTTGGCTCCTTTTGGTTTTAAATTATTTGTAGTCCAGGGAAGGTTTAAAAGGTAAGAAATAAGGAAAAACTGCGAGGAAACTAGGAAAACCAACATTTAAAATTTTCCCATAATAATGGAGCGGGTGGAACGAAGTTCGCCGGAACAGCTAGTAAATAATAAAATACATATAAATTCAAAGACATGTTTGTTTTGACCGCGCTAATTGATGTTAAGTCTGACCAATAATTGCTGCATTACTGAACCACTTCAAAATTCGCATTGTCATAGACTGGGATAAACCTACAATAAAGTGAAAGACACTTTCCAAACATGTTTTTTAGCGCTAATGGATGTTGTGTCTGGCCAATGGCAGACTGCCACCTTATTTATGCACTTTAACAATACTCAGCTCAAAATCGACATGTAAACAATTATTGTGAAACAGATTGCTATTTCTCTATGAACATAAATCTTTTTGTTTTACGGTACCAATTTTTATGCTATGCATAAGGATTTTATGAAATAACTTTATTCCCTTATTCCCGCATGAGTAGGCAGTGTTATATCATGGGCACCCACAAACCTATCGTCAACCGGGCACATATCCAATCCCGGGCATCGATGTGTTTATTAGTAAATTGAAAACACAATTTTTTTTGCTGCCCGACCAGACAGCAATCATCATGTAGTCAAGTCCAAAACCGGACCGCTGGACAAGAGGCGATAAGGATTTTACATACAAGATCTAGCTCGCATCGCCGCTGTCTTAAAAATAAGACTTGATTTCTGACTGTTGTTTTTGGAGTGATTTTCATTCAGATAATTTTTATAAGCACTAATTGGTTTAGATTGTTTTTATATGAACGGCGGTGGAGAAACGTTCAGTAAAAAACACTTAGAAAGGTTAATATCACTCAGCTCAGCCTTTAGCTCAGCTCGTATTAAAATAGTCACGTTTGTCATAATGGTCCTATATAATGGTATATCCTTACTTGATGTCCAATTATTTCCAAAAACACGAATTAACAAAAAGAAATAATTTCTAATATTTTATTATCCTCTTAAACTTAGAAAATAAAAGAAAAGATTTATCTAAGAAACATCAACATTTTGTACTAATATAAGCGTAATCAAGAACTATTACTATTTCTTGTTTGCATCATAGGCTCTAACAATACATGTATCCAAAATTTTTAGTAAAAACATTTATATATTCTCACAGTATGGAGTAACATTGTGACAGATCGGTCCATATTGGCTCAACTGAAGTCCTTTACTCGAAATCGTTGTCTCTGCCGATATTTAAACCTAATGATTACATTAGCTATATTATTTATTACAATTTTCTGAAACATAAGTGTTACAAACAACGTCGCTAGTAGATATTACAAATCGTATGAATGAAAATTTCAATGCGAAAAATTTCAGGAAGAACATTTCCGGAATTTTATCTGAGTTAAACATTTAAGTAAACTTTGGCGCAACCGTGAGAGATAAGTTATGTCGTCTATAAAAGTGTACAAGTATTATTTTCGTACACATTATTTTTTAATACTTAACCTTTAACGTTCTAAAATTTTCCGCTTTCTTGAAGGTTCTATTATATTTCATATTGTTACTATCATTTCCTATAGCGCAGTTCATTACTTACTTGGCACTAAATGTTTAAGGGTAACGTATTTCGTGTCCATCTTTGTATATACATTTCAAAAATAGTGCACAAATTAGTAGATACAAAAGTGAACCTAATGCTAGTGCTTAGTAGCACTCATTCACTTCTATCTTACCCATTACCAAGGGCGTCGCCAAGGGGGGGCAAGAGGGGCAGCTGCCCTAGAGGTTCTAAAAAAATATAAAGTAAACAGTCTTATGTCTTTAAAGTGACTTGATCGATTATTCTAGTACTTTACTCTACTAGTTTGCTACTATTTAGATCGAAATGCAAGGCAAGTCAAAAAGTCGAGGGCATGAGGTTCCCAAATGTAAGTACCTACAATGTATATATTTCTCAATCTCCGTATCAACTTGCCCCATTTAGGCCGTCTGCTGGCGACGCACTTACCCATTACCATTAAAAAGTTCGACAAAAAACTTTAGGATCCTATATTAAACTAAAAATACATAGAAATATTACAACAAAACATAACAATTAGGTACCCAAAGAAAATTACAACTGTTACTAATATATTAAACAAACTAAATTAAATATTTATATTTCCCCTGTTGGTTCGGGGTTTCCTTTGTAACTATTTTACTTCCTCTTCTACTTCCAGAAGATGAGTTAAAAATAAAAATGGATATTAAAGTCACAATCAAATACTAAACCCTGCACTATTTCAGTTTTTATTTAACATATATTTTAATTACTTTCTTTCTGAAGCTATACTTCTGTACAGGCGTGTTATGAAAATATGAAAAGAGTGAAATTTAAAGATCCGTCACACAAGTTACAATATGAAGTTGCAGCAGAGAGCGAAATTTTGAGATGCGCGCATCTGTCATACAAAAGTAACATCATGAAGTTGCGTGCTTAAGAAACATGTATTTATATTCACACACGTGATTCAGTTATATATAAGTGCGATTTATATATTTTTCGTTACAGTTTTTTATATTTTTTTTTTCAAGTAGGTATAACTGCTCACGCGCGTACAGAAGTACACGCACCTATTTTTTTAAACATTTTACATCAATTGAGAAATTTAAGTTGGAGGCGGACGAATGCATTCGTGCTAAATTTACAATTTTTTATTTTAAGTAGAGGGGTCTCGTTATGTAATTGCGACAAATTGCTATTAAATCAATTTCCTCCATGGCCAAATCATACATAATATTAACTTGGACTTTGCGAAAGCTAAATTTACTTGTCTGAAATAAAAATATTAAGCAAACGAATATTTTTAGAATAAACAATAACATAGTAAATGATCGCCTCTGTGGTCTAGCGGTTCAGTTGTTGGACTGGACTGCATGAGGTCCTGGGTTCGAATCCCGGGTCGGGCAACAAAAAAAATTGGGTATTTTCAATTTTCTAATAATAAAAAATGTTGCTCGGGATAGGATATGTGCCCGGTTGGCGATAGGCTTGCCACCTATCACATTGTGGGACTTAGTATCTTCGGCTAGTCGTGGGTACCCTGGTTGTGCCCCTACCTCTTCGGGGATATGGGCGTGAAGATACTTTTTAGGAAATGTAAGTAAATGCGTTGTTACATTGGGAAATATTTGGAGAACGGGGAGAGGCTCACTCCATATCTAATTCTTCCCTAATGGGGATTATTTTAATAAGATGATGGATACTCAAGAGAGGATTTCTGCAGTGGCTCAGGGGCATCAGAAAATGTGTTATTTATAAATCCTCATGATAGGAGCGTGCAGTGACGACGGTCCGTCGATTAATAAAAATCCGTTTGTCAGAAAAAATCGGACGTGTCACAATAACCCATTTATTGCCTTAACCGATACTATGAATATGCACTGAATGCCTTGTACTAAACGCGGTTACGATACTTGGACTCGATATCGCGACCGCGGCACCTCTAA
>NJDD01038050.1:11962-44459 GCA_002245505.1 Calephelis nemesis
TCCTTTTGGAGTTGGTGAAATGACAGATTGATTTTTTTATTATTAACTATTATTTATATAATACTATATTTGTATAATTAACTATTTATAAAGTAAATACAAATGTTAATAACATACGACAATTCTTGAAAACAATTAAATATTTTCGAAGCTCGGTGCTCGTATTTTCGTCGTTGTTACAACATATCTCATCACTCGAACCACTATTATACACATTACCAGTTGCTTAATTAACGAAATTCTGACTTCTAAACTTATAATGGTGTTAGGACGTCATGTTTCATCTCATAACATTGAAAATATTCACTAATTGTACTGACTAATTGGCCCTAAACGAAAGCAAAGACGCGGGCATCCGTACATCCCGTACAAGTCTCTAAGTTCCGTTTGGCCTTTGTTCGTTTAAAATTGTGTCACATTAGTCCTTTTAATGAGCAAAAAAACCATTTTCACTTACTCACGTCAAGTTTTTTAGTGTAGGTTGTTAACCTGGGTAAAAAGTAACATTTAAGACAAAAAAGTGAAAATGGTCTAATTGTCGCTTTGGCTCATATTCGTAGGACCCATCGATATTTTGAATTATGAAAATAAATACTCAAAATTCTAACTATTTCAGGAAATGTTATCGAATCTGCTGTAATTGTTATTAATGGTAACGAATTACATTCGATGCGTGAAATAATCTCACTGCTGCCAATATTGTAACGCTGTGATGTAATATTTTTATGTATTTTTTTTTTCATTTTTTCCATTCCATTTTCTAGGCGGCGTGAATTTCTTACCATCAGGAATTCCGTCTGCTTGTCTTCTTGCCTTCCAATATCATAAAAAATGTCACAGTACTTATTTTATTACGGTAATTACATGGCGCGGTATGGTCAAGACTGGACTTTGAACTTTCTTGATAAATAAAACACAGCAAACATTTCTACTGATTAATGTCATATAAAAATGTTAGTAACCTAATTTCAGGATTTAATATTTTCATTGGATTATTGCGGATTAATTAAAAATAGGGTTTCAATAAAAAATCCGTTATAATATACACCGGAACCGGAACACGTCATGACGTTATGGCGGGAGGAATAGGTAAGGCGGTGGTACCAATCCAGGCGAGTCGCTGCGAAACTCTACCACCTAGTCAGATGTCACGGTGTTAGTGATGGTAAGCCTATGCTCGCCTTTTACGAGCTGCCTGGCAAGAAAGGCAGATGGTCTATTCTGCAAAAGAGCCCGGACCAACACGGGGAAAATTCGTAATCCAAGTCCAAAAGTAATATATTTTCATACTGCCGATTGAATTTGACTGAATGACTAAAAATTACTCTCTTCTAAAACGACGTTTTCTGAGCAATACAATTTGATTTTATTTTCCAGTGACTGGATTTTTGGAGTACGTTACTGTCAGTTGAGTAACTTCATAGCAAATGTGACCGTTGCGGCTAGCGTGTTCACTCTCACCGGGATATCCTTCGACAGGTATTAATGCATTATCATATAGACAACTTATTACAATTATTATAGTAACATATAAATAAGGGCGACAGTGGTAAGTCAATAGTAAAGCATATACACCGTGTTTGGTATTTTTTAATATATCTCGAATATATTAAATCAATATTTTTTTGATTTTTTAACTTTTTCCTATTTAAGCGCTTTACTTTTTATACGGGGTTCCTCAGTAGAGCTTCAGGAAGCCAGAGCGTGGTGACCATACGCACTAAGTAGCTTATTGTAAAATATATTAGAAAAATCGAACTGATCTTTTTGCAGTAAGATTAGGTGTAACGGTGCTGCGGCGTACTGTCTCAGCGTCGTTGTCGCTGTCGGTTGTCATCAAATGATGCTTGGTAGTGACAGGTCTTGGCAGGCGGTGGTCTCCTTTGGCGAAGAACTCACGACGTAAAAGGAAACAAAAGAGAGGGCCAAGGAGTACGATCTAAACTCAGACCCACTACGACGCAGGTTGGTCGGGGTGCCAGGAAGGGGTTTCTTCGCCTTCTAAACGCCTCTAAAGCGGGGCTGCCGGGGGGAGTCGGTGGGCTCCCTCCGGCCGATACGGATTCGCACGCCTCGGCGACTCCAATGCCCCGAGTCAATCCTGTTTCAGCGCGGGATTAAGCCCGGTGAAAACCGTTCCGTATCCGTGGAGTGAGATGGTGAATGCAAAAGCGATCCTATCTCACCCCTAGCCGGACGGCGTGAAGGTCATCGTTTGATTTTTTGGTTCGAGTCTGATAAAACCTGCTACTCTCCCCTGAAAGCGGTGGGTATCCGTGAGGATTTTACTAACGTAAATCTTTACGATGCTATTCGTAGGAGTATGGTAGCTAATACCGATGACATATAGTAAGGTTTTTTTAATTTTGTAGAATAGTTTTTTTTTTGTTTTTTGCAGTTACAATTTATAATATTTTTACATATGCCACACAATGCCTATGACTACCATGCTTTGGCTTTCTTAGGGTCTGCTGTGGCGCCCTTTGTAAGACTAGTCGACACGGCGCACTTCGTTTCACTTGAAAGCAGTTTATAATATGTACTGTTTTGTCCATTATTTTAAATACTATTCAGAATCAAAAAATAATAACAATTGATAATGTTGAGTAAGGAAACATTTTTTTAAACTATGAATGTAGTTGGGCATCAAACGCTAGATTGCAGTGACCTGCGCAGGTCTACAGCAATCGTGATACTTGGCACCCGTCATCCTCTGCCCATATTAATTATCTAAGATAATCTGTATGCTTAAATGTATGCTACACTATATTATCAAACGGTTGTCTAACGGCACTCACAGTTTGGTTCGGTATGCCGCCGTGCAAGACGTGCCGTTCCGTCACAAGAATTCTGTTTTTGACGCAAAAAAATGAAATATTACTATTATTTAAGGGATTTACCCTTTACTCAAGTAGAGATTTCTGTGTTTTAAATAAATAAAAAACAAAAATAAAATTCGTTTATTATCAGGTTACATAGACCCATAAAAATATTAATTAAAATTTCATATAAGGTAACAAACAAACACATAATATTATTATAATGACATGCTATTAATAAATAATTAATTAATAATTGATTCAAATTGCTTTATAATACAATAGCTGATTTTAAAAATGTCAAGCAAATAATACAATGTCAAAATAATTTAAAATGGAATTCAAGTACAAATACAAAAAAAGATGAAATAATAATAATAATAATAATAAAAAGGAATGTTATAATATTTAAACTGATGAAATTACATAATAATTGAGATTGACTGTCTTCCTATCCGACTTTTCTCGCGACTTGTCTACTACAACAATGCCTGATAAAAGGACAGTCCAGTCTATTCGCAATCATAGTTAGGACTGTGTTGGTGCTGCCTCTCACCCTGCGCACCAGAGAGGTACACCTTTTGCGCATAGTTGCGTGGAAACAGTCAGTTCACGCCACTGCGAACATCCCTGATGCACTGTAATATCGAGGTAGCCTCAACAAAGCCCTAGGAGCGTTATTATATTGCATTCGGAGGGCGTTGTAACATCTTTGCGAGTAATTGACCCACAGACTGCACGTGTAAAGAGAGGTGCAGAATATACGGAAAAGAGTAATTTTAACTTCATCAGAAGCTCTCCAAAATCTGCGGGCCAACATATTCGCTCTTCTGGACAACGCTCTCCGCTCCCGCTCAATATCTTCATGGTCTTTGAGATCAGTGGTGATTATGTGACCCAAATACTTAAATTGGTATACTCTTGTTAACACTTCACCACAGAAATGTACTGAGGGAACATTTTGTGGGCACTTCGCACCAGCCGTCTCAAAAACCATGATATTGCTTTTCTTTACGTTGTAAACCAGACCGTGCTGCGCTGCAAACCGTTCACAAACATCAAGCAATGTTTTCAGACCGCAGACAGACGCACTCAGCAACACCATATCATCTGCGTAGCTGAAGTTATTGACGCAGACATCGTCAATGTGACAGCCAATATGACGACCACTGAGCTCAACTATGAGTAATGCACTATATATAAATTAAAAAGTGTGGGAGAACTTAATCCCCCCTGTCTAACACCACACTTAAGCCTTTAAGGCTCGTGCGAAACTCTACCACCTAGTCAGGTGTCACGATGTTAGTGACAGTAAGCCTTCGCTCGCCTTTTACGAGCTGCCTGGCAGAAAGGCAGATGGTCTAATCTTCAAAGGAGCCCGGACCAACACGGGGGAGAGCCCGGACCAACACGGCTACTTTGCATTTCATCATACATTTGGCCCGACCTAGGTCTACCGCATAATACCCACTTTCTAAACCTAAGCCTAGCCTCTCGGTGTGCAATACTCACATGATTGTTCCACCCAGCTACATGCAAGCCACTACCACCCACAATTTTGTCTCTTCGACCCACTGTGGACGCGTCACTGTAAGCGGAAACAATATCCGAGTATAGCTTCTCAAGTACCCGCTTGTGACAAGGATCACTAGTATAAGAACTCGAACACTTTATAAGAGTCTCCGGAAAATTAATAGATCTTAAGCGAGCATGACATTCCTTCGAATAGGTTTTGACCTCTTCCTCAGTTCTAAATCCCCACAAAATACTTCTAATAGTACTGCAGTAGGTAGGTATATAGTAGGTGCTATTGGTAGGTAACTGACATATTATTAAAACTAACTCACATTGAACAATGAGTGGGAAGTGGTCAGTTTTGAGTTTCTATATAATATTTGTCTTACACAAGCTTACACTGTTAACTCCAGTGGAAACTCGAGCTGATTTTGCTAAAAAGTGTCGGAATATATTCACGCGGTGCTTACAATGCAATAAAATTTGTTCCACTAACGTTATAAAAAACAGTTTGAAACATACTAAACCTTACCCGTCTTAATAACAATCTTAGATTAGACCGGCTTCAACTGTACTCCAAGGTTAAAGTTGACATTACACAAATTCACTAGTAATAAACATGGAGTAGAAATGAAGTAAACTACTTCGAAGCTTATCTTTGATTTAAAGATAGTCTTTGACCTACATAGTTTATTGACAGAGTAAAGATAAAATAAAAAGGGTACCAAATCGTATATAATATTGTTTTTGTATGTTTGTTACGCAATTAAGCAAATATGAAACTCACAACTCATGTCATTCATTTGGTCAATACTAAAAGTAGTTTACGAGTATGAGAGGTACTTATAAAGTAGATAACATAATTGAAATCGGCTTTCCAAAGTTTTATTTTGTACACACAAGAACATTATGTAGATGTGAGGCCTTTATTTAAAAAAAAAATGTTAACCAATCTCTAAGATGGTATGTTGTAGATCTGGAATGAGGCTTATTCTTACCAGTTGCTACAATAAAGTTACTGCCACTGTGCCACCAGAACAAGTAACACAAATTGTATCAAACCCCAAAGTAAGCAAATTATATGCTTGTGCTATGGTCGCTAGACAACGATACTAATACATAGAAATACTTAAATAGATATCAGAATAAATTAAATAAACACCGACACGCGGAAATGCAGATATCTAAATATTCATCACACAAATGCCTGCTCCCGTCGGGAATCAAATCCGAACCTCGCAGTTGGTCGATGTAGTTAGGCCTGTACGTTAGCCACTCGACCAACGACCACTGAAGCATCTCACTTAAGCATTATAACTAAATAGCTATGGTGCATTATGAATCTAAAACAGTTTAGTGCTCTTAGCAAAGTGCTCAATGGGTGCAATAGTCTAGTAAGTGCTGGTCTGAGTACTGGCAATGTAATTAGGTAGAACATGGTTTCGCCCTTAATAAACAATTGACGTCTCACACATGTAGCTTATATGAAATATATCCAACCGTGTACTGAATGACAAGTGATATTACAATTTTAGATGGAGATACATTAGTTAGTACATACTGATATTATAAATACGAAATTGCAGTTTTTGTTTGACTTTCTTTCACCTCGCAACCTATGATAAAGTATGACTATGGTATGTGTTAAAGAGCTATAGAGTGACTTTATCTACTTTTTTCCCGAAATTTAAGAGGGATTTCATGGATTTACTGAACAACTTTAATTAAGTAGTAATTAGTATTTATAAAAAGGTTTAGATATAATATGTGTGTGTTTAAATTTTTTTAATAAAAAAAAATACTCAGAATTCGAAAGTATAAAAAGATATTAAAATCATATTATGTGACATAGTTTCTAACCTGTAATACTACATATTATAAGTATAAATATTACACATAATTGTAGGCTCTTTTGTCACATAATGTTTTCGTTTCGCTGAATTCTTCATAAGGTACTCTTAATAAACACTGCGTGATTCTGTCACCTACTGTGGTTGATGAAGCAAGGTAGTGCCTTTATTTAAATCGGGTAACACTTCTGACCCAACAAATTTTCGACCGATTTCAGTTTTGCCTACACTCAGTAAAATATTTGAAAGATTAATCCCGGGGAGACCAAGGTTGACATCCCATGATCAGATCACTTGGATATTATCCGAGGGTGGTGTCAAGAGTCTCCAAAACCGGCGTGTTTGTATGAAAGGGGCAATGAATGTGAAGGAAGCAAGACAGGTTTATTTAGGTGCGTGAATATAAGGCGTGTGAATGCTTGTTATTATTATTACGTTGTTCTGAAATAACAAATATTGATTTTGAATTGCTTTCAATGAAACATTATTTTTCGCATTAAATCATATGAATAAACCTTCATTTAACTTATTGTTTGGACAGGTACCAAGCCATAGTAAGACCTATGAGGCCAAGGATGTCCAAAACGTGTTCACTGGTTATAATCGCTGGAATATGGGTCAGCGGAATGCTACTTGCAGTACCGTGCTTGCTGTATTCCACCACTAAGGAATATCGGTAAGTGATTACGAACATAGTTTCTTCGTTATTTTCTTTTACGTTTGGTGGAATTCCTTTTCAGACATTATGTGTTGATATCATTTGAGTTTAACTTTTTAGCTATTTCAACTCCCATTAGTTTTTGTTATTGTAATAGCACTAGTGATTCTTGTATCGCGAAACTGGTTCCATAAAAGAAAAGTATACGTTGTGAAAAGTATAATTAATAAATTGTGTTTTATATTTATAAATTGTGTGATTAACAATTAACATTTATTAAGTAACAAACATGAAAACATAAGTATTTTAACTTCCTTCTAAAAAAATTGCACAGAATGTGAATGTGCTTATTGAAATTGTGTTTATTGAACGTGTTTGAAATAAGAAAAAAGAAATTAATACGGTAACTCGACTTACCCTTTTGCAGGGAAATGTACCAACTGTAGGTAAAATGTTTTTCGATGCTTAAAAACTATGATTCAGACTCGCTATAAATGGTATCAAATAAGCAAAAATATTATGTACTATGGGTTATAGTGGTATGGTATGGTACTAAGAGTAACGCCTAAAATTTTACTGTATGTCCTTAAATACTACTTTTACTATACGGCTGCAACATCAGTTTTTGTTTTGGCACAAAATTGTTTTAATTACAAAGTTGTGTTTGTGGTTTTTGAAAATGTGCTAAATCTCAAAAAATGGTCCTTATATCTCGCGAAAATAAATTTTCTTTAAATGTTTTCATTAAGGTCTACAGAATATAAATATTTTCTTAGATTTTGAACTCCCTCGTTGTGACTAGAACTTGTTTTTAGAAGTAGAGGAATACAAACTTTCTTTCTAACGATTAAAATATTAAAGTAAAATACATAATATGTATAAACGCGGTGCATGTGTTTCTTAAAAAAAACTTTCTTTCAGTTCCAAATACCTATACCGAGTTCTTTCCCATAGTTTACTTTTATTTTTGTTTAAAAACAGTTAGACAGGTCACTAAATATTTACCGCTTCTTCTGTCTTGATTCCATGGGTATATTACTAGCCGTATGTGCCGTCCAACGAAAGATCTCAACGCACACCGCAGTTCTTAATTTGTACCATTCTGTCCATTGGTCACTTAAGTCAAGATTTATGAGCATTCACACTCTTTGAAAACAAAAGAAAAAATATTTACCTTACCTTCCCTTCTACCAACTTGTGGGTTGCAAATATTTTAATAGGTATTAATTAAACTACATAGTTATTTTAATTCTATACTTATTATTTACATGTTGTTTTTTGTATTTGTTAAGACCGTCGCTAGTCTTTCAGGAATCTGGTATTGGGACACTGAAACACTGGCTCACCACTACACACAGCACAAGCGCAAGCGCACGTCAATCCCGACCACGTCCGTTACAAGACTGACCAACTGACAGCTACCCTCTCTTCTGATGTGAGACAATGCATATATCTATTTAATAGATAGAAACACTACATCCATTCCTTTTTTATAAATTTTATTTATCTAATCAATTTCCAACGCTGAATGACTATATTTTTTTTTTACATAATTATCTATAATTATGTAAAAGTTTATAAAGTAACTAACAATTCTAAATAATTTTAATTTGTATAATAATTGTACAATATATTAAATTATTATTTCCTTAATAGGATTTATAATATTTCAAATCAACAATTTTATTTATTATTTGTGCGTCCCTTCTACATTTGATGTTTTATCATTTTCTATCGCTTTCCATTCTCCTTTCACACGCTTTAAACGAATACCATTCCTTCTTAGTCTTTTCCCCGTATCTTCATTTCTTACTGTAATGTCTCCTCCAATACATTTTTCCACAATGTGTGGTGATGGATTAAAAGTAGTTGAAAGCCTTTTCCATTTCATTTACATAAACTTTTTCACCTTCCATGAACTCCAAATTTTCTGCTCTTCTTTTCCGATCTCTATATTCCTTTCCTTTGTCTTTTTGCAACTTATCTCAATCTCTTACTTCCGTGTCATTTTCTATTTCATTTATAGTTTTTAGCATAGGAATTTTATCTCTGTTCATCCTTTTCGAAAAATGTTCTGATGGTGTTTTCCCAGTAACTGAATGAGGAGCGGAGTTATACATCATTAGATATTCATATAATGTTTCTCTCATCTTTTTTCTCATTTGAACTTATCTTGAGTTTTTCACATTACCTTTGTTCTGGCGCTCAACTTCGCCATTCATTTGTAACCAATATGGCACAGTGTTGAAAGCCTTATGTTACATTCACGACAAAACCCTCTAAATTCTTCGCTAACAAATTGCCGACCATTATCGGCGGTAATCTTAATCTATCATAGTATATATCATAATAGCCCAGTCGATTAAAATTTCTTTCAAAATTTTAATAATTTGTGCGCTAGTTATAGTATTTGTGATTTTGACCTCTTTATAATGACTATAATAGTCGATTATCACCAGAATATAGTCATCATTTGGTAAAAGTCCATTGCAATGTCCACCCAGGGTTCTGATGGAAGCTCCCGACGTTTATTTGGTGCTGGTGTATTCGATAAGGTGACCAATGTGCAACCTTTGCAGCTTTTTAACATCATCTCAACATCCTTATCGATACGGGGCCACCAAACTTTGGAACGTAGGCGGCTCTTCGTAGCCACGATCCCTGGGTGGCCTTCTTGAGCTGCATGCAATATCTGCTCCCTAAGATTCCACGGGATCACTATTTTATTTCCTCTCAAAAGGATATTTTCATAAAATCGTAACTCATCTGCAAAATTTTTGTAAGTATTTATAGATTTCTCCCATTGATTAGTATAAGTGCCCTTTTTACATTGACAATTTCAGGATCAGTCTCGGATTCTTTAATGATTTGCTGCATAGATATTGCGCGAGGTCTTGCCATTTCCACTATTTGATAAATATAATCTTCTATTGGTGAAAAGGTGGGCTGGTCCGAGAAGCTACAGAGCCGCGATAATGGGTCCGCAATGTTGGTCTTTCCCGGTTTATATTTTACAGTGTAACGGTACACCTGTAACCGTAAAACCCATCTTTCGACACGGGCGCACGGCTTTGATTTTTGATTGAATAAAAACTCCAATGGTTTGTGGTCAGTTATTAAATCAAACTGTTTAGCAAAAGAAAGATATCAAAATGTTCAATTGCCCACACGAGAGCCAGGGCCTCCTTTTCGGTTTGGCTATATTTCCTCTCACATTGGTTGAGAGTCCGATTTCCATATGCAATAATCCTTGGGCCATTATCATCAGTCTGCACCAAGACTGCTTCTAGCCCAACTGGGCTTGCGTTTGCTATCACTTGTGTCTTTAAATTTCGGAAAAGGTTCAGTAGGTTGATGTCCAACATTATTTATGTTTCCGCCCAATTCCAAAACACCCAAATTTATTGCTATGTCTTTTCCAAGCAAATTCCTTGATCCGTCTCCAATAACAAAAACAGTACTACTTTCTTTCCGTCCATATGCTTTTATCACTTGTAAAGGTGTTGAACTTCCATAGGCCAATAATATCTTGCTTGACTCCTTCACTTGCTTCACTGTTGAGCAAATAAATAAACTCGAACGTCTTCAGAACCTTTGTATTAGATTCATATTTTCAGTGCGTAAATATGATCACGTTTCTCAATTTCGTGCTAAGCTCAAGTGGTTGCCTATCAACATTCGCCGATCGCTGCCTTGGCGATAAGACCGCCTTTGTGTATCTTCTTAGTGTAAGGTATTTGTGATTAATTGTAATTGGTGCACAATAAAGATTTATTATATTGTATTGTATTGCTTGTAACAGGTTATCTTGTTTTTCTTTAGAAACTCCCAAGTTGTATCTGAGATTAAATTCACCATGCAACCCGAATCAATCAACATTTCTAAATTGACTCCACCTATCTCAAATTGAACTGTTACGTCATCATTTAAGCTGAATATATACTGAACTTCTCCATCATTCTCAAGAGAATTAATTGTTGTTTCCTTTCGTTGTCGTTTCTTATTATAGTTTTTGTCTCCTTCTTGATTTTGTTGCAGTTTCTGTTTTTGTTGGTGGGTTTTTGTTCAACAACATCTCTACATACAACTCATATTCTGCAAATAAATATTTTTTCTCTTTCTTTTCTGATAGTGATAGTTACATTTCTTGTCTTTGGCCGGACAAGAAAATCTTTGATAAATATGATTAGGATATTCATATCTTGTACACTTAGGCGTTTTCTTGTCTTCATTATATTGTTTGTCTTACCTATTCCATTTATAATTATCTTTATTCTTAATTTTTTAGTGTATTAACTTCATTAGTATTTGTCTTTTCTTTTTGTTCATAGCTTTCTAGTTGGTAATTGACAATTTCAAGAGTATTAGCAACTGAAGTCACTTTATCCAATGTAATTTCATCACCCATAGTTAAAATTTTCTTTCTTAATTCTGATGAAAGACATTTCGCTATTATTTTATCGATAATATGTTCGTCCGGTATATCAAATTTACGTTTTACTGCTTGATCATGAATTTTAATAAGGAATTTTTCAAAATTTTCACCTTCATCCTGCTTTATAAGACTAAAGATTTGCCTTTCATAAGTTTAATTTTGTTCCGGGAGAAAATAGTCGTCCAGCTTGTTTATAGCTATCTTAAAATCGTCATTGTTTCCTTCCGATTCTCCACTAGCTCCAGGTAAATTATAAAATATGTCTTGAAGAGCAGCTCCACCGAGAACCAGTAATGTGGCCCTCTTCTTAGCAGGAGTTGTGATTTCAGCGGCTTCAAAATAGATATTAAGGGACCTCTTCCATTTTTACCACCTTAAACCGACCGACGCGCTGTCTAATTTATCTGGCGGCGGAAGCTGGTTCGCCATGACTGGTCTTTTGGAACGACCTGGAAATACTTCCAATTTAATGGAAGTCCAAGTACTTCAAATTGAATGGAAGTCCAAGTACTTCCAATTGAATGGAAGTCCAAGTACTTTCAATTTAATAAAAGTCCATCATCCATGTCCAAAGTTAAAATGTCTTATTTAAAAGGAGCCCAAATAATCATTTAAATTCAATTGAATAAATTTCTACTATTTTTTTAATACTGTTATGTACACCCAATTGAATGGAAGTCCCAGAGATTATTTCACAATTTTATGCAAATAACCACAACAACTCTGATTTAACAGAAAACTTCAAATAATATCTCGAATTAAATGGAAATCCGTTTTAACATCATATTATTTCCAATTGAATGGAAACCTTTGTATTTAAGAAGCTTATTAATAACTACTTACATATAAAACATAAACAATAAACATCTATCAAACATAAAAACAATCAGCTGGTTTCTACTAGCATACTTACATCAACACGTAGTCAACACGATGAATTTATAGCAATAAAAATAGTACCAAAATATTCCACTTTCTGGAGAAATGTAGGTAATTTGAAACTGAATGTATTTAAATTTAAAATAACTTGTCTTGGGTTATTCTACATTATTTATTTTCTTATATAAAATATTTTAACGCTGGTATGCTAAGTTTCTTACTAATTCAAAATAAAAATGAAATTTATTACAAAATGAATTATTATAAAATGCACAATTATTTCGTAATTTAAGTACAAATCGATTACAGCTTAAAAGTCTAGAGAGAGTTTCTGAACTAGGTAACTTTCTAATTTTATACTGTTTACAATTACACATAAGTAATTAAAACATATTCTATAAATTGATTTTAAGAGTGTGAAGAACAATACCCATAATTGACCTGAGAAATAGTTGCCGTGAATAATGATGTGAGGTATCTCAAAAAATTGCTGATTTTTTCGTTATTATGAAATCACTCATTACATTTTTTTTTCTAATCACAGGTACTACTGTCTAATTGAGGGCATACCATTTGCAACTTACTGTAATGGTGAATTAAAATATTAACCTTAAACATACATTCAATCATAATTTTTCTAAGTCTTTACCGGCTTGCAGAAAGATTTTTATTTTAACCTTTTTTTTTCTTAGCATGATATTGTTTTAATAATTAGTCGTAAATCGAAGAGCGAAGTGAACCGAGCGACACAAGCATTGCGTCCGAACATCTACAGGGGAATGAAGAGCCACACGCCACACTCCCCCGTTCAATGATTACTATGAAATAAGTGCGCTCTAAAGTAAATGTCTTAAGCAGGTTTTTGTTTCTCGTATAGACGTATTTTCGCACTTAACACATACAAAATGTTTGCATGTGGATGTGCTGCTATAGGCTGCACTTCTAAAAATTATTATATATACAAGTGTTATTAAAATATTGTTATTTATAATATATACGTAACATTTTAAATAAATAGCTCATTAATCAATTATTTAGGTAATTGCTGATTTTTCATATTATTTATTTGAAATAACCGGTCACACAGGCCTGCAAGTTTGTTTCAAATCCGAAGCCGCCATTATTGTAAATACATTAATTGATTCGTGACGATAGTGAGTTGTGATTTTGCCGCATTATTCAAATTTAAAGATTATGGTGTTTTTACTGGTCTCAAGTGTTTACCGTTTATATTTTTACAAAAGGACGTTCGCCGTATTAAAGTTGCGCCAGATTACCTTGCTAGTGATTTTTAGAAAATGGTAAAATCGGTGAATTTTGTTTAAGATGTCCGTAAACAATTATACATAAATGCCAAATGAAGAGATGAATGTGATTTATAGCAGTTTTCTTAACCTACTCTTACTGTTTTATTGCATTTGAATTAGACACAAAAAACGACGTATTAAATGTTAAAAAATTAAGAATTAAAATGTTAAAAAACAATATCTGTTTTACTTGTTATTTTCTATGCATGATATAATTTCTTCATCTGTTGCGTCGTGATATTTTTATTTGCTGAAATTGGAGATTCAGTATGCATACGCTTTCTGATATTCTTATGTAATTCTGAATATTTGTTTCATATTTCTTTTTGATCGGGAAGCCCACACGATGCAGACCTTTTGTCGTTCCTGTATAACAGAAAATGTGTTCTTCGAGCTCCATTATGTGATTTCCAGTTCGTCTTATTTCCACTAGTCCTACTATGTCGTATTTTATGTTACAGTACGATTCACGAAAGTTGACCACAAATGGCGGCCGTCTGCGCATGTACACTCACTCAGTCTTGACGCATTGCGCCCCCCCCGCACACCGCACCTCCAAAGGAACCTAAAATATGACTTCTGCACAGTGGTCAACTCTCGTAAATCGTACTGTACTTAGGGAGTGTTAGAGTAGTATCAATCATTGTGGCAATAGTAACGATCTTACATTATACGTGCAGTATAAATTTTGGCTTTTGTAGGATATATTTTTTTTTGTTGTTGCCTTACTTTTCTTGACCGGCTGCTTTTTATTTTGTAAAGAATTTGAAGAGCTTTTGGGTGCATTTTCTGGTGATTCGGATATTACTCTCTTATTAGTTAGGTTTTAAGTGGAGTTTTTGTTTTTTACAGGTAGTACTATGAACTTATCACATTTTATATAAGCGTTGTTTCCTGCTTCTTTTTCTTTCTTCAGCTGGGACTGTAAATCTTTGCGTTTTTTCAGCACCTCTTGGCGAAAATCTTATTTGATATAGTATGGAGACTCTTTTAAACAAGTTTGATTTTGTTGGATTTTTAATTTAAGCCCCATTGTATTGAACGTGACAATCACTGACTTTTTCGCCTTTTTTTCTTATTCTTCTTACAGCTTCTAAGCCACTTTCAAAATTATAACTGAAGTACTTATTATTTATGTATAATATTGCATTTTCTAAGTAGTGGTATGATTTTTCCAAAGAAAATTAAGTTTTTGCGTTTCTAAAATCTTTCCATATACTTAATTTGTGAAGAATGTTCTTCCATTTTGTTCTCTAGATGTTCATTTTTAGCGTCAAGATTTTAAAATTTTTCATTTATATTACTGTTGATTGTATTTTTTTTGTAGCAGTTTTTTGTTGTAGCATTTCTTTTTGAAGTTTTTCTGTTTTATTTCTTTCATATTTGTCGAAGGTTGGTAAATTATCTGTTTACTTATAATCGGTTATTTTTTGTGACAGTTGAGAACAGTGACGCCTGTTGGTAGGAGTGTGTATTAGTCACTGTTGCTGGGTCGATAGATTCACTTGCCAGAGCTATCACAATCGGTGCAAACGTAGTTTGTAAGGATGTCGAAAGATGGCGTTAATTGTTCGTTAACTCGTGTGTCACTGGGATTTCTATTGCTCGCTTTTTAGATTATGTTATTTAAATGTATAAACAATAAGTCTCTCTATCACATTACGCAGTCTCAGTTATGTTCAATTCTTATTTATACTTGGTTTTAGCATTTTCCATTGTTTAATTACTACCGACACTTGACACAATCACGAAGTAGCCGTTATGAATTCAAACGAAGACAAAAAAGATCAAACGATAAGATTTTGCTGTTCACACTAGAATATATTCACTTTGTTGTTCTGTATATTGTCCTTGTAGATTTTTTCAAAATTCACAGAACTATTTACTTTTTGTGTCGAAACTGTTGCTAAATATATTTTTTATTTCACTTTAAACGTAGACAAAAACATTGCGATGTTTACGATGACAGCACAGCGCCCTCCCTGTCAATTATGTTATAGTCATTACATTAATAGAGAATTATTTATTATCGGATTGAATATATATCCACTTATTACTTACAAGTTTTTGCCAAATATCAAGTTACCCTATGATAATATTATAATTACACGAGGTTGGAGTATCCTTAATATACTCAGTCAAGTTTGACACTTCACTTCATTGGGTTTCCGACACTAGATTGTACGCTTCCTAGTTTGCACAAACAGTAGCTATTTTTTATCACTTTGCACTCGCTTCGGTCTTGTAGCGTGGAGTATAACAGTTTGTCTTGTGTAATTGTCAAGAATTTAGCGGATGGATTAATCAAAGCAAAAGTGTTAAGGCTATTAATATCATGTAGTATTGGTAGATTATAAACATATGATATAAAGTACATATCATCTTTAAGAGATACAACTAATGGAATTTTAATGTCAAGCAGAAGCAGAATGATAAGTTATATCATCGTTTACACTATAGGAAATATCCGCAATATCTATGATCTTATGAATATTATCTAGACTTCAGTATAGAGGAAGATTTAAAACTATATCGTTATTTTTTTAATAGGGCTTAATATAGACGGATGAACTGTATTTTGTTTTCCTCGTAAAATAGCATTAAAATTATGAATAATTGAAGATCTTTCTAAATAACTGAAAATCATTTACATAAGAAATGATCATCACCAATCATCATTATGTATGTAGGTAACTATAAAACTATTGAATATAAATATATTTTCTTTTGATAATGGATCTGAATGGCGTTTATCATCTTGTAGAGAATTAATAGTGTCAGTAAAAGCTTTGGCGTCATCCTCGTCAAACGTGTCAAATAGTTGTTTAAGGATCAAACCACGGATTCGGAACAATGCACATCATTTAAAGTTGTTTCTTTTAGAGTGAGATAGGGACACATAATTATTTTGGACTATAATAAATAAACTTTGTATGACACTTAGGACATTCTTGTATTCGGTTTTCACCCTAGTGGATTGATGGTTGTTGCAAATATTATTACATATTTCTAAACTATGCTGGAGAGAATCAATATGGGATTTTATATACGATAAATCGGAAATTTCAGGATGTTCAATGGTCATTATACAATATTGAATTACCTATCTATTAACAGTCGGAGTAGCGAAATTTAATGTTGCGGAGAACTCTGACCCGATAACCCTGGCATAGAATAATTAAATACTGACTAAAGATATAATTTACGTTATAACTTAATCTAAGAGTGGCAACGTCTGAAGCTGGGGCATTTGATGTGACAAGTAATTTTTTTTTTTGGAATGACTAATATGTTGTCAACCTCGCGGTTTTTACAACTTCACCGGGCTTTGTGGGCCGAGCAGAGTGCTCCGCCCGAGTGTCTTTACCTGTGGCTGAGATGTTAGGCCTATTCTGCAAATCTACCGGCTACCCAACCCTCAGTACTGGAACACGACAAAGTTAGTATGGCGACAGGAATAGGTAATGCGGTAAATTCTTACCCGGCATGGTAGAGTGATGTATAGCAGCTTAGGAATACACCGCCTTAGCTATTTTTGCCGCCATAATGACTCTGCCATGTTCCGGTGTTGAAGTTAGGGTAGCCGGTAAATTTGTTAGCTGACCTGGGGCCGAGATGGATGGCCTAGACAGCGGTATTATATACGTAGCATGTTAAGCATCGTCGCACCTGTAACATCTATGGTATCTACAGGCGACGGTTGTCTTCTAATAAGAAGCAGAGTTATTGAGGTAACTCTTTTTCTAAGCTGTTAACATGCTTTAATGTTATGAATGAGTGTACAGTAGTTATTCTGTGGAATTTTTAATATCTGTATTTTAAATTTGTATTACGTTGTTGTACTATATTACGTCTCAATTTAAAACATTTTAATAAAGTTTTCCAATTACATATGTTCATGTTCTGTCATAAGATACAAATGGTACGAAGTTCTATTTCTTCATAAAGAAAAGATGAAAGTACAACTCCGAGCAAAATGCTTGCATTACAAACAGATTAAGAATTCGTAGAATTCGTATTAATAAGAGAGCAAATGTAATTTCACTGAACTTGTTTGCCATACCTACCTACCAGTGTTATAGTTTCCAAGTTCATCATACACACCCATACTATTAACATAGATCCAAAAGTCTGATTGTTATTCGCTGTTTCACGGCTGGGGTAGAAACTGCTAAACCGATTTTGATCAAATTTAATACGTATACAGCTGAAGGTCTAGATTCAGACTTAAGCTATATATTTTAGAAATTAACCCTCAAAACACTATAACAGTGGAATGGAGTTTGTATGAAGGTAAAAACTGTTGTACGCTGACGAATGCGAGGGTTCAGCTATCGTTATATAAATGTATGCTATGAGGTTAGGTAAACTACAAAACTAATTAACGGATTTTGATCAAATTTCATAACTTATGCAGTTGAATCCATAGTTTTCTGGTAATATGTTTTCGTGTATTTTTAATATTCAAACTCACTATTCGCTTTATACTTTTTTGATAGGATAACTATTACTTTATTTCGTAAAGCTGTTGTCTTTTGAAACCTTATGTGCTCGTATGTCAGTCACCTCCCAAATCACAATGGCGAGCACTGTCATTTGCGACCTCAAAAAATAAAGTGCAGAAATAGATCGTTTTTGACTTATTTCGAAAAATTATTTTATTTAATACTTTAAGGGCCACTTGCACGTTCCCGGGTTACATTTGACATTGAGTTAAACTGTCAAATATAAGGTGATTTAACTCGAGTTAGACGTTAACTCAGTGTTAAATGCTTAAACCAGGAACGTGCAAGTGGCCCTATTGCATACAAAAAGCAATAACCTTATCTTTCGATTATAATTGAGATTACATAAACATTTTATAGAATTACAAAAAGTACATAAAAAATATTGCTGTCTCAATGTCACAGAAAAACAAAATAGTTTTTACTTAACTTTTTAATGTTTAATGTTAATAGTTTTCGTCATCTGCTGTTTTGCTTTGCTAGATAATAGCTGGTTTATAACATCGGACACTAACACAGCTGCGGGTGGATACAACAGAATCTAGAGCTCGTTAACAATAAATACGCAATATTCTTTTCTTTCCTCTTTACTTGGTTCAATGAACAATGCGGACAATACAAAACTGCCTAATACTTTTACAAAAGGGTGACTTTTGTCTATTGTGCCAACAACAACGCTACCACGTTTACTTTATTGTAATGTAGACAATATCAACCGTTAGAGTTAGAATTTAGCTAAAAAACATAAAACAAAATATTTATATGCCCCTATCTCCGATTAGGTAGCAAAGGTACAACCAGGGCACCTACATCTAGCCAAACTGAGCATTAACACACCACAATGTGGTACAATTTGTTGGTACAAACAAAGATCTTTTGTAACAGCATCTAATCCACATTTTCAGCAAATAAATAAATTTCATTTTTTTAATTTTCACGCCAAGTCCCTTACGGGATAAGCAGAGAGTATCGAGTGCCAAACCTCACAATCCGGGCAGACCTGGATTTTGTAACTGTTCTCCGACAAACGTTTATCCTCATTATGATTTTTTTTAGAATATTGGAAGGCAAACAAGCAGTCGGATTTCCTGATGGTAAGATATTCACGCCACTTCGTAATTATGCGTTGCCATCCTGCGGTCGACATGTTAGAACTCGAGCAAAAGTAAGTTTACCGGTTACTTTACCCTATGGATCGAAACACGGCAATGGCCAGGGCTTGCCGTTATGGCGACAGGAATAGGCAACGTGGTGGTACCAGTCCGGGCGAGTTGCTGCGAAACTTTACCACCTAGTAGGATGGTACGGTGTTTATGACGGTAAGCCTATGCTCGCCTTTTATGAGCTGCCTGGAAGGAAGGCAGATGGCTATTCTACAAAGGAGCCTGGACTTACACGGGGAAAAATCACGATGATTCGTCGACAGAATATTTCGTTTATAAGTTAACGACATAATCTTTCTCATAGTAACATTTCGCAACGGAACGATTCTCATGTGAGAAATTCGAGGAACGGACTTTTCCACTGCGAATGTTTCACCGACGGAACGATTCTTTCACGGGCTAATCGACGACAGAATCAAGCGGAGAAACTTTTGTCGGAGAACAGTTTCAGAATCGCAGACCTGCTTGGCTTTTCATATTCATTACTCCTTTCATACAGACACGCCAGTTTCGAGACTCTTGACACCACTTTCAGATAACACCCGAGCGATTTGATCATGGAATGTCAACCTTGGTCTTCCCATCCATCCACATTCGCGTTGTCGATCTGCTTTGTCAATTTTTCATCTGTCATTTTTTCTACATGTTTGAACCGGAGAAGCATGCCCATTTTCATTTAAGACCAACACTTTATTTCAATACAACTCTCTCTCTGATCTTACAATTAGGTACGAATGCAGCATTAAATGACAGCGTTACAGAATTTTCCGTAGCGCTCTCATTTTGACCGCATTTACCCTACTTTTTCTGACATACCCATCTCTCAAGTTATATTTTGATTAAACAATTGTTTAAAAACCTATTTCTTTTTGCTGTCCGATCCGCGGATCGAAGCCGAGACCTCATGAAGACAAGTCCAACACCGAACCGCTAGACATCAGAGGCGAATAAAATCTAAGTAGTATAAACTTTGTTTGCAAAAGAAATGTCAAAATACTTGATTTTTTTTAAATAAGTGAAGTTATAAATTTAAAAACAATGACATCGGCGAACTGCTGACATTTTTTGTATAAATTTGGCACTATCGACACCACACTTTTTTGTGCACATTTGAATTGCATCAAATTTT
The DNA here is from genome assembly GCA_002245505.1 of Calephelis nemesis. Classification (NCBI taxonomy): domain Eukaryota; kingdom Metazoa; phylum Arthropoda; class Insecta; order Lepidoptera; family Riodinidae; genus Calephelis; species Calephelis nemesis. Next base: position 32,223 of record NJDD01038050.1, read on the forward strand.
CTATAATAAAAAATTTAAACTCTCTTTAGTATTTTCATGTCGTATGTACAACACGACATTCCAATTTTACTGTCTAAACTTGCAAATAATAATTACCTAAATACTAAATTGATCATGTCTTACAGCCACGCTTAAAGACACCTATTAATAAATATTAATAATTGTATTTATATTATTCATAGTGTTGGTAATAAGTAGTGCAAAGAAATTAAGATGTAAGCAAATCGAGTTTTAATAGTGTGATAATTAAAATATGATGAATTTATATTCAAATTAGATAGGTAATGCATGTGAGTAAAATATATATAATAAAAGTATACATTTTATATTGTAATAATAAAATATTATGTATTTATTAATAAAGGAAAGTGTTAACATAAATAATGTTACAAAGTATAGCTAAAATAAGTTATAACATACCTACTTTTGTTACTTAAGTGTCAAATTGAGTAGATCTACTTTAGAGTCTATGCGAATAACAAGTATTCTTTAGAAATATAATATTACCATGAGAGGTCCACGTTCTGTGAAAGATTTTTCTTTTGCACACCCCGATCCAAAAATGCAAGTCTTCTTCCATGATTCGTAATACTCTCATCAATATATAATTGGATGGGCTTCTCTGAGCGCGGTCGTCAGACGAATTCCGTTAAGCGATTGTTCTATCTTTGCATTTTTGAAATAAAAAATATTTACTTTAATATTCTCATCATCATCATCATCAAAGAGCGCCACAAGTCACGATCACCAGCCGCTTGTATCCAGCGACTTCCCGCGGCTTTGACCAGATCATCAGTCCACCGGGCGGGAGGTCGTCCAACACTACGTCCTCCGGTGCGGGGCCGCCACTCGTCATTCTAAATTAGTTAAATTAAACGACAGAACACGTGATCTGATCGGAAATTTGTAAGACGGAGAAAACCACTGTATATTGTTGATATTATGATTTTCGTTTCGCCGGCTGGTATATGTATGAGGTAATTTGAAGAAAATGCACAACTAGTTTTTCGATCAAAATAAATTATAGGAACATTGTATTTTACCTGAAGTTCAAAAATTAACTGGTTCAAAATTTCGCAAGAAAAAGAACGTTAACTCTTATACTAATAAGTAAAAAAAAACATATTTTTAAAGTCATTTCTCAGAAGTGATAGGCTAAAATACTACTAGTGCACTCACGATTAGTCCAAGGTACATTTACAGCATGGTAGGTTGCAATTTGAAAAACTATTTTTGGCTGACCAAAGTTGTTTTTATAAAATTTTAAACTAAACGTATTTTGAAATGCTCGAGTCAGATATCGAAGCCAGAAACTCGTATAGTTAGTGCGAGTACCAAGACAGTGACCACAAAGACGAATGTTTCGTGACTTAATACAAGAAAAGCTAAAGCGGTTATAAAGTTTTTCTTCATTCAACATTTTGTAACGATTAACGGGCTTTATATCAATATTTGAATTCCAATCAACTGATACTGCTTTACAGTCACAAACAATACTATGACTTAAAAAAAGTTTAGTTCGTTTTAGTTTCAGTACGTTCAATCCATCAAAACAGTAAGAGTTTTGTTATTCCGATCCGGTGGTAGTTTAAAAAATGTCGACGCGCACAAATACCACTTGTATGGTTCATGTGAATAAAGATTATTCTGATTCTGATTCTGATTCTACATGTTAATGAGTTCTGGGATTTTACTAATGAGTTTACATTGGTCTCCAAATTCAGAAATAGTGGAATATTTTTGATTTGATAATTTATATTATAACCCTTAGAACTACACGTATTCTACACGTTACTTTACCTATGCCACATACTTCCAGGGTTTTTTTTGCAAAGGAGTATTTTGTAAGAGTATATTAAAAAAGGTAATATAGAATAACTAGGTGAAATTCTTTCAAAAGACAGTACTTAATTTCATGATTTCACATAGATTTTTTTTATATACAAGAGGAGGAACACGAGCAAACTGTGGGTCACCTGATGGAAAGTGATCACCGCCGCCGACGGACTTCCGCAACACCAGGAGTATCACATATGCGTTACCGACCTCTAAGGAATGAGTACGCTCTTTTCTTGAAGGTTTCTAAGTCATAATCGTTTGGAAACACCGCCCTCGGTAACTGATTCCCCGCAAGTGTTGTGCAGGGTAAGAAATGTCTTCGGAATCGCACAGTTGTTGGTTGCCACGTCAAGATGATGGTCATGACACTTTAAACTCTGTCGCGATGTCCAAAGGTGGAAATCACAGACTGGAATTAAACGAAACAACTCCTTAGTGCATTCCCCATGGTAGATGTGGTAGAAAACACTGAACCCAAAATTTCTGCGCAACGCCAAGGAATCAAGCCCATTGATAATTGAAGTTAACATTGCAACTGTCACTTCCCAGTACATCTTTGAAAATTTAATATATATTTATAAGAATTTACAATCATATTTTAAAAGAAATTGTGATATTACATGTGAATACGAGGAAAACAACAATCTTGCTGTGCATGTGTCTCGTCTCCACTGAGTGAATATTCTTTCTTGAGCCAATGTATCCGATTATATGAAATACCTGCCATAAAATAAATTTAAAAAATGTGTCAAAGTGAAACTATATAAAAAAGGTTACTCTACTGTTGCTGAACATCTGCCGGATAAGAGTGCTTGGGATTAATTGTTATTCATACCAATCTCTCGTTAACAATAATGTGTGATGAACTACTAATAAATTTGTATAAAATAATGAAAAAAATGAGGCCGAGTTTCGATCCGGTGGTAGTTTTTAGTTATATAAAATAGATTCTTCTTTTATAAATATGGCTTTCAATCGTTAATATATTCTCGTCACAAGTGCCTCTTGTAAGGTGAATGTATATATATATCTTCTATTCTATTCTCAACGAAACGCTCTGTTTCGGCTGACCTGTAGGGCTATTCACTAAGCAAAACATCTTACAAGCCATCGATGTCGTTACGGCGAGCAACGTTTTTGTATTCACTTACTTACACGCGGCATTGGCGCCGCGAGGATGTTCAGTTTTTTTGGAACTGTCTAAGATTGAATCGTTTGAGATTGAATCGTTTAAGATTGTCTAAGATTGAATCGTTTGTAGTTCTTGTAGAGAAAACTGTATTCACTATAACCTGTTTATTAATCTCAGACTAAATTGACATTAGCAATGTTAATTTAAGTCTAACTTGTTACGTAAGCAAACTACTATTTTTTGTGGAAAAAGACAGCTAACGAGCACAAAGCTTCCTTTATGGTAAGAGATAACCGCAACGTATAGACACTATTATACTATGATGTAGGTGCGTCACTGAGTAGCGGGGGTATTAGGCCAATTGTGCAAGTCTAACGGCTGCCCTACTCTCCGGACTAGAACATGACATTATTACTATGGCAGCAGAAATAGGTAAATCCTTATCCGTGCAAGTTGCTCCACAACCCTCTACGACCAGTGGTCTTGTTGGTGATAATCCGTTTCATCTTTGCTCGCGTCTTACGAGCTGCCAGGCAAGATGGCAGATGATCTATTCTACACAGAGGATCCTTACCAACATGGAAAAGTATACGACGTATGTATTAACTAAGTTATAACTGAACTAGTATTTCTATGTATAAGTATCCCTGCTTAGCACCAACAGCACAAGCATATTATTTGCTTACTTTAGGGTTATATTAATTTGAGTAATTTGTGCTGGTCCCAAGCTATTCTTTCAATTTAAAACATGACGCAGTACAGTATAACAGCAATTCAACTGAACTAAAATCACCAAACTTAGTATAATTGGTAACTGGCACACGACAGGCAGAATGGACGCATTTGAACACTTCAAGAGATTGAGGGACGAAAGGTTAACAAAATTGACAACTTAGTAAATTGCAAAAAAAATCTAATTAGATTTCAATATAATCTCGTCTAATTACTCCAAAAATTTAGTATTTTCCCCGATTCCCATTTGATTCCATAAGCAGACCTAGACGACTTCGAAATCTATCTTAACTTTAAAAAAAGAATCTTTAAAATAACATTATCTTTTTCGATGGCACTTAAAAGTATTAACCAAATTTAGATTTTTCATTCGACGAAAACCGACATAAGTTTACGTTTTGAAAAAATCGGTATAACGGGACAGCACTACAAAAAAATGCAGGTATCATTATTTGTAAAATTGACTTTCGTGCCTGTCAATTTAGTCTCTGAGATTAAAAAACAGGCTTATAAGCAAAAATAGAGCTGTCACTCGCTCGCCTTTGAAAAAATCTTCGCTCGTGGCTAAGACATTTTCCAACATTATCTGTCAAAATGAAAAGCTTTAATTTCATAGCCTAGTTCACGAGAAAGTCCTCGATTTACAATATAAAATAATAAAATTACAGAAATTAGAGTGAAAATTAATAATTGTTGTCGTGCATTGTGTTTCATTTATTTATTAAAAGCAATGTAAAAATCTGATGTTATACGAAATCGTCACCAAGTGCGTGTGTTATGGTGTGAATAGCAAATGGTTTCCCAGAATGCCGAATGTATTTGCAGCTGCAGACTTTCTGATTAATTAATTACCTAATAATATGAAGGTTGAAGGTATTTTGCCACTTCTGCCTAGACACTGAAGAACTAGATACATGACTAACAAACTAAGGTAACTAAGGATTTGGATAATTGCAATCATATTATTAATTCTACTATAACGCTTTTTGTATTTACATGTTTTATTATAACAAAATTATTGTGTCATTTTATGGATTAAAAAAGTTGCATTATTTCAGGTGCTATTTTACCAAAGGCCGGAAGGTAAAAATTAGATTGTTACTTGTCACAACATTCCCCTTCACTAGCAACCACAAGCATTTTAAAACCATTGCTTGAAGCAGATACTTCCATATTATGTGGATAAGTTTAAAAAAAATCAAATATCCCAAATTGTAAGTAAACAGTAAGCTTCTGGCAAAAGGTCAACATCGTTTAATTTTTTCTTTTAATAATTAAAATTTTTAAATCAGATTTAATATTAGTAAATTTTCATTTTAGGGTTCTTACGAAAATTCAAAAAAATAAGAAGCTTTTGCTGTTTTGTTTCTATGGAACATTTGTTTCAATGATTTAGTCAAAACAACATAGAAGATGTTACAGTACACAAACTTTAATTGGAAGATAGAAAAAATGTTATGAGTTTCAGATCAATATTTTTATTCTTATTTTAGGTGAGCTCTAAGACTCTAATGCCTCAAAAAACTGCCTATATAATGGGCTCACATCTGCGAGAAATACTTCATTAATATGTATTAGTAAAATAAAGCAAAAACGAAATAAAGCAAAAAAGAAAAAGGTATCAAAACTGATCCAAGCATTAAGAAAATATCCAAAATTGTATTTCACATGACCAACTAATGAGTAGCAGAAATTTCAGCATTCTTTTGTTTTAGTGTCAGTTAGTCGTGTGTTGGAATTTAAGTTAAAGTAGTTTTAGAGTTTATCAGTTTATCAATTGATAAATCCAATTAGGCACAAACAAATTTTACATAATTACATAAAAATATATACTCGTACTTGCAATCCATTAGATTTTCAACTATTTCAATTTTATATTACTTTTGTATTAGCGTTAAGTTACAAAAAATATGTGTACAAATTATTGTCTGTTCAATATGTATATTAACATATTATTTAATAATTCTTATGCTAACTCAGAAGATTTTATTCAACTTACAATGTAAGTATGCTTGTCGGGGTGTGATTTTACAACTTAATTTTAAATAGCTATTTCTCAACCAATTTGGCTGCTTTTTGTCATAGGTACTTACGAGTACACACTTAGGACATGATGTGATAATGGAGGTGGAAGGTAGGAACCCCTTCAATCCCCAACATGTTTGGTCTTAATTATTAGTTTCTTCTTAAATTTTGCTGCTAGGAATAGCCCTAAAATCATAACTGGTAACAAAAAGTATATTGTTTGTTAACAACTTAGGTATATCCTTTTATCTGTATTATTATAAGAGAAATAATGTATCTAAGTTATTGCATATTAGTTAACACTATTAAAATCTGTAAAATTAATAAATGTTCAGCATTAATGTCGAAAAGACAAATAAGGTTTTTTCCTTCCACAGTCTATGATTTATGTCTATAAATTAATAAATATCCCGGGATAAGTTACACAGATTGAATCTAACCCCAAAATAAGCAAATTACAAGATATTAAATTATGGGTTTAAGTTAATTATTTTAATATGTACATGAAAATACAACACTTAGAACCTGAAATGTAGACATTCTAATGTTCATCACCCAAGTGCCGGACCCCGTTGGGAACCAAACCCAAGTTTGATGTGTACCTTACCCTTCGATCGACCGCAAAATGACTTAAAATTATTTGGTTCAGTTATTACTTTATCCTTGTATTTTACTACCATTCCCTGTGAACTTTGATTTTTCTAACTCTATCATTTGAGTAAAAAAAGGTAATTTAGATTTCCTCTAATGGGATTCCCGATAGTAGAAAAAACTTGTTAAGCCAACAATGTAAGTAGGTATACCAGCTGTATTTTGTATTGATGATCTGCTACCAACAAAATGTGATGTCCACATCTTTGTAATTTATCAGAGGCGATATAAAAATAATAGGAATGTATATAGTCATAAATTTAATACACAGTTCAATTTCATATTACATGCATTTATTCTTCTTGGTTTTTTCAGACGACTTTGATGCTACTGCTCCGTATGAAGATATTAAATTTCTTTATATTTTGTTGATCAAGTAAATTCTTAAAATCCAAATGTTTTCTTTATTAATTAAAATTCTATAAAACTTACATTTATATTTTCTTTTACAAAGTAAGGTAACAAGTACATAGCTCTCCTAAAAAAACTTTGTCTTATAGACACCATAGATGCTATAATGATTGCATGAATGCAACCCAGAGGCCGAGGCGTAGGGCTTTATGTGCAATTCTACTGGTTACCTTGATATAGTGAACAAATAGGTATATGGTGTTATGTGCATTATGGTGTGTATTAGATGTATAACAGAAATCTGTGTATGAGTACATATTATAAAAGTAAAAACTAATAACATTGTTACTAATAAAAGAGAAAGTAAGTAAAACAAAGATAAAAAACAATTGGTTTACTTCTAGGTGAATATTTGTAATGTGTCTGTCAATTTATTTTGTGGAAGTTAAATAATCAGATCAATCTAATAACATTGCTGAATTGTCTATTGGAATTAAAACATAGTTTCTTTAAATTAAAGTTAGCCAACACAAATCTAAAATTTTATCAATTTATTTTATACATAGACTATATAAAAGAAAGACATTTGGCAACAATTAACACTGTTGTTAGAATGATTGAGATTGACAAAAAACAATGTTAACAATTTTCAAATGTCAACTTCGGCACACATCTTTTTAGTTTTCCTTACTTCATGTAAAAATATACTTACTTTGAAAAACAAAACAGCATACAAGATTTACTTTATTTATTAAGATATTTATATTAATTTATTAAGATACTTTATTACACATATTATGTTCACTAAGTAATAAAAAACATCACTGAATTACTCACTTTTATTATACAATAATATAACTTTATATTAAAAGAAAAGAGTGAGTATACATCACCGTCACAGAAGAATTTTGAGTTCAAATTACGAACATATAGGTGTGTAGATATCCTATCTCTTACTTTTATGTGTATAAGTAAATGTTATAATGTAACATTTGAAAATAATCTTTAAACAATATGTGCACTTATCTTACTATTCTACTGGTTTCAGTTAAACCCTGTCTCTAATCAGTTTCAATTCTTCAAGTTTTGAGTTAGTTTTAAAGTAACTTTCATTTGTCTTGATAAATGTTAGATTTTATAAAGCACCAAAATGTATTTATATTACCAATCTCCTCAACTCAAATATCACTCGCAGATCAAGAGTTAAAATAATTCTTGTCGGTTATTTCTTACTCAATGCAATTAGAATTTTCAGACCCTGGCATTTTTTATTTTTAGGACGCTTAACTTGCATGTTTTACTGCTGCCTAGGTGGTATATATGGTATAAAGTTCTTTTTTAATCTGCTGTTTCGATCTTTGCTTAAACTTCTCGTAAACTCTAACTCAAATGTCTGCTTCATTAACTGAAAAAGAAATATGAATTAAGATAAAACACTAAACAACTTCTTAAAAAACGCAACAAACCTGTCGTTTCAACAATTTCCAAAATTTTAAGGCATATTTTAACAAAAACTTTATGATAAGTTTTTCGTTGCTCTTTTCATTTGCTTTTAATGATGAAGTAAAAAAAAGGAAAATATGTGTATTACAACTAAAATAAAGTATTTTTATTTACAATTTGTAATAGAAATAAAATAGAATAGGTCATGTTGTTTTAATGTTGTTTTTTCCGAGTTGACTTGACGGTGATCGACATAGACATTAAATTTATACAGCCATGTCTTTATTTGTTTAATAAAAACTGACGTCGGAAGTCGAAAACAAAGTCAGGTTGAATTTCATTTTTAATAAAACTTATTTACAGATGAGAAAATATATAATTGTACTTGAAATACTACTCGTTTTCAAGTAAATGCTGTTTCATTCTTATTCGGACCCATTCTCGACAAAGGAATGTAAAGCGTGTGTAAATACAGGGACATTACCTACTATCTATTCAATTTATTGCCGTCTTAGTATTGTAAAATTAGACAGAAATTTTAGAAGTATGATGACAACGGAATACCATTTCTCTAAAACTAATCTAATATTAGAAAAATTTTAGGTTAGTTTAGATTTAGCGGTGACACAACAAAATCGGCACCACTGTGTCAATACAATAAATAAAAATAGTCTTGCTGTGCATGTGTCTCGTCTCCACAGAGTAAACCATTCTTTCATGGGCCCATGTACAGTTTTACAATAAATTTCCCAATTATATGAAAGGACTTTCAAACAATAAATTAAAAAAAATGTTAGATGAAAATTAAATGAAAAGGGTTGTTATAATACTGCTGAATATTTAGTCAAAAAGACCGCTTGGGATTAATTGCTCCTCATGCCAATCTCTTATAAATATAACTAGCGGCCCGCCCCGGCTCCGCACGGTTATGAAACCTTCCTCTTCAATCACTTTATCTGTGGTTTCGGATTTATCTATAAGAAAAACGCATCAAAATCCGTTGCGTAGTTTTAAAGATTTAAGCATACAAAGGGACATAGGGACAGAGGAAGCAGCTATGTTTTATACTATTGTAGTGATGTATAATTACATTAATTATTGTACACATATTTGAAAATAAGGAAAAAGAGAAAAGACCGCTGAGTTGTTGCCGGATCTTCTCAGTGTAATGCCGCTTTCCGTTCCGGTGGTAGATTTAGTATTATATAGAGTCGTCACAAGTACCTCTTGTAAGTCAACGTGAAATAAAGATAATTTATTATCGTGTTGGAGTCTTCTTCTAAAACAAACCTTGTTCGTGCCCAAATATATTTACTGCTTCAAAATTGAACGGCGACTGCTGACTGCCGCCATAGCTAAACTATTTATAGACATTGTAGGTATTCAGTCGACGTCAATACTTTTTTTAGAGGTCAACATAACATTCAAGCGGATAATCAGTAGCGGCATTTACTTCTGCCAAAAACAAATAGTTCAAATAATAGTTTAAATAAATACTTGGTTAATAATAAATACAAACCGATGTACAACTAAGGCAACGTGATATAATCTAAACATATAATAAATATGTAGAAGGGTCAATTCTGTACATTGAAAATATTGAAAAAATTAAATAGCAGGGGTGTTACTGGATCGATACTCGTATCAAACCCAAATGTGTGATAAAAAAATTGTCTGTCTGTCTGTTCGTATGTTCAGGCATCACGTGAAAACTAACGGTTAGATTTCGATTAAAGTTAGTGTAATTATACCTTATTATGCTGGGCTTAAAATGGGATAGTTTTTATCCGGGAAAAATCTTAATTTTTCAGTTTTATCACGCGGAGACCGACATCCGCGCGGACGGAGCCGCGGGCCCAAGCCAGTTTAGTATAATCCCTGCTAATATTATTAATGTCAAAGTAACTCTGTCTGTCTGTCTGTTACGCTTTCACGCCTAAACCAGTGAACCGATTTTGATGAAATTTGGTACAGAGACAGAATAGACCCTGAGAAACAACATAGGCTATTTTTTATTGCAAAAAAACTAGGGGAGAATGGGTAAAAAGAGGGGACGAATGTTAATATGGAAATTCGTCATTTTTAAAGCTGTAACAGTGAAACTTTGTATTTAGACACTTTATGATAAACGAAAGAACATAGGCTACTTTTATCACTAAAAAATGAGGGAGAATGGGTAAAAACAGGTGATGAATGTTCGTATGGAAAAATTTTCATTTTTGAAGATATAACAGTGAAACTTTGTGTTAAGACACTTTATTATGAATGAAAGAACATTCCCAATAAAGTGTCTTAACACAAAATTCCTATCCTATTCCTGCCTCAAAAAATTTCGATCTGGCCCGAGCGGTGCATCAAGAAAATCTATGAAGTTAATATTTTATTTTTCTAACAGTCTTTAGAATCCTACTAATATAAAATAAATGCGAAAGTTTGTATGTTTGCTTATTAGTCCTTCGTGCAAAACTTGCTTAACCGATTTTCATGAAATTTGGCATACACATAGAAAGTAGCTTGGATTAACATATAGGATAGTTTTATCCCGAAAAATGTTTTTCTGTGGGACCATTAACCACGCGGGCAACGCCGCGGACAACAGCTAGTAAGTTATACATCGATTTAGATTGCCAACAATTATTATATTTAGGCAGGCAGATAGCCTATCCAACTAACACTAGTTGCCACCGTAAATTGATTATAAATGCAAACAATATTGTTGGTATGTCAGCAGAAACAGTAGGTACCTACATGCAACAAAACCAACAATATTTAATTCGTAATATGTATTTAATATAAATTTGTAATAAATTATAACTTCACCGTGACAGTACTTTCGTATTTGAATAAAGTTTCCACAAAAATAAGATAAATATACTGTTATGGTGACAACCAAGTCACCAGTGCGCGCGTAGCCTTACAACGAAAATAAAAAAAATATCCTTCTTAGTGTGTGTGTGCGTAAACATCATAGGTAATATACATTCACACAGACACGTTTGTTTTAGTTTAAGAGTCACCAGATAGCGGTAGTTTCCATAGGAAACCGAACAACCGCTTTCCCTCTACGGACGGTTTTTTTGACTCTTTGATGCTGATCATTGTTTACACCTTGCCATTATTAAAATTAATATCACTACTGGGTCACTCAAAAACGACAAAAAAAGTAATTAGGAACATATTTTTTCTATAGTTTTTAAAGAAGTATGCATTAACATAATTAACAGCTACGCGCCATTATATCTATTAATAAGTTTAAGGAGATTACACCATGACTCATGAAGGACGAAAGACCTGACTGTGTGCCAGCAGGAAGATTTCACTTCGAATTTTACGTATTACCGTGTAAATTCAATCAATAATACCCTACCGTTGCGGTATCGAGAGGGAGCTACAAAGTAAATATCCAAATAGTTGGTGTTTGAAAATGTGTAATAACTTTAAACGTGTCGCACAGTGACTCCCTGACTCCTGACTCTTGACCTGCATCTGCTAACCGCCATTTTTATATTATGTATGAATTGAATATTTGATATTCGAGCCCGGCGCAACACCGGGTCATATCAAAATCCACTCTGCAATTTCAAAATTCAGTCTGCAAATAAAAGAATAGCATACTACCTATAATAATATTTTCTGTGAAATTGGATGATTTTTCAACACACTTAATTTTTTCAAAAGTAACATTTCAAAAGTATATTATATTATGTATGTTTTTTTTAATGAATTCACGTAAAATCCTAGACTGTTATACCTTATTACATAGATGATAAAACGTAGATATTATTAAGCATATTTTAAAAACAAGTGCTCTAATGTTCTTTTTCAGATATCCTTCAAAGAAAAATAAACCTTTTAATTTTTTATTAACTTTTTTTCACTTTCGACCGTCATTGATTGAGGTCTTAAAGAATTGTATTTAAGATGTAAAAATCTTCAATAATAATTATAAGACCGACACATTTCAAATCTAATCTAGATCTAATCTAATAATCGACAACCGCTAAATTGTATCAAATCAATATGTGTGTGTGTGTGTGTATGTGTGTGTGTGTGTGTGTGTGTGA
>NJDD01038050.1:70001-87896 GCA_002245505.1 Calephelis nemesis
TGTCGGTTCTGCGAGAAATGTAACCTGCCGATTGCCACTTCAGCTTGCTGACTTTCTGAACTATGTCGGTTTTTCTCGTTCTCTTGCGGATCACCAAATTATGGATCATATCTCACAGAGAAACACCGAGCATAGCTCTCTCCAAAGCATGCTGAGCGACTCTGAGCTTATTATGGAGACCCACATTTAACGGCCAAGTCACAGTTCCATAGGTCATCACCGGTAATACACACTAGTCGAAGACTTTCGACTTTAGGCTCTACGGTAATTTGGACAAGAAGATACCCATTAACTTCCCGAACACTGCCCATCCGAGTTGGATTCCGCGATCGACCTCTTTTTTGAACTTGGATTTACCTAACTGAACAGTTTGACCTAGGTACACATACTGATCAACAACTTCAAGAATTGAGTACCCAACGTGAACTGGTATAGGTGCAATATGAACGTGGAATATGACTTTCGTCTTGTACAAGTTTATCCTAAGACACACCTGTTGGGAAACTATATCTAGATCACCGAGCATTTTGCTCAAGTCTTCCAGCGATTCCGCCTTGACCACGATATCGTCTGCGAATCAAAGTTGAGTGATGTACTCGCCATTGACATTGATGCCGAGTCTTTTCCAGTTCAGAAGCTTAAAGACATCTTTCTGCGCAGCAGTGAACAGTTTCGGAAAAATAACGTCTCCCTGTCTTACACCTTTCCACAACTGGATCGGTTCCGAGCTCTAATCCTGTAATCGGACCGACATAATGGCTTTTTCGTACAAACACCTCAACACTTCGATATATCGAAAGTCGATGCGGCACCGCTGTAATGACTGAAGCACCGCCCATGTCTCCACCGAATCGAAGGCTTTCTCGTAGTCCACAAACGCTAGATAAAATGGCCGATTATACTCCTTGGTCTTCTGTATAATTTGGCGCAGCGTATAAATGTGGTCTACGCTGTGCTAAGCCTTTGCGAAACCCGGCTTGTTCGGGAGGCGTGAGGCTTGCTAAAAAATAAACGGAAGATATTGATTTTCATCAGTAAACACTGCCTATAATGGTTTCTTAGCCGATAACGTACAGCCAAGTCGTCCACGTGTTGCACGTTATGGGTTGGATGTCGATTTAGATACTACTAGTTAGAGTAGCTGTCTAAGGTCTAAGACAGATTTTTTCTCAGTGTAGTGTTCCTAGTTGACGTTAAGTTTTTGCCGTTAGAAAATTTTACCAGAGGAAAAGCAAAATATGCTAACCTGCAAGTAATTTTAAAAATTTAATTAAGTTAATATTTATTTTTGTTTCAGCGTTCATTCACGGACAAAAGGTATAAACAAACTCCATAATTGAATGTAACTAGTGAATGTGGTTTTAAATTACTCTACTAACTATGTATAAATGTGAAAGAGTTTAAAATACCTATAGGAAGTTTATAAAGGTACTTGTAAATATATTGCATTGTCATAATGTCTGTCAGCAAAATAAAATGTATTAATGTATTAGACAAGTAATTATCCTCTTTAACAAATAAATAGTAAAAATATTGAATAAAATTAAAAAAACTGCAATGTTATGAAACCGATTTTTTAAACATTTCGATAAGCAAAGTATCTCAAAATAAAGTTTTATAAGATTTAATTTAGAGAAACAAAAAGTCGAATAGACTATGCTTCGAAAATCAGCATAACCAAGAACTACAGAAAGACAAAGATAGATAAGAATAGAAGTCATTCAATAAAAACTCCATTTTTGAAACAAATACGTACTTGGCCAAAAAATATTATTAGTCCCTAGCACATATTAGGTATATAGTGGCAATTTTTATTTTCAAAAATACACTACTTTTTCTATTAGAAAAAAACGTTCGAATATTATTATTCAACAACTAGTTACAGTCATAATACTTTAGTAAGAATGAAAAATGGTCTTAAGCATTTAATCTTATCGTCAGCTTAAAATAGCACTCAAATTTTAATTCCTTGTAATTCTTTGTGTTTGGGGCTTTTATTGCATGTCGAAATATTTAAAAATCGGTCTAGACGTGAAAGCGTAACAGACAGACTTTCACATTTACAATATAAGTATGGATTAGAACGGTTGTGGACGATGACGTCACAGAACGTTTGCTTTAAGTTTTATAATGTACCAAATATTTATTAAATATTCTTTTTATTTGTAAGCCGACATGGCAAGTGCAAATTTTCTTTTTAAATGATTAGGTTATAATAATATGTGTGTATCATAACAACAAAAACTCATTATTTTTTTTGTTATTTTGAAGATGTTAGTTTATTTTGTTCAACAAGATTACGCTGTAAACAATCTACAGTATTTTACCGATTCAATTGTTTCACACCTGGCTCTCTTTACGACACAAACATTTTACCAATAGTTAATTACTTTAAAGCTTGGAACAATTAAAATAAGATAAATATACGAGAACTGAATTGAAAATTATTTATTGCTTGTTTTTTTTTAATTAGGAAAGTATGTTTAATTTTTACAAAAAAAGTCAAATCTTACTTTATTTTGTAGGTAGTAAGCTAAACTTGAAATGTGTTAAAAAACATTTTCCATATAATATGTATAATAATATAATAATGTTATTATTTTTGTCTATCATATATTCTAATGATGTTATTATTTCAGTTGAAGCAAATGTTTTGTGTTCAAAAGACATTTGAAGACAAACATGGAAAAAATACCTTTTTTCTAGAGACATGAAGTAAAAATTTCACTAGAAAATTATTTTTTCGACATTACCTTTATCCATTTATCATTGTGGTATTAATTTTAAGAATATTGCTGTACTAACTGAACCTAGTACCAATAACCCTTTAATATTTTAAAATGTAGACGTCCCAGAAGTGGTTAAAATACATGTTCAGTTGCACAGCTAGTCGTTTAATGGAATAACGCCATACAACTAAATGTCTTAACGTTAATTAGTCGGGTTCCTGAAGACAATGTTCAACTTTACAGGTAAATGAGATGCTTCACCTAAGGGGTAAATTTCTATTGCTAGGGTAACCATCATTGTATATAAATGGCAGGAATAAAACACTGAAATGAAATTGTTATTTACGCAGGTATATTTTATTAAATCGAATGCAGTGTTCTCCTAATGCATGGTAAACCAAAGCAGGCGCAGTCGGAATACGCGATGCGTATGATTTAAGTATAAAATACATCTGTCCTATCAAGCGTGCGTGACGAAAACGAAACTAGCGCCGCAGTGTCGAAATAATGAATTACTTCAATGTTGCAGCAGCTTGCCGGCTAGCTGCTTTGTTGAACGTTTAAGTAGGATAATGATTCGACCGTAAAGCTAGGTGTGTGGTTGATTGCCGTTATTCAATGAAATGACTAGCTGTGCAATTGATAATTTTTAACTATTTGGCTGCGACATACATATTTTACTTTAGTTCGTCCATATTCTTAAAATTAATACCACAATAATTATAAATGAATAAAGGTAATGTGAAAAGATAAGTAGGTCATTGATAAATTGGGTTGTTTGCGTCCATCGACCATACATCCCAATAGACGCCGCATGTAAGGCAACCAGTTTCTGTCAACACATAGGTGTAATTGTTCTTATGTAGCATGATACTTAAAAAGATATGAACAGTATTGACCAGGTTTGTGACCTGTAAACATTGTCGCGTTATTGTATAAAAAAAATAAAAAATAAATTTAAAAATGACTGTTTGTTCAATTAAATGGTAGGGTAAAGACAGCCGCACTTCAATATACCGAAAAGATGGTAAAACTTTCCGTAGGTTGATTAAAGATAATAACATTCATAATTACATTTTAAATTATTTGATGTTTATCGGAGTTCATCATATACTGGTCGGTCATTGTTAGATGCGTGTTTATATCCCTTTCTTACACTTGTGATTTTCAAGCTATCACTTTCGTTTGCATACAGCTAGTGATGGACTAATGTGCAAATCTATTTTATCGACATTTTTATTCATTTACCCTCAATAGGATACCGGTCTTGTACCTGTACTGTATTTTGGTATTTATGTATTTTATCGATAAATTTAGGCAGTGACAGAAACAATAAACTTATTACTCGACGTACTTTTTAGTTGGCTACTGGATAGTTACTCTTTTATGTGGGAAGTCAGCGAACAAGCACACGGCTCCCTTAATGGTACCAGATAATGATAACCTATATATACCACTGACGTTACAGGTGAGTTGCTGTCCTATGGTCGATATGTAAGGCCTATTGTGCAATTCTACTGGCTTCCCTCCTCCGAATTGGAATGTGACACTGTCATTATAGCGGCAGGAATGGGTAAGGTGGTGTATAACTACCCAGGGAAGTTGCTGAACACCACTGTATTACCAATTATCTTGTTAACAATTACCTGTTTTAACTGTGCTCGCCTCTTACGAGGTGCCTGGCAGAGGGGCAGGTGATCTATTTTAGTCAGCAGACCCGGGGACCAACACGATGGAAAACTGAACTACTGAACTAAACGCGGTAGAGGGCGCTGTTATATGTCATTTAATAACATAAATATTTGAGCCGATTTTAATGAACTCTTTCGAGTACATTTGGTAGTTATCTGGGTGATATAAATTCAACACTAGTTCCGATAGGCGATGTTGCGGTCAGTATGCCATAAAACTTTCAAAGGGCTGAGACAATTTCAAAATTGTTTACAGTATTTTGACGATATTCTGTAGTTCAGGTGAGAATTATTCGAATGAATAAAAACAATTCAATTTGATAAGTACGTCATTTATGTCAGGTATCCACAAGATAATAAAATAAAAAAATTAATTTGGTTTAAAGAAACTAGACGAGAGAATTGGTTTCCAAATTCCAAATTCCCAATAATGTGTATTAATTCTCAATATTTTGCAGAAGATTATTTTATACACTTTATGCCATTGCTGCTACATGACAATGCTAGACTACATACCTACTGCACAACAGACGACTTCTCAATTAGAAGAGCATCAATTGGAATGTAAAAACCATCCACCTGAACCTAATTCCAACAGATTACTATTTTTTCAAATTTGAATAACGTTTAGCAAAAGAAAAAAATCAACTTTAAGGGGGCAGTCCAAACCACGTTCAAAGATTTTATTGATTCCCGTTCGAATGTTTTTTTTAGTAGAGGGGTTAATTAATTGCATGCATAGTAAACAATGGTTCATGTTTTGATTAAATAAATATATTACATTAACTATATTCCACTTGTGTTCCTCCCCTACAAAACGCCAATTTTAGATGTAAGGACTATATTCAAGTACGGATATTACTCTCAACCGCAAAAATGTGTGACCTTGAGACGTTGAGTTGCATAGCTGCGATGTGACGTGCAATAACAAAATGCGATATAATCCGTTATAATGTCGCACTTTATAAAATAAATATAAGCATATCGATAAAATCCATTGTTTGTATTAAATATGTCTCATCCCTAATCTTACATCTGTTTATGAATATCACGTGTTGTCATTACAAGGGCCAATAAGAAAGCAGTGCCTCACTTCCCCGCACCTCAGCTATTTGCCAGAATTGTGTCAAAGTGAAATTATAAAGAATAGGCGTCTATTGGGATGTATGGTCGATGTTTGCGTCCATTACTCGCATGATGAAATTTACGCATCAAATATGAAATGCATTTTTCAAGTGAAATGTCGCATTTCGACTACACTCGTAAATAGAAAACCTGCTAATTTGAGAATCTATTATTTTGCGAAACTAATATTATGCAGGTAAAAGTATTGTGCTGTACAATTGTAGCACTGAATTATACCCGAATTTAAATCGTAACACAGGGTGGTTTAAATAATAATTAATTGTATTAGCCATTAGCGAATGTGTACATTTTAATGCCAAGTAATCTAAGTAAATTTAATTACTAAATCAAAATATTTATTCGTTATTACTTTTCATTCCTCTTTTGAGGATATCCTATGCCTATGGCTTCAAGTACTTTGATGTTTCAAGTAGATAGAATCAAACTTAAATAGCATACATAATGCTAAGTAGTCGTGGTTATTAATAATTTATTTTCAATATTTTTTGGGAGTTGTTTCTTTAACTTTTAGAAAGTTAAATTAACGAAAGTTCTAAATTTAACCATTTTGTTTGGATTTATTTTTTGTATGTCCCTAGACATAATACGATATTGTCTAAAAAAAAATCTAAAACATCTGTTTTTCTAGAGTGGCAATCCAAGAAACCCCTAGTAACCTACGAAGTACGATGATTTTGGTTCAGTCCTACTTAATTTGGAAATGAGCTGAAATCCTTAAAAAATTATGAACCAACTTTGAATCCCATTGTCAAACAAATATCACGAAAACTCATAATTGGCGAGGCTATAGCGCGAAACCAAATTCAACGAGAATTCCTTCTTTAATAAACATTCAAAAATTCCGCGCGGTCTCATTTAGGTCATCTCGGCCCGTGTCGGTCGAAGGATAAAATAGGTATAAAATATGTAAGTCAACGACGTTCTTACTAAGTAGCTAGGGTCCGCTTATTTCCTGCCATCAGTTTATTTCCATCGGCTTGTTCGCCTGCGTATATAAAATAATATATGGTCGGGTATTGGACAAGACGACCGGTCAATACGCGTCACATGTCTCTCCGCGTCGGCGACAGACAATATACAAAGCAGTATTTGTTTATGGTGTCTAGCTATGATTATTACTACCGTGTCAGGTCAGGAGGTACTCGCATTGTCATGCTGCTTGCTGGGAAGTAAAGTAGCCGGTTGATTTGCAGACGTGACCTCAGGGTCTGGCCATTAAATAGCAAAGCAGCAGCACCACCTGTTATGTCTACGAGTACATGCGAAGGTTGTCTTCTTCTATTAGGCGAGGTACCTTCTAACTCTAAATGTATAAAAAAACTAGAGAACTGTATTTGTTACCATACTTTACGTCTGCAATTTACATTGGACGAAGATGTTTGGCCCATACATTGGTTAAGGTCTCCGTTATTACAAGTATCAAAATTCCGGCAAACAGGCCTCTACACGTTGGGCCGACACCTTTTAAATGTTAATTGCGACTACTACAAAAAATTAAATGGATTGGTTAATAAATGGCCTAATGTCGAGACTCTAGGTACTGCAGTGAACAGAATGTACTAAGATTAAATTTATTAAATATTGTTATACGAAAATATACAAATTTAAACTAATGTACATTTACGGTTAAAAATAAAATTTAAAGAAACATTATGTTGTTATTTAAGAAAGTATTTTTGGCAATTAAAACGTGAGTCTTTGGAATACTTGGTTTTATTTCTTTCACATCATCATTATAATAGGTATCATAATATATGTGTTTTTTTACTAAAATTCAATTTATATTTATTTATTTTTAATAAACATATTTAATTTTTGAAATTCAGTTCAACAATAATCAAGCGATGTTAAACTGCAAAAACCGACTCCAACTATTTCTACTTAATGCATAAAATTTCACTTGTTTTGAAAAAATGTATGGACTATTAAGTATAGCTCAAAAACCACGAGTCGAATGTTGACAAATCTAATATGAGACCACCTCGGAATCATGACCTGTCTTACTAAAAGTTCTCTTTTTCTCTCTGTTATTCTCTATCTGTTAAATCAAATTCGGTTGATTATCAGGCGAGTGAAACATACAGTCGAATTGAGAACTTCTACCTTCTTCAGAGTCGGGTAAGAACGAAGTTAAGCACGGTAAAACCACAGTTGGTTTTACCGTGTAGTCAATTTCAACGATTAGTTAATATTTTAACTCGTTGTCTAACAGCCACTCTCAGAGACGTTAATTATGTTTCAGACATTAAGTTGACATTTTCCATTCAAAAATTTAAAAAATACACAAAATGTTAATTGGTGTCTCTGTGGGCAGGCGTAAGAGTTTGAGCCCCTGAAATGCTGTAGATAAAACTTAAAACTTGAACCTACCCAAAAGAAGTAGGTATAAAACGTAATTGTTGTAGCTGTAAGTTGTACTACTTTTGTGTATAGTAACATAACATTGTATTAAAGTTAAAAAACCTGAACCAGAAATTAAAAAGGGCAAAAGTGTTCGTCATTGTCTTTATACAAAAAAATATGAAGAAAAGGTACTGCTTTCAGTAACATTATGTACTAACACTATACCTACGTAATGTTTCACATATACATTTTACTCGTAGAGGGTGTCATTGACAACGTAACGAAAATTTTTATGGCAGTTTAGACATGTATCAGGCTTTGAAATTCCTTACACGGTTTTTGTCGGAAATAAGCGGTTAATAGTTAAGCAGTTTTTCAACTTGACATGTACAGCGAACTAATTTTAATCATAAATCTGTCTGGCTACGAGTAGTACTTACCTACCAACTATGCGGTCGATACGTACTGTTACAGTCCATCCCTAGTACTAAATCCAAAATCGATGAATCTTCTATTTCTTTTATTATGGGTATAAGCGTGCATCTTCTACGCACCGGCAGTCAGTACTCAACCTCGACGAATCTCTATTCAGCAACTGACCTGGTTTCTGCCCGCTGGTCTGGACAGGGGTGAATTCGGGATAGAGTAATTTTCACGCCACAACTAAACTTTGATAAATAGTACTTAGAGTCGTGTGATCTAAGTAGTCAAAGTCTATTAAAGTGTAAACTACAAACAAATATACTTGGTACTTACCAAGTATATTTGTTTGTAGGAACTTCCGAAAAATTAGTTTTTTTAATACTATCGGCGGGGACACCATAACAGTACCCAGTGTAGAAAATTGTACTCTTACTAACCTATGTAGTCGTTTTATCTAAACCAAATTTGTAGAAAACAAACAATTCTGATTTAAACACGGGTTTGAAATAATTGATTTTGTTATAGGTACCTACGTAGTTAAAAAATTCATAACTACATACCCGCTCCAATCTCGATTGATTCATATTATAAGAAAAGGGTCAAAATACCACCACCAACTAGTCCACAGACAAGTGAAGTGAACGACGCAACGTTTCTGAGTGGAGATGAGACATTATTGTGCGATCTTGTGTGAGTTCCAAACGCAATTCCGTAAAAGCACTAATTCTGTCATATACATACTTAACTTAGCAGTAAAGTACTTACCAACAAACACTTTGTCCTTAATGTTTGCTCCAAATATAAATAACGAAACGAACGAAATTTATATATAACGAAAATTTAACTAGAAAATTATGATCCCGTATCCCGGTAATATTATAAATCCGAAATTTTGTTTGTTTATTTGTTTGTTTGTTCCTTCTTCACGGTCTATCCCCTGGACCGACCTGAACGAAAATTGATATAGTGGTAGTTTAGAAGCCGGAGAGTAACATAGGATACTTTTTAACCGACTTTAAAAAGGAGGAGATTATCAATTCGCCTGTACGTTTTTTTTCTTGTATGTTACGCAATTACTGGAAGACCCCTAGACTGATTTGGAAAATTGTTTTTTTGTTTGAAAGGGTATAATACTTCAGAGTTGGTCTCATGAACTGATGTTGGGATCCTAGAGAAATCGCGGTAAATTCTAATAATTTCTTAGCAAGAATCACTATTCTTTTCTTTTCTTTTCTTTTTGTGGATTATAATAACATAACATGCTAACATCCGACTGTGGTCACTTCATGATGCTGTGTGATGATGGAAACTCTTAATTATCAGCTCACGTACAAAAAGTACCAATTCTTCAAGAGTTTAAATCTTTTAATCCTCAGAGCATTCGATACATTTTAGTTTGTTCGGTAGGTATTTGTTATGTAGATTATGTAAAAGTTCTGAAGACGAAAATGATAGAAAATACTTCCCACTTCCCAGTATTCCAATATCCCAGTAATATTATAAATCCGAAAGTTCATTTGTTTGTTTGGTCTGACCAATCTGAATGAAAATTAGTATAGGGGTAGTTAAGGAGCCGGAGAGCAAACATAGGATAATTTTTATCCCGAAATAAAATATTTGCAGAACAGGCTGTATGGTCTTTGAGGGGTTTGGAGAAATTAACATATACGCAAGAGAGAAGATCAGTCAGAGCGCAGCGTCAAGCTTAGCGTAGAAGCATTTTCGGTTGGTTTAATTTTAATGGTTTTCTTATTGCGGGATTCGATTATGACCATACATAATAGTATCAAAATCCTCCTTTGATTTTAATTGCAAAAATGAATAAAAATATCAGCATTGAGTTGCCTTAAAATTCAAAGATGAAACGCAGGGTTGTGCTAATGGTAAGGTATTATCACCTTTGCTTGGTGAACCAGCTGAGCCGTTAGTCTCTTTTATTGTGTAATTCTGATGAATCTCGAAGATTTTTAAGTAACATATGCATGTACAGTAATTGTTTTCAAATGATGTCGTTTGAAGTAGAGAGACACATCATTGTGCTAGGATATTCTCCCACATTTACTGTGCAAGGTCAAGTATATCACAGAATCGGTTCATACTAATATAATAAAGCTCAAGAGTTTATTTGTTTGCTTGAACGCGCTAATATCAGTATCCTAATCCAGTAGGGTCCGATTAAAAAAATCTTTCAGTTTTATATAGCCGATTTGTCGAGGAAAGCTGAAGGCTAGATATCATCATCCTAAGACCAATCGGAGCAGAGCACCAATCAAAATCAGGGATTTTTTGCCCTGTTTACCACTTCGCGCGCTGCGTAAACGGTCCAAGTTTTGTAAAAATCCTGTATGATGGAATTGTTTTCCTTTGGAAGCTCTAAAAAAGTCCTTTTTGTGCTAAACAAATTTGTTTTAAAATAATGCAATACTTACGAAGCTGTTTTTATAAACATGATATTAATCCTTATTCAAATACGTAGGTATGTTATTCTTTACAAATATTTAATATCAAACAAAATTGCTCTATACATCATTCGATTTAAATAACTATCGTAGGGGATATCACACTTTTAAAATAACATCAAATGATTGAGTACTGTGTGCAATGCCGGCAAGTTGTCATGAGAGGAAGGCGGTTGCGGTAGTCCCAGTTTTAAGTCTACAAGATATTATGCTGCTCCGCCAAAGAACACTACAGTCATAAATAAGAATAATAGGGTTTTGTAACTAGAGTCTACCGACCGCGTGACCTAGACGCGTGGTCGGCTCCTTACGGAACGGTTGTACTTAGTGAATGAACTACTTTTTATTTATTTGTTCTTTCCAGAATATCATCGTATTTTAGATGAATAAGATTTGTTTAAGTTTACTTATGTTTATTAATTTCCATGTCTAAATAGATACATTATTTGATTTTGTAGTATTTTAGGGTATTTCTTTGACCGTGGATAGGCTCTTATCGTATAGTAATAAATTTATAAGTAATTAGTTTTCCTATTATTAACATTCTTGCGAAAATAATACTATATTACATACTTTTAAATAGGAATGCTGAGAAAATAACTACAAGTTTATCGGCAGTCTGCCGCTGCAAAACGGCTGCATCTTTCGCGCAGCAATAAGACAGAGAATGAAAATGAGCTTGCTGTTGAGTCGGAATATAATAAAAAAAAATTCTCTCACCTTAAACTATCTTTAATTTTCATGTACCTCACACCTAGAAGGACCGCTCATGCCACCTGGAGTATCCTGTTATTTTAATGTGAAGTTACCATTGTTGGTACATTCAATGCTCAACATTTTGTTGCTGGAATTTCTAAGTGTGATATCCGAAGATATCTCCGATGGGTTAGTCTGCCTAACTGCACAACCATGGCACCCACGACTAGCCGAGACACTAAGTCCCGTAATGTGATCGGTGGCAACCCTATAACAAACCAGGCTCTTATCCAATCCCGGGCAAGTTGCAACAATACCTTTACTATTAGTAGAACATTGAAACTTCATATTTTCTATTTGTTTTTTTATTGTCCGAACCGGAGATTGAACCCAAGATCTCAAGAAGTCATGTCAGACGCTGGACGACCACACCGACGTTGTATATTTCTAAAATTTCAAAAAACCTTCGGTTAGAAGTTTCTATAACTTAAGATACAGTTTAATTTCACAGTATTTGCCGGTGTGCAGATAGAATTGTAGAGACAAAGACGTATTTCTGTTATTTACCTGAGGTGAAAATAGTAAAGAAAACTTTTTATCTTAAAATTTTAACGAGTAGCGTTGGAGAGCCTAATATTAAATAACTTGACTACACGGGCGAAGCCGCGGGTAGCAGCTAGTAATTTATAAACACAAGTATTAAAAATGCAGAAAATGAAACATCACAACTCATCATTTTAGGCTTACCTTAGCACGTTTAATTAGACACTGGCTTACACATTACACAAATATTAGACCCTTCCTGCTCCACGATCTGACATGTAATGGCCGCCTCCGATATGGATCACTTATATTGATAGGTATCAACTCGGAGCGACAGCGGTGTTGCCATTTACAGAGCAATAGACAATTCATGTTTCTAACACAAGTTTTCACTTTTCACAAAAGGGCACAAAGAAACTACATTTTTAGACGTGCTAATAAATTCGGGACTCTCGTAAATTGTCACCTTGCCCCCGTAAGGAGGCAGGGAGAAGGCCGAGGGAAAGGAGGGGCGGTAGCCACCTGACATTGGTGTCAACCGCTGGCTGTTACAACAGCCAGGTCGTTGGGAGGGGAATTTCGTCCCCAGGTCGCGTCCGGTAGTAGTGCCCTCCCCTAGCACCGCTCTTGATCTTCACGTCACCCCGTGCGACCAGCCCTGCCAGGTGGAACCCCGTGGGGGGAAGCCCAGCAGAAGCGATCAACGAACGTGGGTAACGACTTTGTGCGAGCGGTGGGATGGGGGAGGGGGGGGGTGTGGTGTCCACGTTAGGTACGCGGGAGATCGCGTGGGTATGGCTTCGCGTCCGGGGGACGCGCATGCCAGCGATGTTTACTATGTGCGATGCGCCGATTGCTCGTGAGTTACTTGAGGTAACATTGTACCAAGCTGGGGAGGCGTACGTCAGTATGGATCTGACGTACGTCTTGTACAACCCCAGCTTCGTCTTCAGAGGGAGTCGTCGTGCCCGCACGTTTTATACTAGGCCGGCGAGGGGCAGGGTAGTATAAAATACGGAAATCACGGAATTTCGCCGCCACACGAAAACCAAGCGCCGTCGGGTGTGCACCCGCATACATAGCTGTGCAGCTATGTATGCTAGAGTAAATCTAGACCAGGTAAAAGGTTTATGCTATGTAAGAATTTGATATATGTATGATTTATTAAAGAAATTTAATAAAGTATCGTCCCGGGGGTAAGGAATGGAATGTTCTGGAATCCCGTTCCCGAATTTTTATATATACGGGCACCGGGAATCGGGACATTATTCGCGGTCGGTCCTCCAGGAAGAATACTGGGAACACTCAAGAACAAGAAGAAACTCCTAGTACAGTGAAGAAACATTCTGCGCCTCACTCTCGCCCAGTGAACGTGTAACTGTGCGTTTTATTCCCCAAAAATCTCTCCAGCCGGTGTACCATCAATTCGTCAGCCCTAGGTAATCAATATGATTGTGTACCATTGCCATTAAAAATATCAACAACAGTCTAGCGTGATAAGAATTCTTTTGAATGCTCACTTTAAAGTAAGTTAAGTGGTTTGCATGTAATCTGATTTTTTTTTGTAATGATAATGAATCTTTTAATAAATATAAAAAAAATTAGTTATATTGTATAAAGAATAAACATATTTGCATACCACAATGTAAAAAATATGCATGTCAGAAGTAAATAAATATACTTGTAAGTAAGTTGATAGTTGCAATTTCAATCGGTAAGTAAATAATAATTCATAACTATTTACCTAAACTTAACTATCAATCGTCACTAACAGATTATAAAGCCTTATAATGTCAGAAGCCATATTAAGTAGCCAATGGCAAGCTTTTTTTCGTATGTATTTCATGTCCATATAGGTCAATATGCTAATTACGCAATAAGCGGAAAGCAACTGTCCAAACAAAAATAGTTCATACTAAGAAAATCAGTCGGTATACCTAGTTCTTTGCGAGTTTCGGTTACTAACAGTGTTGAAGACACTGTATTTAAAAAAGAGCTAATTATTTGAGCAAAATAACTAAATAAAAACACCTGTTATCAAAACTTTCATTCATTTTAGGTATTTTGTAAGAAGAAAACAATCCATCTCATGCAGGACTTGACGTGCACCCTCTCGTTTTTCGGTGAGAAATGCTCTAACTATCGTGGATTAAATAATTTGGGATAGGTGTCAAAGCTGTAGCCAACTAGTTATTTATCCAAACCCGGGCAACGATGTTTTTAACAAAAAAAAATGTGAAATCCGTAATTTGAGTAGCCCGACGTGGTTTCATTAAGTCAACACCAACGTTGAACCGCTAGTTCTTTTGGGTTTTCGTAAGTTAACATAGCACCATTTTTTTTCAAGTCGTCAAGTTTTTTTTTTCATTTTGAATTGGATCATCGCAATGAAATCATCTAAATATCAAAAGAATATAAAACTTAGTATTTAAACTAAAAATTCAATTGTTTTGTTTCAATTTTTAAAAGCACTAGAGTTACGAAAATTCTGGCTTTATACTTTGTCGACAAAAAATTTGTTAAAAAAGTGTCTTCATGCCCATATCCCCGAAGAGGGAGATAGAGGCGCAACTAGGTCGGCTTGCTCCATGCGGATATAGATAGCGCTCGCGTATGCTTCTTCACTTGCCCTAACCTGATGACCTCTTATTGTAACAGCGTATGTAGTGTCTTGATGGCACGCAGGTTCTCAAACTACAAAGTCCACTTGGATTGTAGTAACTCTTTGGGTATAGGCTCGTCCCTTCCTATCACGTTCCATATCGCCATGTCTCCTGCATAATCCAGAGGAGCTTATAGAGAGGCCGATGTACTTAACGGCGATACAAGACCAAACGGATTCTCTCTTCGTGGGTGGTGGTGATCGTGGGCAGGTATCCGTGGTCAGATCGCATTGTTAGACTGATCTGACCACGTCCACTCTTTTGTGTCCTTGGTCAGACTTACGTAATCTAACTAAGGACACATGGTAAAAAATGTATCCATGATCAGACTGTGATGTTATAATATGAAATTCTTTTTTTTCCCCATACAAAATGAAATAATGTACCTAATATACACTAACGGCCAATGTTAATAATGTATTTCTAAAAATGGATTTCAAGCAATCCAGATAGCTGCGTATCCGGCAACCTATCCTATACGTAATTGCCATATTTATCCTGTCCGCAGATATATTATTGGCAAGCGATATCATAAAAATGGAACAAAATAATAATAATCTTGGACAGCGAGTTTTGGATTAGGATTGATTATTAATACTGGCCGTAAGTGCGTTGCAGCTGTAATCGAACACCCATTCGATATATTATTATACGCATTCAAATAGCAATTCTAGATAAAAACTTCACATTTAGACACAGATAAGGTGTTAATATTATTCGCACTTCCTAGTTTAATGGGTAGCCATAAATATCAGATTGGCCGGTTCCAGGTTGATTGGTGTGCAAGAAGAATTTGGAAATATTAATTTGGAATGAAATCTCTCAAAATTAATGCCATCTTAGAATAAAATGTAAGTTACATAATCTTTGTCGTGTTGTTGTCCGTAGGGTAGTGTAGCCGGTAGACTTGCATAGTTAGGTATACTAGGCCTAATTCTGTTGTTGACACCTGATGGAATTCCATTGTACACACTTTTTAAGGTAAACGTTTGTAGTTTTCCACTATACACTTTTTATTTTATACTATAGCCAACCGGTTTCACCGTTTACAGCATCATCAGGGTTTTATAAATGAAAATAAAGGAGTCTGTTTTATTTTCCCGTTCAGTATTTGCTTGTAAGTTAATGACTGTACGTAAATAAAAAAACAAACCACAACGAAGTTATACCATAGCAAGACTTTCTCCTAAAAATAGGGATTCCTATTCTTACACGTTTGATTGGAAAGTATCATTATATTTAAAATTAAAATTAATAAAATTGTAGCTATGTCGATTTGTGGAAAAAACAAATAGGAAAAAAATAAACAATAAAAATGATGTCAAACGGTATAAAATGACAGAATATCACATATGAGAATATCAGTTTGGCGGAAGAATTGATTTTGCTATGTTTTTTTATTCACCTAAATCTATATGACACTAGTTACCTTAAATCTAAATGCCTTTAGAATTACATTCAAGTTAAACGGGTTATACCTATCTGTCACGTGTCATGTGTCAATTTAAGCAAACTAAAATACAAACAAAATTCGGGTTTGCTATGTATCTATAAAAGTCCCACCTCTTATTACGTAGTATTTATATATTTTTTGGAGAATATTATAGTCAAATCGTCAAAAATATGCGAATGAAACTATTAAATTAAATTATTAAAATACAATCAAAAATTAGATATTAATATGAAATTAAAATTAATTGCTAAACCCATCTATCTCTAAAACCAAATCATTAAAATAAATTATGCTTTCTTGAACATTAAAAAAATCAAGTTAAGTAGAGGGGAGTTAATTAAGTCTAGCTGATCGTTTAATAAAGTTGGGCTATTTTAAAGTTTATTTATTTCTAACGCTTCTGGAAAATAAGTTTCCTTCGAATCTCGACTGGTGGTGGTTGGACGACCTCCTACCCGGTGGATTGATGATCTGGTCAAAGTCGCGAGGAGTCTCTGGTCACAAGCGGCTGATGACTCTGACTTGTGGCGCTCGTGGATGTCTCCCGGCTGATGATGATGATGATGATGACGTTGCTTGTTACAAAAATAAAGTAATTCAAAGTACAAAGGAACCAAGTGTGACCCGGTGTTGCAGGTGTGGTGGCTGGGACCGCGTGTCCCGATGTCAGTAGATTATTTATCCTTACTTCATATTTTCGATTTAATTCGGGATCATGATCCAGCTTGCGTCCCAAACTCTGAAGTCTAGCGCTAGTAGAAGCGCAAGTATAGTTGTTTGGTATGTCAAAGTTGTCATGTTTCCATAGCAACAAAGTTCCGAAGCGACCGTCGGGCAACCTCTTCGTAATCATAATGCCCGTTCCTCTGGGTAATTTTTCGGTTTTTTAACCTGTTAAATCTACTCGTTATGGGACTTATATGTTATTTCACTTATTATTCGTATAGCTATCTGGGACGTAGTCGTCGTGCATACTAGTAAATATTTTAGAGATTTAGTCAGGAAATGTTAATTTAGAGAGTGTTAGTCAGTAAAATCAGTATTTTTGGCCTTTGAATCAGTTTCCACCCCTGCAAATGCCAATATTTGTAAATACTTGGTAAAATAAAACATAAAAATGCATTACTTTTTTTTATATAAGAGGAGGCAAACGAGCAAGTGGGTCAGCTGATGGAAAGTGATCAGCGCCGCCCACGGGCATCCGAAAACACCAGGAGTATCACAAATGCGTTGCCGACCTTTAAGGAATGAGTACGCTCTTTTATTGAAGGTCCCCAAGTCATAATTGTTTGGGAATACCGCCCTCGGTAACTGATTCCACAAAGGTAAGGTGCGAGGTAAATATTTCTTCGGAATCGCACAGTTGAGATCGCCACATATCAAGATGGTGGGCATGATACTTTAAACTTTGTCGCGAAGTCCGAAGGTGGAAATCAACGGCTGGAATTAAGCCAAACAACTCCTCAGAACATTCCCCATGATAGATGCGGTAGAAAACATTGAGGGACCCAACATCTCTACGTAGCGCCAAGGGATCAAACCGATTGGTAATTGCCCGGTCATTGACAATTCGAATTGCTCTACGTTGAATGCGGTCAAACGGAAGGAGCTGGTATTCTGAAGCCCCTGCCCAGAGTTGAGAACAATACTCCATATGAGGCCGAATTTGCGCTTTATATAGTTGTAAGCGATGGGTCGGCTTGAAATACTGTCTCGCTTTACTGAGCACACCAAGTTTTTTCGAGGCTA
>NJDD01038050.1:87904-110502 GCA_002245505.1 Calephelis nemesis
ACCGTAAGATGGAAGCTTCGATAGAAGCGCCTTGTGCCACACCCGATCAAAGGCTTTCGCTATGTCCAAACTAACAGCCAATGCTTCTCCCTTGCTTTCGACTGTTTGCGCCCATCGGTGTGTTAAGTAAACTAAAAGATCACCAGCTAAATGACCACGACGAAAACCATATTGACGGTCAATTAATAGCTGGTGCTCCTCTAGGTACTTTAAGAGCTGGCAGTTTGTTAAGGATTCCATAACTTTGGAAAACAAGGAAGTTATAGCTATGGGCCGGTAATTGAACGGATCCGATCGGTTACCTTTTTTAGGGATCGGGTTTACTAAAGCGGTCTTCCATGAATTCGGTACAATGCCTGATGAATACAAGAGCCGGAAGAGTCGCGTTAAAACCGGTGCCAGCTTAGGAGCACACACTTTGAGAACAATCGGAGGGATGCCATCAGGCCCACTCGACTTGTTGACGTCCAATGAAATAAGTGTTCTACGCACGATAGAAGCAGATGCAGAATGTCACTCATTTAAGGCGATACCAAGTTCGCCGGACCTCACATATATACATACACACATATATACATACATATCTTCAAGCCCCTTACCACAGAATAATATATACTATCGTACAAAACGATCTCTTCGTTGTAACAATTCATACAAATAGCAACTCTTGTAACTAAGCTACAAAGTACAAGTCAGCTTGTACAAGCGCTCCGTACCTCACGAGATATTCACCTAACTATTCCCGCTCTCTTAACGCATAGCTCTATTGCTGTCTAGCATAGAGTGACACGATACCTATGGTGCTAGGGCCGTCGGCTTGCGGCCGCGGCAGCGCTGCTATGAGCAACCTATTATCTTAAATACAATGTTAGTTACCGTACTACTCCGAAACGGCTTGACCGATTTTTACGAAATTTTGTGAGCATATTGAGTCTTAGAATCGAAGGAGAAACTTGACCACTTATTGGATCTCCTTAAAGCATGGCGATTTATTTCATTCGCCATCCACTTTGTATGACAGTTTTTATATATTCTATAATATATAAGGTATAAGAGGCCAGTGACATCAAGCAAAGTATTATAATTAAAATTAAATTTGTTGTACTAGCGTGGATTTTCATCTGCTCTATTCCTGCGTTGTTGTTGCCTTCAGAAGCAGTTTGTGCGAGTATGACTTCCTCTTTGCTTTGGTTATATCCCATCTTGCAGAGTGGATTGATAATTATTATGGAATGAAAACTCGACCAAAGTTAGCTTTGAAACGAAACTAGTATACTTTAGATGCATTGTGACCCGATGCGGTTTTCGTATGTGGAAAGGAATTTCAAACAAAGCTCGCTGTCACGGTCGCCATGAAGGGATGGTGTCGAAAATGATAACAACACGGCTGTCTAGTAAATACTGCTTTATTGTGATTAGAGTACATTTTCTATAGATATGTAGAGTATATTATCTGTTACTTGATACTGTTATCTAACCCCCTTACTAATAATCTGATGTGTAACTTCACTTTGCCAACAAAAAATAATATGGTAATAAAATAAAATAACGTGCAAGTTTTATTAGTAAGTGGGTAATTGTTAAGCAATAACGTCAACATCCAACGGTCTTGGACTTTTCAGTTATTTGAATAATTATCAAGTTTTTTATGGTTAACAAAACATTGTTGTTTTTTCAGTTTAATAATAAAAATATTATGGAAAATTTTTGTACTGTAGTTTTTATACTAACTTGACTGCTACAACATATTATATTATAG
Organism: Calephelis nemesis; assembly: GCA_002245505.1. NCBI lineage: Eukaryota > Metazoa > Arthropoda > Insecta > Lepidoptera > Riodinidae > Calephelis > Calephelis nemesis. The sequence goes on from NJDD01038050.1 coordinate 89,664, forward strand.
CGTATTCAAAACCCTGCATTTTTTTTGTATGTTAAGTCCAAAACTCATAGCAGCACATTTTTTTAAATTGTATCTCAGACATACATTCATTTTCTTTTATGAAATACTTATTGTCTTTCTTTATTCAGTTGTATGTCTGAGTTACCATGTAATTTTTTTTTATTTTTCATCTGTTGAATTACTCAAAAACACCTAAAATACACATAATATTAATAACAATATCATACGCAAGTGTAGTTATTGCCCTGTTGATCTTTAAGACTGAAAAAAAAACTGTCAAGATGTTTTCAATCTTAGATGTGCTCTCTTCTAAAGTTGCTAAACATGAGTTACGATGTTCTTCCTTGCAGGCGTCGTGTTATCATCTATAGCGTCTATACGATTGGTTTGGTGTCCGCAGGAATTTACATCCTATTTTCATTATTACAAAATGTAGGAAATACAATTTGACTTCCAATCTTTTTAAAGAAGTAAAACGAAAGTTGAGTGAAAAAAGATATATTTTTCAAATTTTCTTACTAGTTGATATCTGTATTATATTATTACTAGCGGCCCCGGTAAATATTTAATTCTACCGTGTTAAATTGTATTTTCAAATCATCCAGGAAGTTCTTGAAATATACCTACAAAATTTCAACCAAATCGGTCCAGTCACATAAATAAACACATTCCTATAAGAATTAAGTACGAGTATATGTACATTATTAAGAACTAGCCGGTCTTAGCAACTTCATTCACTTGTTGTTGTCGTTTTATTTTTTTTTTCAAAGTAAGTATAGTAACATACATTTTTTGAACGTCAATTTCAGTTTTGTATAATATAATTACATTGTTTTACTATTACTAAATAGCCTATTAATCAATAATTTATAAACATAATGTTACTAACAAAGTTGTTATTGTTACCTTTTTAACTATTTGTGATTTCATTTTCTTAACATAAATTGAAATTTTAAAAATTAATAAAAAAGTAACAATGTAAGATACAGGTTTAAAAAAATACCGACAGAAAAAAAATATACCCATCTGAACATTATAAAATTGCATTAAACTAAAATATACCAAAATTTCTTAGTCATTACTTGTCAAACTTTTAAACAAAACATTGTTAGTCATAAAATACTATGTCATTTTATACATAACACAACCTCAAAAATTTAATTATTAGGCACAAATTTAATAAACAACTAAGTGATTCTAAATACAGAAGTATTTATAAAATAAATGATGCGACATAATATAACCGAACATGTCAATAAAATCATAACATGAATAAAATTAATAATTACAATTTCAAAAATAAGTCAAACAATAATTAAAATTATTAATAATACAAAAAAAAACAAAAAAGTGTAACACAATATTGACAAAATTGTTAATAAAAATCCGAGATTCGTACAAATACCTTTTTTTTATTACAATCATATTTACTTAAAGATATTTTTAAAATAAAATAAAAAACTTTGAATTCAACAAAATTGTTAGTTAAAATTACACGTAAAATAAAATTGATTGAAATATATAAGATAAATAATATGATCATTACAATAAATTATAAAAAACTGATTATATTCTCACACTTTCTTACTTAAGTACTACTTATGGTCGAGGAATTAGAAAACACCAATTCTGCACTATAAGCTAATATTTTGGCTATAATATTTCTACATTTACTGTTTTCTATAAATTTATTTATGTCGAAGAAAGACAGCATATCGCTTTGATTCGATGTCAAATTGTACAAAAAGGTATTAATATGAAAAATATGTTTATTTTTGGTGATAGTACCTATACTGAGATTAGTATGGCAACGCACATAAAATAATTTTCTTTGGCGCTTTAAATAAAAGATATTGTATACGAGTACAATCAGTTAACTGAGACTTTTTCAAATGATCACTGTTTCCTAATGATAAAACTACAACGCTATCATTATTTGTGTAGGTATTTTTAATTTTATGTACTATATTCGAAAAAGTGGAATGTGGAAAACAATTGTTAATTTCTTTTTTATTACTGTACATACTTATTCGGAAGCCCATACCGATACCCATGGTATCAGTAAACATTAACACTTGCTTATTTTGCATTAAATTATAGTCTATGTTTGTCTTGTAGCTAAAAATTGTATTACAATTTTCCACTGACACTAAATTCTGTACGCTGTAGCTAGTGGTTTACTTGTACACTCATATGGACAATTATTAGTCAGTAGGTTAACTTGTGTTTCCTTGTGACAAGTATCAGTCAGTTCTTTGGTAACTAAGATATGTTCCTGGGTTTGAGTTTGCCCTGAATTATAGTTTAGTGACATATTACTAAGATCACTTTGTAATCCCACAATCTTATACTGTAAGCTACATATTTCGGAGTTATAAGTTTCTAGATTATTTTTTATTTTGGTTTTAAGTAACGTGAGCTAATCTAATTGAATATTTTCCTTTTTTAACTTTTGGTATTTTTTATTAATAATTTTCATGCTTTTTGATTGTGGTATGGTTCTAGTCAAGTATTTACTGAGTTTTCTAAATTTTTCTTTTTTCTTCGACTAATATTATTGGATAATGATGTACAAGTGTTGTTTGTATTACTCAAACTTAGTTCTTCAAAATAAACTTTTGTTATTTGTACTTGATAACAGCTGCTTATCTTGTTCCAACTGGTAAATAGTATCTCGAGCTTCTTGTAAGTACCTGTCGTTCTAAATGAGAATTGCGGGACAAAACTTCTTAGTGTGTTTTCATACACTTTAGAAAATTATTTTGGCGTATTTCAAGTAAGTTGCGTTGCTCAATAACATCATTGTACTCACTATATAATTTTGACAAATCTTGTTTTAATTCAGAATTCTTATACGTACATGACATCTTTTATCTGCTTTTCGTATTCCTCCCGTTCTTTTAATAAACCGTTACATAACATATTTTTAGATTTTAATTCCTCTAAAGCTGATTGCAGTTTACATTCTAAGTTTTTTGTATAGTTTGCTTACGAGTCATCATTTTTTGTTGTAATAAAAAAGACATCGTAAGGATAATAAAAACTTGTTTCTATTTTCTTATAAGATAAATTCCTTTGTTATAATTCAAAATTGTTTAGTCGGTACGAATTAAATTACTTTGTTTTTTTTTTCGTTCACAACATATTGCGGGTATTTTTTACTTACAACTTAGTTTTCACATTTGAGAATTACGTACTCATTTTATTTCACAATATTAATTAAAGATAACACTGTCACTTGTGTATTATAACGTGTTTAAGACATTAGTGAATTTATTTTGTTAAATATTACATTAAATATTACTTTAATAACTACTAAGCTGATCTAACAATGCGCACCACAGCGCCCTCGCGCCTTTTCCTGACACTCTACACTTGACACTCTACACTATCTGGCTACTCAAAAGGGTGACTTGGTGTGAAGATATGTACGTTTAAATAAAATCACCTGTACTTGTAAATATTTCCCTACATTTTACATTTCTAGTTATTTGATCACTTTATACCAGGTGACGTTTTACTGTAATCATGTAAATGAAACTTTGAAAAAAATATTGTAATACAACCAACTTGACAAATGTACGTTTCATTCATTTTGTTTATTTGGTTACAGATTTAGCCCAATACTTTAGGTCTTCCACCCATACTACCTATAATATCCAGAGCAATTTAATTTTTCACGTGTTTCGAATTTACAAAACATTTTTAAATTTTAATTAATATCTGGATTACGGTTCTGAGGTTTTTTAAATTATTTTTGATCCGCCGATTTAATATCAGCGCCAATCCATTTCCCAACATACGAGTATAGACGAGTAAATATATACTTTAACAAAACGTGACGTTCGTGTTAACTCCATGTCGACGGTCTCAGTGTAAATGTAATCTGCCGACTGCAACGATTTAATCTGACGTACTTCTATTTAATCTATGGTCAATAGCTAAATTAAATAAGATGCAGGGAAATTATATCTAGCAAAATTAAATCATAAATAAATAAACATGCCTGGAAAAATAATACAAATCAAATATAATCGCAAAGTAAGCAAATTATACGTTTTTGTTATAGTAGTCAACGATACTAATACAAAGATATATTTATAAATATACCAGAATAAATTCAATAAAAACCAAGACCTAGAAATGGAGACATCTAAATGTTCATCAAACCCGACTATTCAAAACATATTTGTGTATTATTTATATATTGTATATTAGTATTATATTTTATATATTAGTATTTTATATGACATGAAATAAAGAATTATTCCTTTCTATAACATAAGGAAATAAGTAAGTAGATACATGGGGTAAGTTCAACTGTTAGCGCCAACCGTCTAGTAGTAGCGCTTCTCTTTGGCAAACTAGGGAAATAAAAAGTCATTTCTGCCTATAATACAACTTACACAGAAACAAAAGAACCGTATGCATAGCTTTTTATGTTTTAAAAACATCTTTGCTATGGACGAAAACGTGTGCTTTTGCATTTTGGTGTTTTGGTACCAATATAGCGAACCAGGGCGCATTACGTAAGTAATTTTTCGATGTTTTAAGTTTAATTAAAGATAAGTATTTATTCTTAGACCTCAAAAATGAATGTGAGAATAAAAATTATGATGTTTTTCTCAATGTATTTTTTTGACTTGACAACGTCTTAAATTAGGTTGCGGCTCGGAGTCACTCATGAAAAAGTGTAACGTTACGATGAGTCACCGAACGAGAGAGGCCCGCCGGACCGGCGAATGCCTTGCGTCTCTCTCTCACCCTTTAATAATATTCATATCAATAAATATTCTACAGAGAAAAAGACGTTGTCACGTAAAATCTTCGCCCGTAAAACCGACGTTACAGGCAACCATTTTTTTCAGTATCAGTCCTGTGCCCCAAGCACATTCAATTTCTTTAAATTTTAAAGAAAGAAAAATTTCTCCCCAGGCAAGATTTGAACTTCTTTCGTCTGAAGCCGAAGAATGATCTAACCATTTGTTCTGCTGTCTGCTGCTGAAATTTCTGTCTGATTAAATTTGTTTTCTTTAAAATTTACAAAAATGATGTATTTGATTGATTATTATATTTATAAAGTTAAAGTAAGGTGGCCACAAAATAGCATACAAATTTTATGATTTAGCGTGTTTGCATTCACAGTGGACGCAAAAATTCACCTGGATTCAAACTGAACGGATAGAAATGCTATATATACCAGTTTGTGTCCACTTTATTATCTAAACACTAAATCTTAATAAACTCTTATAAAATTAAGTAAGACAGACATAGACAAGTAGTAGTCGGGACTTTCGGGACTAGTACCTACCACCGCTCCGGAAAGGAACAAGAGCATTAAAGCGTTTCTGACTGCTTCCATTCATACAAAACCAGCTGTAATATAAATTTTAATATAAAGGCAAGTATGTAATTATCTTTAGGCCCGTATCCGCATAGAAGTTGACAAAGGAACAACTAAGTCACCCCTGATTAGCCTAAGATACTTTCTTCCACAATGTGATAGGTAGCAAAGCAAACCTATTGCCAACCGGGCACATGTTCTATCCCGGGTGTAGATGTATTTATTAAAAAACTGCTTTCATTTGTCCACCACGAAAATTGAACTTGGGGTCTAATAAGTAAGCTCTACAGAAAGTTATTTCAAAGTCACCAGGTCAAACAGCGGTTGGAGATTCGACATAAAAACCTCCAATCCGTGTAATGGAAACACTTGATGAGCAATCACAACAGTCAAAGGACTTCATCAGCAATTTATTCTGTCCCTAGAAAAATATTGGCGTACATTTAAGTGCGCATAAAACGAAAACATTATAAGAAAGAGACGTAGCCAGAATAGATTCAAGAGTTTTAGAAGACAAGTAGTTAAACAAATAAATGAGTTTGTTTAACTCGGTAGTGCTTTTAGCATAGATATATAGTTTTTAAAGAAAGATAAGTAAATGTAGGCAGAAAGGAGAATGTGTGCTAAATATAACGTGAACGTACCGTTGGATAAGCTACTTTAATCCGTGGTTTGCTTAGGGCGCTACACTCATTACATGAACTCAATGAAAAATGTTTTTACGATATTAAAGATTTGTTTTCCAAATAAAATGTTATTTATAGCTTTAAATTTTGTGTTGTAGGTAGGGATGACGTTTTTTTCAAATTTCAAAAATGTGTATGAATTTAATTTGTTTGACCAATTAATTAAGCATAATTTTATTAATCTACGGCCTCTATGCGTTCCTGACACGTCGTGGTTGAACTGACGACGTAACTTTGTATTAGCCTTTTTCCTGGGAAGATTAAAAAAATATCCGCTAGGGACAGCACCGGTGGGGGGTACATATGTTTTGAATTTTTTATTGACAACAACATTAAACATATATAATATGTAAAATTAATATGTATAATATATAAAATTTTGTTTGAATTGATAGTGGTTAATGTCTAGCGGATTAACAGCAACGTATGAAATTACTCAATCCATCTCTACCAAGTTCAAAATCCTACACTTTTCCTACTACAAACTGGGCAAATTTTCCATCCCAAGCTATCCCTCGTTCTTTGCTTATGATAGCAATGAGTATAATTATATTACTACCGGTCCTATTGATACTTTAGATTTGAATGCTACATTATCTGACGATGACGAACAGCTTCCGAATTCTGGAAACTCGAAAGCACTTCAAAGAGGAAAACAATATTGTTTAAGTTACTTTGTGTCCAATATGGAAGACAATGCGAATGATCTGGTGTATTACTTAAGAGCAGACGTACAATCTTCTTTTCGAGTCACTGTGAAGTATAAAATAAGTATAGCTTTAGATAAGAATAGTAACAAAATTATAAATGATCAGTGTCAGTGTCCAGCATCTCCTTCAGAGAACTGTTCTCATATTGTTGCTTTACTTTACAAACTTGAGGATTATAATGTACGTTACAGTTATGATGTACGCACATGCGCATCAAAATTAAAAGAATGGAATAAAGGCAAAAAATTAGGCAATAATCCAGCCAATGTTTTAACTGTTAGCTATCCCACCAAACGTAAACACCTAAAGAAATCAATAATAAGTTTTATTCTGAATAGAAAAACAATATTTAAATGATAACTACGATAAAAATCAGTTCACATCCAGATTTGTTTGAATAGTTCAAAGTAAAAAGGAAATTAGTTGTATGTGGAATACGTTGCTAAGCATAAAATATGATGATTACGATTTAAGTCTAGACGAACAGTTAATTTTAGAAATAAAAGTTGAGCAATTACTAATGAACTTAACTCCGATTGAACCTGGACCAATTGAAATCGAAGTTGAACAAAATAGTTTACAAATAAAGTAATATTCTTATATTAATAAAACGTACATTTCACGTTGTTGTCAATAGAGAAATCAAAACATATCTACCCCCTCACCGGTGCTGCCCCTAGCGGTTTTTTTTAATCTTCCCAGGAAAAAGGCTAATTAGCGATGCAGTTACGATAAAAATATTATTGCTGGTTGTTTACCGTTTTAACAATTGATGAGCATTAAAACGACATTATTATATCAATAATAAATTAATGTTATAATATTGTGCCCAACTGAGTGTCATATAAGTTATTTTATTATCAAATAGGTAAACAATATTTTTCTAAATCTAAACTGCGCTATTACAAGGTTATGTCAGCGCTTTATATTTGTAGTGCTGTGCTAACAATAACAGGCAATAATAGTATCGTAATCTGTTCTTATACACTTATACTTTATAAAATAATACTGTGTGTCTTTGGTGAGCCTTTGGGGTCTATCTCTACGAAGAGGCCTGAGAAATTTAGACCCCGCAGTATGGACAGTTTCTACCAACTTATCATTTATCTCTTCCACCGAAACGTACTCTTCCAGGCAAGCAAAGCGGTTGGTTAACTCGATTTAAAAGCTCTCGGAGTTTTGTATCTGGGCAACACCAGGTCGGAGCGTAGACCTCACTAGACGAGACCTTTCTAGCCTGACATTGATATTCAACGTGCCCCTTACCATCCGGTGATCACTCCCAGGTTTAACTGCGTGAATCACAGAGACATCGTTGAATATCCGTCTCTTAGTGGTCATAATGTAGTCAATCTCATTCCTTGTGTTACCATCGGGGCTCATCCAGGTCCATTTCCTATGAGGCGGCTTCTTGAAGAAAGAAATCATCATAAAGAGTCCCTCCTTCTCCAGAAAGTCGGCCAGCCTCTGGCCCCTTTGATTCCTAAGCCCACATCCAAATTGCCCCACTCTCAACTCATCTTCGCTTCTCTTGCCCAGCCTTGCCTTGAAGTCCCCCATTACAACATTGAAGTAAGTTTCCGAGGTATGTATGGCTCTACTAATGTCCTCATACATAACTTCTGCTTCTTCATCTTTGTGTGTCGAGGTCGGTGCGTAAACCTGTATGACCTTCAACGAGTATCTTTTAGATACTCTGAGTATAAGGTACGCCACCCTGTTCGACACACTCCCGATGGATACGATGTTGTTAACAAGGGACTTGTGGACGAGGAACCCAACACCACCTTGGGACTGCTGGTCGCCCTCGCGCTAGTAAAACAAGTTGCCGGATTTGAGGGCTATCGTGTCCTCCCCCTCTCTTCGGACTTCAGATAACCCTTTAATATCCCAGCGCAACTTGTCTACCTCCTCTTCCAGTTCAGCTAGCTTCTCGTCAGTCCTCAAAGTGCGCGTGTTGTAAGTAACCAGTGATAACCTAAGCCGTCGGATGTCCATTATGCCTGCCATAGCCGTTTGACGGACAGATACCGCCACCCGGAGATTCTTAACACCCCGGGCTCCAGCTCTCAACCGACTTTATGTGAGATAGAATAATTCTGACGACCACCGTGCCCCAAGTCTAGATCTGATGATGGAATCCTAGGGAAAACAAGGAAGATTGAAAAAATGAAATACACATATTTTAAGAGATGTAAAGACCTCAAGGAAATTCGCCTCATTCTATATGCTTATCACATTTACAAAACAGCTCTCAACATATAACATACTTTCATATATGTCAAAAGCCGAATTTGTTATCACTTTGTGAATAACTCCCATGTGAATTGCGAGTCCCTCTAAACTTTATTTGATTTTTTTTTACTTTCTTTGAACAGTTTTTTTGCTTTAAAACAGCAAACAAGTACACGGCTCTCCTAATGATAAGAGAAGAGAGCCTTCTTTGGACACCATTAATGTTATAGGTGCATCGTTGTATGAATCCTAGCTGTTAGACTTAAAGTGCAAGTTTACCGACTACTCTACCCTCTGTATAAACACAACTTATATAGACATATCTCTTGAATCGATTTACCATTAAAAAAAAAGATTGCGCTCCCTGTACATGATATTAATATTTATCAAACACATAACATTATTTATGCTACATGCAAGATAATCCAAAAACCATTATTTCTCAAAATCAGTCGTTAATATATAGACACTTCCAAAGAGGTTAAGTCTATATCCGCCTTTCTCCATTTGTCAAAATACACAAATTAAAAAATATGTATGCCATACATCAGTTAAAACCACAAATTATATAGACTTATGTACAAAGTTAAAATTTTCAACAAAAACAATGTGACAATCGTTTTTGACATTAAGCACATTTTTAAAACTGCAAGTTTAACTTTGTTAATAAAATATGATAAAAATCAGTCATAGTTTGCTGTTAAAAATGTATGGCGAAATTTTGAGATTTCCACTCAAGTATCTTAGTATACAACATATAAAAAAGTCTCAGTGTGGTATTTAATCCTACCCATTGAATGTTGTGGTTTAAGAGTCGAAGTCCTGATCCATCCTTTGGCAGCACGAAACTTGACAATGGTTTTAATTCTGCTATTCAACATACTCAACTTACAATTCAATACAATATTTGTATTGCTTTTAATATAAAAATTATTATTTAAGTTAAGTATTATGTCATACAATTACTTTGATTAATTATTACTAATTTGATTAAATATAAACTGTTATGGTAGAAACAATCACAAAAAATAATAGTGTCACATTTGCAAAACATCTTTCGTCTAATTTAAATAAAGTGCAAATATTATTGCAAAATATGCACGGATAGGTAAATTCCTATTTTTTTTTTCATAGAAATAACGTAGCCTATTTTGATTAGTGATAATGTCAGATAAAGTTCCAACGGTGACATATTTTTTAAATCGCTCCAGTAGTTTCGGAGCAATGGTCTGCAAACAAACATACACACAAATAATTAAATGTTTCAGCTTTAACATTAAAGTATAGATTACATAACGACAGCAGCTCCACCTACCGGATCTAATTGCATTTTTAAAATATACAGATAAACACACATCGAAATACCATTATAAAATTTTGACCCAATGGGTTTGGCCACTTAGAAGTTAATAATATGTGAAATAGGTAAGTACGGATGAATAATTTTACTTACCAGCGTATTTTTACCTATTGTCCCGTTTGAATGAAGCATAGTCCCGCTCTTAAAAAGTAGCCTATGGCAATCGGGATTAACATTGGCTTTCAATGGTATAAGAATTTGTAATACTATTCAATACGAATCGGTATTCAATACAAACAAAGAAACAAATATTTCCTCTTTACAATTAGTATAGATTTTATTATAAATTTTATTAGCCGAACAAAACCGGGTTAGGTCGCTAATCCAACATAAACTCATGCGTTGTTGAGGTTGTTGATTTGTGACTGATTTATTTGAATAAGGATTAACATGAAGTTATGGGTACCACGGTCCGAATAGGGTCACTTTTTGCATTAACTTTTAAAATGTATTAAAGATGTGGGTTGCCGTCACTATATTAGTTAGATATATGACGCTGGGATCTTTTTTTTAGATTTTAGTAAGTTCATTAATGTTGTAGAATGTTTTGTTATCCTATCATTAATAGTTTCCGCAGCGTATGCACTGTAAGACATTAATTACAGCTATTTTTTTACAACTTGTATTAAATTATCGTAGCTTTTGTGCAGATTCATATTTTTTTTTCTATTCAAAAATATAGACCATGTCTATCAGCGATAGTGTGGGCTTCTATTGCTGAAAGTTTTTTTTTTAAACGGTCCAGTAGTTTCGAAGCCCATTCGATACAAACAATCAATCAAATCTTTCCTATGTTTAAATATTTTTAAATAAAGAAACACTTACTGTTTACGTATCGCTTATAAATTATAATTTCGTAAATAGCCTACCTGTTTTTTTAAAATTATGAAGATTTGGAAGTTTTACCAAGCACCGACGATGGAAAATATCCAGTACAAATCTTTCCTCTTTATTACTAGTATGTGAAAATTGGGGTTAAAACAAAATTGCTTATCGTTCATGTTCTCTGTAATGGAATAGTAACACTTATTAGAATTCGACGTAAAGTCAAGTTTGTGGTAAATTGACTGAATATTCAGGCAAAATTATTGTAAGCTTTTATGGTCATTGTATAACAATTTCTTTTATGTAATTCTGATTTTAATCTAGGGAAGGCTATTTTTTCCTTTTACCAAGTGTCAAAATAAGGCATCCTTCTTTGAAATGAATTGCCTAAAATTAGATTTTGTGAAAACGGCGATTTCATAAATGTAGATACAGGGAACTGTAAATACGTTAGATATCCTATTAATATTATAAATGCGAAAGTTTGTATGTATGGATGTTTGTTACTCTTTCACGCAAAAACTACAAAGCCGATTAAAATGAAATTTGGTATGTAGGTAGCTGAAGACCCAGAATAACACATTGGCTACTTTTTATCCCGGAGTTCCCTCGGGATTGGGACTTACGCGGGTGAAACCGCGGGGCGCAGCTAGTAATGAATAAAACCTTACACGATGTCAAGTTGTCCTCATTGTAAATAGCTCTGATCCATTGTTTTCCAAAGAACGACGGGATATTGGATGCAACGTATGCGAGGTAGGCTGTGTGTGCTTTTTGGCCGGGTATTCTAGTAAGTCTCCACAGAGCTTATTTTACAAGCATGCTGTCTTTTTCAAAAGTAATAAAAACAAAAATAATGAAACATTTTAGATACGTCAGACTAGTTGGCACTTGTCAAATTGTGATGTTTTGAATCAAAATTTTTCTAACATATTATACTTTAGTAGAAATGCCGTGTACAGACAAATCTGACAGAACTAAAAGTGTTTTGTCTCTATAAATTACTTCGTTGAAAGGAGATAGCGATAATTTAAAATTATGTAGTTTCAAAATCATCAGCATTGAGAAAATTCTAAATGAAATTATAGAAATCCTGTTAGATAATTAAAACACGTTTGATAGTAAAACCATTTAACAGTATGTTACATCTGGAGATTGAGAATATAAAAAAGTGTCAGATGACATACAGTTCTAATCACGTGAAGGAGGTAAAGACTGGCGTGTGATCCGAGGCTTTCTTTTTTGTGTCGGAAGTATTTGCTATTATTATGCTATGTTTATTAACCCCCGACGCAAGGCGAGGGGTGTAATATATTTGACGTATAATAGTGTATGTTTTTTGTGTCTGTCTGTGGCATTGTAGCCCTTCAGCTGATGGACATATTTAAATATGTTTTTTAAAGCTGTCGTGATCAAGATGGTTCTTAGCTATACTCCATAGAGATCTGTAGAGGTGTTCAAGGTCATCAGCTCCTTTGCAGTTTATTTGTAAATATCGAAATGAATATAAGACGTTCCATGCGTATTTATTTTACTTTTGAGCATATGTGAGACCTAACGGTTAAAAAACTTACGAATGCTCGTACAACTGAGGTGGTATGATGATGGAGCTTGAATATTGGGGAGTAACCCTAGAAAGCCTGCTGGTAAACCCATCGAGTTTGGACTCGTTAGATTCGTAGTGACGAGATGTAATTGTATTGTTTGTTTTGTATTGTTGTACTAGGGTACTTGATAATAAGGACCTAATAAAGAACTGGGCGGTGGTTGATGGATCATAGTTTGAAAGTATTGGCAGGCCCCCGCCACTCGGCCGTACCTACAGCGATAAATGCCTACAAATTCGCGGGGAGACGCATCCACTCTGACAGTGAGTGTCGCCGCTTACGCATAGAGCTCACGCGTACGTTTATTAAAAGTTTTGTAACACGTTTAAAATAGAATGGCTAGTTTAAAGCATTGCTCATTTTATGACAGAATAATAAATACAATAGTAGTACCATTGTATTTATTATTCTGTGCCTAAAAACTAAAGCTTTGTTTCCTTTTTTTATTCCATATTATGAGAGACTACCTTTTATATTTATTGCAATATATTCTATCTACCAAATTAACCGAGTAATAATACGCATCAAACGTAAAATACTATACCTAAGTGGTCAAGTTTCTCCTCCGATTCTCAGACAAAATATAAGTAATATTTATTTGTTCAATAGTTTTAAAGAACACATTCTAAAAGGACAATGGCAGAATTTTGTTTGGATTTATGTTCACGTCTATAGATTTCACAAAAACGTAAGAAGTTGAATGTTTTTTTTTCGATTTTTCAATTTTCACCTTTTTTTTAAAAAGTCTTTCGTAATCTAAATTTCTTGAAATGTAGATTACGAAATAAATGATCTGTACAATTTAGGGTCTAGGATTAGTTGTGTTTTTTAAAATACATTTCATGTTTAATAAACCGATATGACCGCCTCGTTGGTCGTATGGCTAGGGTACTCGCCTAACTACATCTACTATCCGTGAGGCTCGGGTTCGATTCCCGACGGGGCAGGCATTTATGTGATGAACATTTAGATGCATGCATTTCCCGGTCTGGGTGTTTATTAAATTTGTTCTGGTGCCTATTTAGGGCATTTCTATGTATTAGTATCGTACACCCGTGACACAAGCATACTTTGGGGTTAGATTCAATTTGTGTAACTTGTCCAGATATTTATTTACTTGTAATTATAGGCTAATCTAAGTAACACAACATTCAAATCCAATAAAAATGGTATAAAGTATCACCAAATCGTTTCAATGTTTAATCGATTTCACATTAAATCTAGTGTAATGTCGCAACAGCTCCACTATTGTGTTTGGCAGTGACAGATCGAGAGATAGACGCTACAGAATACTTCTGTGTTTTCGGTTTCATTAGTTCATAATTACAAAGAACATGACTATGGTTATTCGTATCCTAAAAAAACAAAAGATTTCGTTTTTCGGCTTTCCCGAATAAAAAATATCTTACTTGTAGACTCAGTCAGAATCACCGAATGTTGGCCCCATTTTTTTTTACGGGACGCTTCAATTTAATGTCTTTATCAACATTTATCTAGTCACGTCAGTTTAACAGACTCCATTATGGAGGAGGCTGTTTATCTGTCTGTTTTTATAAGATTACTCGCCCAAACAAACAAGCACAATGTAGATTATAAGTCCCAGATAGTCCCGTATTTTCAAAATAGCTGATAAGACGAGCTTTTTGAATTGTATTGGAAAATACTTATTTTCAGTACATATATGATGTAGGTAGGTAGGATGATGATTCTAATGAATTAAGGGTCGATTTTTGCTGTTTCACTTTTTTAAATTATTATTGACTTCTATGTGCTGAGATACCTATTTTTTTACTATGTAACTACATCAGAATTACGATTTTGACACCTTATTAATTAATATGTCACATTGACAACTTAATTAATAAGTCTTACCTTGTCACCGTTACCGTATAACTTGTCACACACAAACAAAAACATTGATAACGTTAAAAGATCACAGATGGCGCACAAACTTTATTCATAATAGGTATTTAAATGTAAATATCACAAGTAGTAGATAAATGGGTCACTTATTACAGATCCCTGCGATCTGTATCTAGGTAACTTGTTCATCTTTTCCTTATACTGCTAGATTCTTAAATAATGTCAAAAAAAATGTAATTAGCGACTAAATGACCAGTTTTATTATCAACAGATGAATTCTATTTTATTATATGCAGACCTGTATGACCCATATGTCCGTCAGTTTTTTTGATATTATGTGAATAATATTCGTCTATTCATCATATAGCTATTAATTAGTTATGATGAGAATAATTAAATTGAGGCGTGTACAAAAATAAAAAATCGGTTGTAATGTGTTATATAGTTTAATTTTATTACATTAATAAGTATCTATATTTTTTAGATCTCTAACAAGAATATAAACGTTATCGTTAAAAACATTTTGCACTACATGTTGTACGCATATCTCCGCTTTACATCGACAGACAGAACTTGCAAGAATTTCGAACTGCTCGGCATCAAAAATTTCAATTCGAATTAATTTTACACCATAAGACGTCGATCTGATTGTGGAAGTTAATATTTTCCTGCTCTTTAATAATTTTCTAAATTATTAATTTTTCCTTGAACGTTATTTGGATTCAGTCCAACTAAAGGTGGAGGTGTTAAAGGTGTATATTCCAAGTTTTCGTACTGGAATATAAAAAGAACAAACATTCTCGTAAATAATTATATAAATATTAAAATAAATATTACCATAACATAACTTACCGGCATTGTAGACAAAAAAAAATCTCTATTAAATGTGTCTACTTCTTCAGTCGAGCAAACTTCGAAAAATGTGAAAAAAAAAAGTTTATTATTTTCACATTTTATATTTTTTAAGGAGTGCTGCTAACAAAGTATAATCCAATCTTAGATAATTTAAAATTCGATTCCTTTTTCATAAACACAATAGGAATGTGAAACTTAAGCCTCGAGCAGTCGACTCTGGACTCCGGTGTTTACTTTTGATCCTGGATATATTAAATATTCGCTGTTATGTTTGTCTGTTGAACATTATTTTGTATATATAGATATTTATAAATCAATAACATTACGCTAGTGCTCTTACAGTTAAGGGCAGAGAGTATCGATCGTCAACTGAAACTCAAGTTAATCAGGATTCTATCAGTTTATTTAACTGTGAAATAGGAAGCAAACTCTATCATATTTTATCAGTTTAGTGTCTTTTTTTTACAGAAAACGAAACCGGGAACCCATGAGCTAAGCCAAATATTAGATCGACAAGGCTGATATATTTATCGCACTTCTATAAACAAATTTCACTTTAACATATTTTTTAAAACGCAAGTCACGTTATGAGGCTAGTACTACGTTATGAGTACGCAGTGAGGCTAGTACATAGTATGAGGCTAATCTTACATTCAGATTTCATCTCTATTACAGTTTGATTAAATGTTGAAATTGGTTTTTTTTGCGTTAGCTAAGCAAGATCTTTGTTTCTTAAGCGCCCATTAGCTAGGTCAGCATTCCTAGTCTAGGGTTTTCCATATTTGGGTGTCATATCATCGTTTCGGGTATACTTAAATGGGTTGATTAGCCACTTAAATCATCAGTTCACATCTGGTGAAGTGAAGTGAAGTATCCAGCCACTGACAACAGGAAAGAGGATCGCCTACTCATCTTAATCTATCGACTAAAATGTAAGTCAAAAATTAAATAGTATTTAATTATTTTGTGATTTATTAAATATTATAAGAACTATTTATTTGCCTGATGAGTCTAGCTATACTAAGTCTAGATGCAAGAGGTCCAGGGGTTTGAACCGCCATTTTTTGGCTCATCTCGTCTGCTAGGGCCGCTGTACTAATCTATATCTAAGCGCATTAGGTCTTGGGTTCGAATCCCAAAAGAAGCATTTGATTTTCGAGACATGTTAACCGGTTTGAGGCAAAGATTGTTTTTTCGTGGACAAGCTTGTATGTATGTACAACAGTTTATTACCCCCTCCATAGTCTATAAATTTATGTTTTTGATATTTGTATTCATTACATTTTTGTAAGTTCAATTTTATTGTGCACAATAAAAAATTTATTCATTTAATCACTTATTTATATTAAGTTCTTAAATAATTATACTCTTTGTAAGATTTTAATTTTATGATAATGGAAGGCAAACAAGCATACTACTTTTGTGGATAATAAATATACGTTGGCTTTAGATACAAAATGTAAACTACTGCTGACACACGCTAGAACGCTTAAGCCTCTTGCTACTCTACGGCTACCCTACTCTCCGGCCGGAACAAGACAACGAATACGAAAAATATAATACTTATAAATAGCTTTACGTTTAAATAGTTTAGCGCTCCTTACCACAAACATAAGGGAACGCAAGTTTGATTCTCGATGTAAACAGACGTTATAAATAATTAATACTTATTAAGTCATTTCAATACTAATTCGGTGTTTAATCGTTCAACCGTTTCAGTACCTACATAAGACTAAGTACATCTGTATTCATACAATTTGTTATAACGTAAGATAGTCATCTCTGTGGTTTAGAGGTCTGGCATTGGAATAGAATTTATGAGGTCCCAGGTTCGATTCCCGGGTCGGGCATCAAAAAGAAAATGTGTTTCAAATTTGCCCGGTTATATGTGTCCGGTTGGCGATAGGCTTGCCACCTATCACATTGTGAGACTTAAGTGTTCTCTGCTACTCGTGGTTGCCTCGGTTGTAACTCTGCCTACCCCTTCATGGCGTGAAGATACTTTTTATGTATATGTTTAAATGTATTTACATGCGAAAATTCTGAGTTATTGGGATCGTTTGCGATAGTTTAATCACTAAGAAATATTATCGTATTTCAACGTCTAGTGGTGCATTTCATTTTCTATTAACGTTTCGTTATCTTGTATAAAATATTTAATCATATTTTCTCTTATTTTCAGGTCTCATCTAAATTACGCCGATAAGTTATTTCCGTCCTTAGACGAGGAAAATAATGAACATAAATTACGCTTAGAAAAGAAGAAAAGAAAACAGTCCCCAGTAGCTAAGTCATCAATTACATCGAGATTATTGGAAAATCAAGATGTCCACCAGCGAGTTCCTGAAAAGAGGAAGAGAAAATCGCCCGCCCCGGAGGTGGCAAGGACAAATATGAACGTTCACACTCTGTATCATGCGGTGATGATAATCACCAGCAACTGTCTAAAAAAATAAAAGTTTGCCGGTAATAATATCACCGTGAGCAACATGTTACTTCACCTGAAATTGATAACACTCGTCAAATACTATCTAAAAATACATTGCTAGCAGACAGTGCATGGCAGACGAATCCTGCGACTACTACACAAAATAAGAAACCGTCCGCGTCATTTAGACTAATACCGCCAAAAAAAGTAACAGCCCAAGATCAGTGGGCCTACCATAAACCCTTAAAACAGGAATGTTTTAATACTACATCGACTTTTCGTACCATGACGTCCATAAACAACCTTGTTCTATGTTAGTTTTACAATACTGTTAGATGGTAGTTTTGTGACGTATCATTCATTCATATCGTACCATAACGTCAATTGTGACAATATCAGTAATGTTTTTATGTCATAATTAGGGATCTTAATAAAGTTAATATTTGATAGCAGATTTCATATTGTTTGAGAAATTGCCATTTACAAAAATTCGAAAATTAAATATAAAATTGTTATTGTGATTAGATTTTTGTTGATAAATGTGGGAATAGACTACAATCAAACATTATCTATATCTAAAAATTGACGATGACAATTTGGTGCAGGCCAGTTTTCTATACGAAGGACGCTGACAAAAAACTTTAGACTATTTGTTTAAATTGTCATTATCTTCATACGAGTAGGTAGCTCTGATAGTAATGGTAGAACGTAGTCTGACAAAAAAATCATTTAATTTTTTATTTAATTTGATAGCTAGTAATTATTTTATTACTTAACAAATTGTCTATGCAGTTCTTCACAATTTACAAAACTTTTTTTATGGTTTTATTTTCGTGCACAATTATTTTTAGCTCAAATGCAGAATTAAGTAATAGGTATATTCACGAAGAAATTGGTGTATCGTGTATTTTCTTATTGTTTTTATAGCGATAGCATTTATAACAAAGCTCAATAAGAGTGCCACTGCTATATCTCAGACCTTAGTATGACTTATTATAAAGCTGAAAATTACTATCTAGAAAAATGCATATCGAACAAAAACAAATTAATAGATTCTAATAACTAAGGAATCTAGTCTGCCGAAAGGGGGCGTATCTAAGTAAGTTTTATACTTGTAACTAGCTAATAATATTGTGAAAAACAATTGAAAGCCATATTTATAAGAAAGAAGGAGAAGAATACAAAAAAGAATGTAGCAGGTAATAGACAAAATTTACAAAAATCATTCGTTTATTGCGGTAATGAAACAAGACTGATTTAAAAACTCATGGTACGAACTAAAGTAATGATATTTTATGACAGAAGTAAAACTTTTCTTTGATAAAACTGTTTTGTCAAAGCTTATGGTAGGCCCCCTGTTTGATAACGACAGTGAAGATGAGGATTCTTTTACACTAAAGGGTAAAAAATCTCCCATTGTTTCATACATGACAATTGACAAGACGACTTTCGAATGGTCATTCGCGACAAGTATACGAGGATAAGCCAGGAACGCATTTTATAGATCTACGTATCTATAGATGCGATGACATAGAACGCCTGCAACCAATAAATCGGTGGCGACAGGCAATCGGATGTGTCAAAAATAGAACGGACGATGCCACAGAAGCCTGGCTATGGCGAACTTTATTATTGCTACGCTCAAAGAATATCGCAACTATCCCGTAACTTGTTTTAGTAACTATCATTAGTACGCACCTAAAGTAACTTAAAAACTTCTTTGACATCTTATTTTATAAATGATCTTAATTTTTTATATCATACAATTTTAACTTTTAATTATTAGTGACGTTCAAAAGTACCTACTTTACATTTTGAATCATTAGGTATGAAATATATTTTATGTAAAAGTTTTAATGTTTTATTTATACTTTTCTTACAGTACCCCAACGGATCGAGTCAAGAACTGAGTATATTGAATTAATGAAATGTCAAAACTGTCAATTTTTTATACTAAAAATTTATACCGATATCATTTGAGAATAAACTTATTTTTTTATGAATTGTGTTTTTTGGAAATTATATTTAAGTACGACCCATAATATGAAATTTCTTAGCATATTGAGCACTCCTTGACTTTGTGTCACTTAACAACGCCATATGCTGGAACAACTTTAATGCTCACAAAAAATAATATAAACATTCGCCAATAGATGTCAGAAAGAGTCATATTTTTCAGTTTAAACACAATTAAAATTTTCAGTTTAAACACGAATAACATGACATTTTCTAAAAATGATTCCTAGCTAGATCGATTTATCGCCCCCGAAACCACCTACATACTACATTTCATGAAAATCGTTGTAGCCGATTCCTAGATTCCAAATATATATTTATATATATACGAGAATTGCTCATTTAAAGGTTTAAGATTATGATACTTAAACATTATTTTATATTAAGACATTTGAGTAAGTCAAATTGGATAGCTTATACTTGCGTACATTGTTTCTATAACATTTATTAACCAAGTAATTTCTTTATATACTTATAACAGTTTTACTTTATTTCCATCTTTTAGAAACATAGCTGAAATAAGTACCCAATCTTAACACGCGTTTTTCATATCGGTAAACCATAACGTATAGTAATGGCTCTCTCAACCTTCATAATGCTTAAAGCCCTGTTGTTATGTTTTACGAAATGACCCACAAGCTAACTTTATGTGAGTGACAGCAAGACGTTGGTGTTAGGTAGTTTACTGCCTCTCGTGGCGCCAGACTATTAAGTTACCCTTATAAATTACTATTGGGGCAGACTTGACATTTCAACAACAACAGCTGACATTTTTACAAGTTGGATCTTGGTTACTGTGACTCAACCTTAGGAGGCAGATAAATGCTATTGCTGACATTTTATTAGGTGGTAAAGTTTTGCAGTGACTCAACTGGATTGGTACCACCGCCTTACCTATTCCTGCCGCCAT
>NJDD01038050.1:120773-158208 GCA_002245505.1 Calephelis nemesis
TAACACATCTGCTCAATTCAGTAGCCAGTAACCTTTTAGCAAATCTGTATGATTGCGTCATTGCTCCTTTATTGATGTAGGAGCGGGGACTCACCTTAATGAAATACCACAATGGTTAAGGTATATTTTAAAAAGTCAGTACACCTTAAAGTAAACGTGTAAGTAGGCAAAGGCTCAACCAATAGGTAACCCTAACCTCTCCAAACACGATTTCATGCAAATTGGAAAGTAACTACGGATATGTCATTTTACGTACTCTTGAACATATTACTAGCGGATTACTAAAAAAAAGTATCTTCATGCCCATATCCCCGAAGAGGTAGACAGAGGCACAACCAGGGCACTGACGACTAGCCAAAGACACGTCCCACAATGTGATAGGTGGCAAATCTATCGCCAACCGGGCATATAATATGATCCAATCCCGAGGAACATTTTTTTTATTGGAAAACCCAAATTTTCTTTTATTGCCCGACCCTGGATTCAAACCCTGGACCTCATGCAGTCAAGTCTTACCCCTGAACCGCTAGACCACAGAGTCGATTATTAACATTTAGTTAATAATAAACAACAAATTATTTTATCGAATTGGTTTAATTTATTTTTTTTGAACTAATTGTTAATAATTAAAATAGCATATACGATTCCAAATTCCAATTTAAATGAAATCGAGATTCAAGAATTCAATCCCTACAGAACAGGGCACCCCGTCTAGCCGAAGACAATTAGTCCACCAATGTAATAGGTAGATGGAAACCTATCACCTATCAGGCACATATCCACAACCTAATGCAAAATTCTGGACAACGGGCTTGTCTCTTTTTCTTATAAATAAATTTTACTAGGAGGTAGAGTTTCGCAGCGATTTACCCGGTTTGGTACCACCGCCTTACCTATTCCTGCCGCCATAACATCATGACGTGTTCCGGTTTGGAAGGTAAGTTAGCCGGTAAACTTACTTTTACTCGAGGCCTAACATCCCGGCCTCAGGCTGGCAACGCACCATTTGGTGTCTCTAGATGGCGTGAATTTCTTAACATCAGCAAAACCGTCTGCTTGTTTGCCTTCCAATATCATAAACAAATTACAAAAGTATATAACATATAATTAATTTATAGATGTTGGTATGAGGAGCAATTAATCCCAAGCATTTCTGTCTTTTAAATATTCTGAAATCTTATAATAACCTTTACCATACAACTTAGATTTAATACATTTTTTAAATTTATTTAATGGTAAGTCTATAATATTCTCGGGAAGTTTATTGTAAAAACGTATACATTAGCCCATGAAAGAATAACTGATTCTGTGGAGACGAGACTTATGTACAACAAGATTGTTTTTATTCCTCGTGTTTACCGCTATATCACAATTTTTCTGAAACGAATTTATATTTTTTGGATACTTAATAAGTTTTCGAAATATATTAAGAAGTCACCTTTAGAATATTTATTTCTTTAAACCTCTCTCTGAGGGAAACTCTTAGGCCTAAGTTATAAGTTGCCCGTATAACCCTCTTTTGCAAGACAAATATAGTGTTTATGTCGTTCAAGTTTGTCAGTGTCGACATCTGTTAATTGCCTAATTTTCTCATTTTGATGGCGAGTTTTGGAATGTGCGAGCCCCATTGCATTTTTTTATGTCCAGTGATTTCTAAAAATGTGGTGGAATCTACTGGGTCCAGTTTGTTACCATTCAGTTATACATGGGCACCTGCCTTATATTAGGCATTAAAAATTTGATGCACTTGCAGTTTTTTTTTTATTTAGAAAGAGATTGTTTACATTGAACCAGTGTACAAGTTTTGAAATCGCATCGTTTGCTTCGTTATACTTACCCAGCTGTCTTTTTACTAAATAATAGTGAAGTGTCGCCTACGAACAATACTATTCCATGATTATCTCTGACGTAATAAGGCAAGTCATTTATGTATATGAAAAACAAAAATGGTCCAGAATAGAGCCCTAGGGGTCCTTCATATCAACAGCAGCACCTGTCGGTTTTACACCATTCATCTTACCTTTCTGAATTCTGCCTCTCAAATAAGAAATTAGAATATGAAGTGACTTATTTTTGATTCCTTAATGGCGAAGTTTCCTAAACAGAGTATCATGGTTAACGCAATCAAATGTTTTGGAAAAATCACAAAATATACCGAATGCATCCTAAGAGAGAGAGAGGTAAATGGGTATATTCTTTAGAATGATTTTTTAATTTTATAACATTTTTTGAATGGATTTGTTCGATTTGAACAATCCAAAAAATAATCGCAAGAAAATGAAATGCTTTATTTGGATAGGGATTTATATGAAGGTATGGATGACATGGTCTGACCATAGTCTGTATTTATGTAAAAGAAGTAGTTTTAATACCTATACATATATAAAAAAAACTATAACAGTTAAATGTATGGTGTTGTAGAGATTTTTTGTAGGTTGTTTAATATTGTAGAACATTTTTTTATTCTATCTGTCACGGTATTTGCAGCGTACGCGATAAGATACTTCATACAACTTACTTAATACAAGTATTTTGTATACAAACAATTGGGCAAGTTGAGACGAATTGAATGTTTTAACTAATATCTATATGTTTTGCCCCATTTTAGAAAATTAAATATCTTTCTTTCTTCATTTTCATTACATATATTTAATAGCTTACAAATTTCAGTAAAATTCCTTGTGTGATCTGCTTTTGGGTCGTTGAAGCCGACGATGTCATTGTTGTAATCACTTCCACTGCCGCTGGGTTTGCGGCTTTCTTGGATTTCGCCTTCCATCTCTTGTCTGGAACATGAGCTTCAGCCGAACTAATGTCACAGCGTCTGGCACCAGACTCAGCAATTGCCACTTTTCCGGCTTCTGTTTTTAGGGGCAGACGGACACTATACACAGGGAGTAGGCAATCTTCAATGGCCAACATTCTCTCCAGACACCAAAGGTGCGGGAAGTGTAGCAACCGCGACAGCAGACGAGGCAGCTCTGGCCGCAGCAGTAGACTCTGCCTTCGCCTCCGCGAAGGCGGAGGATCCATGTCTCAAAGCTTTTACTTCTGCCTTTACCTGTTAAAGCTCCATCCATAGGTGGCCATTATCAGCCCTCAACCACCGCGTTTCCTCGGCCTCCGTTCGTACGGTAAGGAAATTTATGACTTGTTGGAGTTTGGCAGCCGACTTTTTTAGCTGGCCGACATACTCTCCCTTAAGGCTGCGAGATTTGACCGCAACTTCTAGAATGCAAGATTGCCCCCTACCTGCTTGGGCCCGCAGTGCCTCTGCACCGAGGCCACTACTATTAGTGAAAGCCTCAGCACCCGAATCTTTTTCGGTTTCTGTCTGGCCTGGCAAAGACTTGAAGAATTCCTCTCTCGACCTTGCAGCCCCGCTTTTTTTCTTTCATGCCTTGCCAAGTATACCTTAGCTGGAGTAGCGCCCTCAGTTTCTATACCCAAGTCAAGGTGTCCAGACACTAATACCAAAGGAGACCTCCGCTTCCGTAATGTCTTCCGATACGTTACTATCTCCAAGTTCACCCACTGTTCACCCTTCTTCAGACTTACGGCTCTGAGAATGGCCTTTGCTAGCAGCCCTGTGGCCTTTAGAAGAACCTACACCACTGTCAGCAACGGTTTAGCCATCTCGGCCTACCATGGATTACGATATCACAGACACGCTGATGGGGTTAATGCTAGCCGTGACCGGCGTTGAGGTACCAATTAGCTTCCCTAAGGTGCTGAGCCCCCCCGCCACGACATGGCTTGGTATTCCGGAGGATCCCTAATTTAATATGTTAATGACTTTTTAATATGTTAGATTAACATTAAATCAATCATATGGCATAAACAAACAACAAATAAGTTCAGTTCAAAATTAGCACAATGTCACGCAAAAGCAAAATTGGAGTCTTGAACAAGCAGTAGTCACAAACAGTCCAGGGGAATTATTCACTGGCTAAAGTGTACATCAAATAACTGTCAAATGACGTGTTTTATATTTGCTTTCTCCTGTGACCAATAGAAATACAATAGAGATAGCAAATTCAAAGTACTTCATTTGACAGCTATTTAATGTGCACTTTACCCAGGGATTATCACTAAAGTATACTGAATAGGCCCGCAGGTCCGGTATAAATAAATAAAAAATCGAATGAACGCACAAAACACAACCGTAACAACAAACGCATCTAACAGTCAATCTGTCATTGCCAAAAGCGATAGTACAGCGGCTACGACAGTAGACTCCATTAAATTTCAAATCGACTAAACGTTAAAACTAATTGATGATAAGTACTTTAAACCATTTTTATTGGATTAAAAAGTTGTATAACTTTAATTAGCTTATTGATATCGGTTTACTAAACATGAAATTATTGAGTTCAATCAAACGTATTTAAAGTAAACACAACCAATCGTAGACCTTAATTTGTATCCATCATTTATTCCATAATTGATACGATCAATGCCTTCCCACCCTGCAGCTCATAAGTGGGGGTTAAAGGTTTTTAAGGTATTGACCAACACCAAGTTATAGTTCTATGTTGCCCAATTGTCCGGGTAGGGGTCAGCCGACTCGATTGTTCCTGTAACCATAATGCCAGTTCTTGACACCGCTTACACAAATTATTATTATTATTTCGTAATTTATTAAAAAAAAGCCACTTCTGCATATAATCCATCATAACAACAAACAGAGTTGGACTAGTCCTCACCTCGAGACAGTTTACAAGAGCGTCGCCAGCCGATGGCCTAGATGGGGGCAAGTTGGTACGGGGATTGAGAAAAATATACATTGTAGGTTCAATCGGGAGCCTCGTGCCCTCGACTTTTTAACTTGCCTTGCATTTCGCTCTAAATTGAAGCAAACTAGTAGAAAAAGTACTAGAATAATCGATCAAGTTAAGTTAAATACATAAAACTGTTTGCTTTATAATTTTTTTTAGAATCTCTAGGGGAGGGCAGCTGCCCCTCTTGCCTTCCCTTGGCGACGCCCTTGACAGTATACAAATACGAAACTTCTGATAAGCGATAAACACTTCCAAAGGTTTATATTTCTTACTCTTGTCGATTGTAACAAACTGCTTTTGAATTACTTATGTCGAAATCAACTAAACGTTTGACCTCCAAAAAACTTTTTTTTATGTAGATAAGATAAGACGTTGAAAAATGTATGGACCGTGCGTTCGAAAGTATATTTGTGGATTGTAATAATAATCATCAAATCACGATTCATTATGTCGTTACTATAAGTTTAAACAATGTTTATTATATTAGTTTGAAACAGGAATAAATGAATAGTTTTTTTTTAATAAATGTCAAAACAGTAAACTTTTTTTCACTTGTTTCTGACTACTTTTACTAAAAAGTTATTTTCGAAAGTTATTTGCAACTATAGTATCACTACCACTGAGAGCTGAATAACGCAGTCGCAGACAATTTCTAGTGTGATATAATTATTTCTAGATGTACGTCGAAAGCTTGCAAAGCAATATTATCGAAAACACCATCCAGTTATCGTCCGAAATAAGGTTTGGGAGATGGAATTTGATTGAGTTAATATTATGTCCAAATGTGTATTTTCTGCAAACCAACGTCAACATCGTTTGGTTCAGAAATCCTGTCCTTCGCACAGTAATAACAACAAATCCTATACATTGGACAAAATGTTAAACCTTACCTTTTTTTGTTGTCATAACATAAATATATTTGCAATTGTCATATTCCGTGTGCAAAGTAATTCAGCCGATTTACTTACGCAAAAACTGTCAGTTGGTATAAAATATGATTGCCAATAAATTACGAGTTGTTGCCGTCCAGACTGATTGTTTCTTTATAGAAAAAACTGCTGCAACACGAAACTAGTGCAAAAAAATAGCATGACATCCACCTCACTTATGACAATTGCACGGCAAATTAGAATCAATTAATTAGAAAAACAGACATAAGTACTATAGTTTGGTATAAAATAAACTTTACTGTTGTAGTGTTACGGAGCTTGCAATGACTAAACGAGGAAAACTTGGTGGGGAGAAGACGTGGTGCTACCAACAAAGCGCTTATGGCGCAAGATTTAGCGTTTATTGTGTGCCAAAGAGCGTTTAATTTTTGCGTTTATAAAATTAAATATAAATTTTATTTAAAAATAAAAAAATGTAAATTTATTTTATAAAAACTTGTAAAATGTTGTTTAAGGAATTGAATAGCTGAATCCTATGTTAAATTTACATAGAATTTATTTAATCGAGGATTCTAAGAAAATCTCTAAGATTCAGATGTGCCAGATAATGTCAAAACCTACTTCTACGTATTATTTTGCGAATATAAAGATGTAAGTATGCTCCTTTTGCGATAGTAACAACGGATTTTAGGAGAGAAGTCAGATGGAATTTGAGAATAGCACAAAGTTTAGATGGACAAGGGATGTTTTAACCCTTTTTATGTAATAATAAAAACGTACAGTTATTAAAAATGAAACATATTATGTATCTTCATGCCCATATCCCCGAAGGGATATTCAGATTCACGACCATGGCACCTACGACTAGCCGAAGACACTAAATCCCACAATGTGATAGGTGGGAAGCTTATCGCCAACCAGACACAAATTCAATCCCAAACAACGTTGTTTTTATTAAAAAATTGAAAATATATATAAGAAAAATAAAACATTACACACATAATCATACGTTTGACACATTCACGCGACTTGTGTGATGTAAGTCAGGAGTCAAGTCAAGAAGTAATTAAGGAGGTAAAAAGTATTCACCTCCGTACTCGCGGTACTTGCGGCTTTATCGTACACAATGTAAATGATAAAAAAGGTTACATTAAAAAGTTTATGAACGTATCTATGTATTAGTAATAGTATTTTTTTAATTTAATATTTTTTTACAAACTATAAATTCTAACACGTGATGTTGTACGAGTTCCTATTCAAATTCGCAGCCTGTGTCTAGCTCAATATTTCAATTGTAAGAGATGTCTTCCAGTTTGAGGCCTCGATACGTGGGTCGAAATTGTTAGATTGAAAATTAAAAGTTTTGGACATTTTTTTTCGAGCTCAGGAAAAGAGATAAAATATCTCGAGTGGTTTATGAGATTTCCGCTTCCTAGTTAGTACGTTGAATATTGTAGCGCTTTGTGTATTTGATAGCGCTTAACTGCCGAAACAAGTTAGCGGCACCGGGCCGAAGGCTCTCGCGCAGTTGCCGCGGTCGGCGAGACGAAGTGACGCGCGAGTGCCAGAATATTGTGGGTTTATATCTTTAGTGTCAAATCGAAGTAGATTTGCAGTGAAAGTGCTTAAAAATAGAAATCTGTTTTGTTGGATTTGCTAATTACGGTGAGTGTGGTGTTTGTGTTGGGTGTTCACAGTTGAGAATATCTGATTTCTCTACATTAGAACCTGCAAACGACTCCGTCTGGTTAACCTTATGTTAATGATTCACTGATGTTCATTTTGTTATTGGTATCTTATACTAAGTTCAGTTTATTTTATGAACACTTTGATTTCCGGATGTAAACAATATCAATGTTGTGTTGTTAAAAATTGAATATGTTTATACAAAATTCTGAATAAAAAATAACGGGTTTCTAAGGAATTTCCCTAAAACACAAATTAGCAGATTGGTTTTTTTGGTACCGTATTATTTTTCGACGTTTTGTTCAATTTTTTTAGTAAGTTTGAAGTATATGAGATTAAATATTTTTTTTATTAATTTCCTCAATATGTATGTTATAAGATAACGAACATATTTACTTACACATATTCTATCACGTTTAATTCACATTTAAGTGTGCAATTATTATTGAAGTTATAAACTTAAACTACCAATGTTTCAAAACGTAGCAAACGTAAAAGAAGAAACGGCAATACAAACTTCCGTCAACCAACTTCAACGCTATCTACCTTGAACTAGGTACCACCATTTCTTAATCCAGCCGTTCAGAAGAACAAACGAAGAAAAAAATCCAACCAGGTTATATTAACTATGAAACTTGCATTAATAAAAAAGTAACAGCTAAAGTTTTCTGCAAAAATAGTTTATGCTATCGATTTTTGAGGTAGTTATTTAAAGCTAAATTAGAGGTAGTACCAACTCGTTTACTTTAAATTATGTTTTCTTTATTTTACTCGAAGTCCTAGTTACTTACTAGTTTTCGGAATATTTGATTCGGAATTGGTATTTTAGGAACAAGCCGATGTTTTGTTTTACAATGTAATGAAGAATAAAATATACCTAGAACACATTTTTTAATTTAGATTGACGGTCGAACAAAATAAAAGTCATGAATCTTACTAATTAAAAAAAATGACAGGAAACGTTAATCGGTTGTTTTTTATGGGATATGACACAACTCCAATGTGCAATTCTACCGACTACCATACCCCAGGACTGGAAGATAATTTAGTTACTATCGTGGCAGGTACAAATAGAACGGTGGATCCTTACGGGCACGTTGCTGCTTAACACTCCATGCAATCAGTGGCCGCTTCTTGCGAGCTGCCTGTCGAGAAGGCAGAAGGCCTATTATGTACACAAAAGCCTTGACCTGACACTAGGGAGTTTGTTAACGTAAAACTAACAAAAAAAGCAGCTAAAGGAGAATATATCAGGAAACGACAATGGTAAACGTGAATCCTACAACTGCAAGAATAGTATGTTGGGACTATTTCGGGTGAATCATTGTTGGGATTTCATCATCATCATCATCGCTAATACGGCATTTCGTATGCTTTGGAGAGAATGCAGTTTTCCTACCCTTCCTTCACGGTCTTAAAAAACCTTGATATTAGGTCCATTGATACACGTATCTTATACTATAGCCAATCGCCGTATGAATACACTATCGAAAAAGTTAACATTTTACATTCTAATAAAAAGAAAATAGTCCCAATACAACATATTTATAAATTATAGTTAAGAACCACATCCGTCATGCCAGTTTTTAAAAAGAAAAACCTGCACCGAAATTGGGTCACTTGTTTAGGAGCTATGATGCTACATAGGCACGTTAAGCTTGTATTACCTACTTCTTTTTTTGCCAGGTGCTAAAAACAAACTAAACAAAAGAAATAGGACAATATTAGACATGACTAGATATGAAACCAAACTAATACATTACTCGGTCAACATTATTCGGCTTTCTAATCTTTATTTGATCAGTGGAAAAAATTCTCGCAGGTGCTCTTGTTCCATTAACATTGTCCCTATAATTTTCTTCAGACTGAGAAGTGCTTGACCAGCATTCCTAAAACTGTAAATTATCTGCTTCTAAACCTTTTGTTGGTTTTTTACTACTAATGTTGCTACCACTAGTCAAATCGGTGTTTATCCTGTGGTTCTGCTGCAGTAGTAAGCTGTAAATGGTCGGATCACGATCGCAGTAAGACGGGTCATTTATTACAAGTTTGCGCGTTTTCCGCTAAAAAGACTCCCTTTGTCGCATCTCCTCAATTTGAGAGCGTTTCCCTTTCTGCCACAGCCTGCATTGGTATACTCGGCGTTGACATTTCGAGTAATGTTCAATTTCGTGGTCATCTGGAGGAGAAGGCTAAAATAGTCTCTAAGAAACTTGGTGTGCTCAGTAAAGCGAGACAGTATTTCAAGCCGACCCATCGCTTACAACTATATAAAGCGCAAATTCGGCCTCATATGGAGTACTGTTCTCACCTCTGGGCAGGGGCTCCACAGTACCAGCTCCTTCCATTTGACCGCATTCAACGTAGAGCAATTCGAATTGTCAATGACCGGGCAATTACCAATCGGCTTGATTCCTTGACATTGCGTACAGATGTTGGGTCACTCAGTGTTCTCTACCGCATCTATCATGCGGAATGCTCTGAGGAGTTGTTTGGTTTAATTCCAGCCGCTGATTTCCACCTTCGGACATCGCGTTAGAGTTTAAAGTATCATGCCCATCATCTTGATGCGTGGCGATCTAAAACTGTGCGATTCCGAAGACATTTTTTACCCCGTATAACACCTTTGTGGAATCAGTTACCGAGGGTGATATTCCCAAACAATTATGACTTAGGGAACCTTCAAGAAAAGAGCGTACTCATTCCTTAAAGGTCGGCAACGCATCTGTGATAATCCTGGTGTTGCGGATGTTAGTGGGCGGAGGTGATCACTTTCCATCAGGTGACCCACCTGCTCGTTTGCCTCCTCTTCTATAAAAAAAAATACTTTAAAAAAGCATCTTCACGCCCATATCCCCGAAGAGGTAGGCAGAGGCACAACCAGGGCACACACGACTAGCCGAAGATACTAAAGTACCACGATGTGATAAGTGGCAAGCCTATCGCCAACCGGGCACATTAAAATATTTTAAATTCAAATGAAGAAACATTTTTGTAGCCAGCATTTTGAACTGAAAAGTATTATTATGTGACAGAACTTATGACCCGTATATAATTTAATTATAACATAATTTTTTACCCATCATTATCACTAACAACTATTTACTTAAAGCCGTTTTGTAATAAAAAAATATTGTAATATAAAACTGTTGTAATGGGTACTACTGCTTATACTTACTACTGTTATGGGTACTTTAATAACATAACCTTACAACTAATATAATATAATTATTATTAGTTAATTTTTAAAAATGCTTAAGACGCACTGCGTTAGAATTAATTATTGTTCAATAAAGTAAAAATGTTCCCTTAAGTGTGGGATAACCGAAATTTATATTGGTAGAACTGAATCTAAAGTACGATCGTCGATACTTTATTATTTCCTTTTATTACGACTGTTTGAAGATAAATACAAAGTAATATGTGAAAAGTGATAACGTATAATTTATTATTATTGTTTTGTACTGTTACTTTCAATGGCACTTTTTCAACATTCATCCACCGATTTTTCGTCAGATGTCATCTGTTATAACGGTGTCGGTGCACTGAAGGGATGATACGAGTCGTATGGCTGTGGCATGTGCCGTAGGGTACGCTGTATTTCCGGATCGGGGTGCATGTTCCATTTATACTGGCTTTAACTATTTCAGTATATTTTCTACTTAAAACACAAGCAGGTACCCAGTTAACGTACTTGGGGGTTAGATAATTCCAGGGACATTTATTTATTTATATATCTGTGTTAATGGGAATGGGAAAGGGAGAGTAAACTGTGTTTTATCCCAATTTATCAACAAATTCTTTTTAATAAAACAATTTAACATAATATTATGTTTATCCATACACAATTACATCTAAATAACCCAGCTTGAGGTATCCAGTACCTAATATTTAACAAACAAAGTAAGTAGATAATATAATGTCTGAGATCAGTTTATCGGAGAAACACACAATATTATCTACTATCCGTAGTAACACATTCGCGTGCCCACTGAGACGTAACTTTATACGTGATAGGAAATCTATTTATAAGAGAAAATACTCGTAGTTATTTCAGATATTTACGTAATATAGAGTGTTATATAGCTATTTGGCTGGATAGGGCTACACCATCTTATTCATCTTAAAATTTCAGAACGCTCCGGTACGCTGTGGGCTCTAACTAGCGTAAATATTGACCCTCTCCCTCTCTCTTTTCGTCTAAGGTAGTTTGTCCCTGAAAAAGACTACTCGCTCCCACGCTTTGTCGATCTTGTCCATTTGAAATCTATGGTCGAGACACAAACTATTTGCAAATACTATGTATTGGCGAGAAATGGTTGTCAATAGTCATGTAAACTTAGGGACAATAAGGAATACCTATTAATATCATAAATGTGAAAGTTTGTGAGGATATATGGATGTTTGAAATTTATTCAGGCAAAAAGTACTAAGCCTATTTGGAAGAAACTTAACAATAATATGGTTTATACATCAGAAAAATACAGGGTATGTAGAAGCAGCGGGTGGCTATGAGTAGCTTACTTTCCTAATATATATAATATGTACACACCTACTATATAATATAAATAATCCGTCTTTGATTTCAATATAAAAAAAACCACCAAATACAAATAAAATAAATATTTTCCTTGATTGCGCTTGGATTTCGTCATCAGATCGAGACTATCGTAGCTTGTAACGTTAAAATATGCCGGGGTGGGTATGTTACTACAATATAAATAGGAAATATTATTTTTAGTTGTAATTCATACTTTCTACGTCTACTCTCAAACGCATATCTAGCCCAAAAAAGTCATCTACTTTCAAATTACGAAATCAAAAAAATGCTAGGGAAGGAATATTCGATAGAACAAAATAAAAAAAACGATTCTATTTTAGGAAAGCAATATTTGCTCTCGTATTATTGCAATTTCATTCTCAGATAACAAGCAAGTTAATATTTTAACAATAATTTCATTTACTTTTATATGATATTATTCTTTATGTACGGTTCAGGCCGAAAAAACGACGGGTTGCATTCCAGGAGCGCCAGCAACAGTGAAAACGTTGAGCATTTTTGATATTATGGAATGGTTAGGGAATAATTTTCCACGAATTGCTTTAATTATCAGTATGAAAGTACTATCATTTATGTGGTAGAATACAATATTCATTTATTGCGCTATAGTACACAAACATGACAACATAAACATTCGCACAAGCGCCCTGCGCGTCTTATGAATTTCCAATCAGGTCACGTATCCTGACGCGAGTTTAGAAGTTTAAATCCATTCCAAAAAAGTGCGCAACGCAGCTAAAGAAGTTTTCACATCAATAACAGATTCCAGTTGCTATACCACGTCGGGATTTGATAATTCTCTGTTTGAAATGTAAGTCATGACTTTGAGGTGGCTCTAAAAAAATGTTAAGATCCTTCTTGAGTTATACATATTACCAATTGTCGGCTCTTATTGCTAAATGGGTGTCATTAATTCATTTTTCCTTCCTTTCTTATCCTATAGATTTCTTACAGCAAACCGGGGTTACATGAATCTCGGAATGGCGCTCTTCCACCAGTGGTCTTGTTGATAATTACCCATTTAACCGTAGCTCGCACCTTTACGAGCTGCCTGGCAGGAAGGCAGAGGGCCCATTCTAACTGATATTTAGAACAACACGAGCGAAAAATATGTTGAAAAGTGCTTAGTAAGTCCGAGCATAGCTGAGCCGAGTCTGTGAAGGACTGGAAAAGTTGCAAAACGAAAAAGGGAAACAGAATTACCAGAGATTGTCCTTGTGCTAGTCCGAGCTCCGTTGCAGAATAGACTATCTGTCTTCCTGCCAGGCAGCTCGTAAAAGGCGCGCATAGGCTTACCGAGACTAGCACCGTGACATCTGACTAGGTGGTAGAGTTTCGCAGCGACTCGCCCGCATTGGTACCACCGCCTTATTTATTCCTGTCGCCGTAACGTTAGTGCTTGCCGTTGACGTGTTCCAGTTAGAAGGGTCAGGTATCCGATATACTTACTTTTGCTCGAGGTCTAACATCCCGGCCTCAGGTTGGTAACGCACTAGTATCACCTTTGGTGTCTCTAGGCGGCGTAAATTTCTTACCATTAGGGAAAATGTCTGATTTTTTGCCTTCCAAAACCATAAATAGAAAATACACAGTTTTCTTATTTAATCACCTGTTTCTTATTTAATCCCAGACCTACCAACTTTTGACAGTCCTGCACATACATTCGTGTACAAAAAACAATGGGGCTGCGAAACTCCTACAGAACCAAAATGGTGGTGAAGCTGTTACGGGCGGTTGACATGAGTTCACGAACCTTCACCGCCGTAGGGTTCTGTCACTTAGCTGTTATATTCCTTAATTATAATAATTAATTCCCATATTAAATAAGTTAACTTGTTTCACAAGTAACGTTAATTGTTTATTTATCAGTATAAACGCTATAATTGATATTTTCCATCGTTGACGCTTGGTAAAACGTCCAAATATTCATATTTTTTAAATATAGAAATACTTGTACTATTTTATGTATCACTCATAATTAATTATTTTTTAAATAGCCTAACGGTTTCGCTTATACAGCACCATCAGGGCTAAAACTAAGTTTAAGTTTAAGTTTTAGCCCTGATGATGCTGTTATAAGCGAAATCGGTAGGCTATTTACAAAATAATAAATTATAAGTAATAATTAAAACAATACAAGTATTTCTTTATTTAAAAAAATAGAATAAACGTTATTTATACATTTAAACCTCTTTCTACGAGAGAGATCAGAGGATAGCAAGATACAACCAAGGCCATAGATGTTAGAAGTAAGACGCTGTTCTGAGATTGAGATGTTAAGTATATTGTGAAAGTCTACCGGCTAGGGTAGGCTCCGTTCGAACCGGAACATGACAGTCATAGCGACATGAAATAGGCAGGGCGGTGAATCCCCACCCGGATAAGTTAAGAAGTGAGCACAAAATAAAAACATTTTATTTTGTGCTCGCATCTTAAGAGCTGCTTGGAAGAGAGGCATATGGTAAATTCTACTCAGAGGACCCCGACCAACACGGGAATCTCCGAGACCCCCAACCTTAGTTTATACTAAACTTGTTGTTTTTTACAAAATTAAATTAACTTTACTTAGTAAATAATGAATAGACGGGTAAATGGATGAATAAATTTAAAGTAAGTTTGCGAAAGCTTTGTTTAACTTCGGTAATTGCATTTAAAATTGTAATAAGCAACGTAAAATATAAGCGATAGAAAAGTCCTTTGTTAGTTTTAGAGTTCAAGAAAACGTTGTTTCTCCATGCTGGAGACGGGGAATCGAATGTTAGTTTCCCACCGAAATCAATAATATCTAATCTTAAGGTATGCGGTTGACACAGCAGTCATTGACACAATTGATCACACATGTTTGCTTCATATTATCATTGTTGTAGTGTGGAAAATCACAAGTGTTATTAAGTAAGAATGTAATCGGAATAAACTGAAAAAACTTGAATCTCTCTTCAGTCTTTCCACGACACGTTAAGGGACTTGGCGTGAATATGTACGTAAGTTTAAATCATTAGATTTAAACTTACGTACAACTTATGCAGCAAAATTGATAAAAGCATTTTTGGTTTGTACCTAATGTGAATTGCTGAATTTCGATATTGCAGTTTTGTACGAAGCAGCAAATATGAAATTCTTTTGCCAATGGTTTCTCATATTTCTGGCCATAAGTTACACTAGGTATTGCCTCTGGGTACGCCTGCGTATCAAAGTTACCTTTCTCCCCAGAAACAATTGTTTCTCTCTATCCACCTACATCCACACACAAAAACTTTAATATGGCATCGTTCTTAGTGACGCGAAAAAAAGGAAAAACAAACAAACACACTTTTTTTATACAAAATTAATGTTATTTCAAATAGGTCTTAAAAGAGGAGATATCTTCAAATTCTAATAGTAATTAATTGAATAAATTAAGGGCAAACCTTGTAAGTTTTATTCGAATGACGTCTTATCCAAAACCACAGTTCGCAAAAATATATGGTCAACAAAAATATATGGTCGTCCCTTTGAATTATGACTGACTTTTTAACATACTTAAATTCA
Organism: Calephelis nemesis; assembly: GCA_002245505.1. Classification (NCBI taxonomy): domain Eukaryota; kingdom Metazoa; phylum Arthropoda; class Insecta; order Lepidoptera; family Riodinidae; genus Calephelis; species Calephelis nemesis. The sequence continues at coordinate 136,220 of NJDD01038050.1, forward strand.
CCTGTATTTTTTACCATAACGAAACCCGTCAACTTTTTGCACTTCCCCATACTAATAACTACGAATTCTTGGATACAAAAACTGGAGTGTGAGTGCACCTAAAAGGGAAGTAGACGTAATAACTGTTAAAGAGATTCGTTACGAGGCAACTAATATACGCAAAAGGCCTCAAGAATTGATTATTATTTGATTAATATAATTACATTGATAACGATGGGTTGATGCATTTTTAAAGTATACTAAAATTAGTTACTAAAAGAATTAAAAAAAAACAGCGAAAGCCGTAAAGCACTTTTAATAAAAGACAGTAAAAGTCAACAAAACTTTTTATTTCGTACCGAATATAACTACTGTTACCAATTTCAGAAAGATTTTGTTATCGTGTCTCCGTGTTCTATAATTGTCACAGGATGAAGCCGATCAAACAGAACCGATCAATTTCAGACTCAAGCTTGACTTTCAATGGCGTATTTTCGTGAAATATTTGGCCGGCTCAACTACAACGCTTCACTAACAGTATTATATTCATAGCAATTATTTCACAAATCGGATTATTTGTGAACTAGATGCGCCCCGCGGTTTCACCCGCGTAAGTCCCAATCCCGCGGGAACTTCGGGATAAAAAGTAGCCTATATGTTATTCTGGGTCTTAAGCTACCTACATACTAAATTTCATCGTAATCGGCTTTGTAGTTTTTGCGTGAAAGAGTAACAAACGTCCATACATCCATACATACAAACTTTCGCATTTATAATATTAATAGGATATGCAAAAGAAACAGTGTAGGAGAAAGAAAACAACCCAGCCAAAAATAACATTGATGGGCTTAGACTTTGATCAATAACTCTCAACTCAACGCTTCTGCAAAAGCTAAGCAATATTTTTTTGAAAAGTGGAGTTTAGATAGAGACTGATACATGCCCGGTCGAAAGCCTCAGAAAAAGGAAAACGTTGGTTATTAGTTTGTACCTTCCACCACACCAAACTAATAACCAACGTTTTCCTCTTTCTTACTGTTTGTATTCACCGATGTGTCATGTAAACTGGAGGTCACAGCTGAATAACCGTAACATTTTTCTTACTATCCTATCTATAAAATTCACCTGTTTTTACATTCTTATAACATAACAAAGTTAACAATCTCAGACAAATTAAAGCGTGGATTTATTTTAAGACAGTTTGTATCCAAATTCGTAGGTCGTGGTATAATTGGGCAGCAACCGTTTAAGTGACCACTAACGAGGCGAACAAGATTCCGATATAATAGGTACGCAACATTCCAACATTTTCTCTCTTCACACTACGATGAGTCATTAACTAGTTTAATTTTAACGTCTGCAGATATTGGTGGTAATTTTGTTGCGCACTTAATTTTAAGTTATCGCTGTCTTCTTGTCAGATTAGACTGTACACGTCATTTCTACAGATGTTTAAACTATTACTCGGAAAACATCGATTAAAAACATCGCGATTTGACATGTTCGGACTAATCTGACGTGTCTAAAACGCCCCATCTCGTTTGTTTTTGTTTCATTTGAGAAAGATAGCATGCATCTAAAATAAGTTTAGTTTGTGAACAGCAGAATTACCACCATTTTAAGACATACTAAAATTTTCCTTATTACTGTTGTAAATGATGTATTACGAACTGTGTAATGCTTTCGTTGACATTTGATAAAATTTCATTTAGCATTTAATAAAACGTTGAGATTTGCAACTAAAAATAAGTAAATCTAATGACTTTAAACTGCTTTTTAACCTTTGTATCTATGTGCAAAAAATATTGAATAGAATTTAATGGAGTATATACAGTACTACACACTGCGATACAGTACAGTACTTCTACAGTATTGGAATTGTGAAATCTTGGTTGGATGAATATTTGAAATATACATGCTAGTTTATTTCAAAATGAGATATTAAATAATCTCTCGTAGTACGTTGTTTTAAATGAAAACTGCTGGTATAATAACTTAGAGTAAACTTTCGATAATTTACTTTATAATTTTAACCGATTGTCTGGTTGTATCAAATTAGGGGTATAGATCAACGATACTAATTCATATAAATAGTAAAATTCATGCAGGAATAAACTGTATGAGCACAACCATACCCAGACACGCAGACGTGATGTTCATCACAGAAATGTCTGTCTGTCGCGAATACAACCTGAGCCTGGCGGTTTGCCGACGTTAAATATGTACCTACGCTATCCCTCCCGCTATCCCTCCACAAGCGAAGGGGTCAAATTTATGTTTACTCACCACCATGTTTTTGTTTTACGACATCAATATTCAAAGTAAACTGAGAGAAAAATATAACTGGCACTAAGTTCAACTTTGTTATTTTAGTTTTAAGAAAGAAACTTTTCAAAAGTGTAAAGACCAGGGGGGTTACCATAAGCTCTTAAAACAGTACTATTTCACCAATACTAATTGTCAGTCGAGAAAGACAACCTTATGACGTATACCATAAAGTTGCTTATAAAGGCAGACATTTAGCAAGATGGAAATAATACTGCTATAAGCGTTCATGGTAGGGCCCCAGAAAGCAATTCCAGAGACTACACTAAAAAAAATTCCATATACCTTACTACTTTAGGCTAAAAATAAATAAAAAATCATTAAATGTAACTAGTGATAATCAGCATTTTCGTTAATAATTTTAAAGTATCTTTAATTTTAAAGTATTTTAAATTACTGCATCAAAATATTGCTGGTGCATTAAATAAAAAAGACTACCTTCAAGCTGTTATTAGTGAACTCAGGTACTCTCTGGGAAAAATAGGTGTCATATGTCTTTCTGAAACCTTTCTTAAGCAAGTTTTTTTTTATGATATTAGAAGGCAAACAAGCTGACGGATTTCCTGATGGTAAGAAATTCCCGCCGCCTAGAGACACCAAAGGTGGTAATGGTGAGTTGCCAACCTGAGGCCGGGATGTTAGGCCTTGAGCAAAAGTAAGTTTACCGGCTACCTTACCCTCCGAACCGGAACACGTCATGACGTTATAGCGGCAGGAATAGGTAAGGCGGTGGTACCAATCCGGGTGAGTCGCTGCGAAACTCTACCACCTAGTCAGATGTCACGATGTTAGTGACGGTAAGCCTTTGCTCGTCTTTTACGAGCATGCATGCATATTAGTGTGTAAAGATCTTCAATATAAATCTCTTGATTTATAAATTCAAATACCATATTCTTTTGAATGCTGTGCAGTTGAGATAATCCTATTAATATTATAAATGCGAAAGTTTGTATGTATGGATGTATGGATGTTTGTTACTCTTTCACGCAAAAACTACAAAGCCGATTACGATGAAATTTGGTATGTAGGTAGCTGAAGACCCAGAATAACATATAGGCTACTTTTTATCCCGGAGTTCCCGCGGGATTGGGACTTACGCGGGTGAAACCGCGGGGCGCAGCTAGTAAAATATAATTTACTAGTAGTTATAGTATTTATCGTATTTATCGTACTCCTAATTCAAATGACTTAAAAACTCGTAATAAATTAGAATTATTATTAGAAAATACATTGAAAAATTCTAAAAATAAATTTGTTTTATGTGGAGATTGAAACATAGACCTTGGATTGGACTATTGGATTTTACAACCTACCATTACTTACAAAAATGTAATAAGCATTTTAAAAAATAATAATTTTTAACACCATATTTTAAAACCTACTAGAAAAGATGCATGTTTAGATGTAATTGCTAGCAATTTAGATCATGTTTATTCGGATACTCATATACTTGGTTTATCTGACCATGAAACTGCACAAAGTATACAAGTAGACATTAAACCAGTGTCACTTTATAAACCGCAGCTTACTTTTTGGTTTGAAACAAAGCGCCTCTTTGGCTAAGAAAATATTAACAAATTTTATGAATGCATCTCATCTTTACGTTTTAGTGAAATTTTTACTATTGATAATTGTGCAGATGCCTTTAATGGATTTCATTATCATCCCAGTTCTACATTCAGTACAAAGTCTCATAATTTGTCTAATCATAATAAAACTTTGTATCTGACACCAGTAGATGAACATGATATATAAAGTACAACAGCAACGGGCTATGATAACATAAGCACATCAATATTAAAGAACGTTGACAGTGTTATACCAAAGCCTCTTTGTCATATAATTAATGTATCATTTTTAGAAGGAAAATATCCAGATCGCTTAAAAAGGTCTATTGTCAAGCCATAATTTAAAAAAGGGGATACTTGTGATATGAACAATTATAGACCTATAACTTTAGTTCCCGTAATTTCAAAAGGTTTTTGAAAAAAAAATGCCTAATTATTCAGCTACTTAATTCGTTTTTACTTACTAAAAAATAATCAGTATGGATTTAGAAAAGGCAGGTACAGTCAAAACATCCAAAATTGTTTTGACTTAGTTAAGAAAGTAACTGAATATCTAAATAGCAAAAAGTATCCACTATCTGTATTTTTAGACATGAGTAAAACATTTGATTTTGTACTTATTACACAAAATGTTAACAAAACTTGAAAGATATGGCATTAGAGGTAAATCATTAAATTATTTAAGAAGCTACATATTTAGAAAATAGAAAACAGTGTATTGAAATATTAAGACTAAATAGTAACCGCAAAAATGGTCTACACTGCAATGTACCACAAGGTAGAGTTTTGGGCCCATTACTATTTTTAATTTACATTAATGATCTGCCTAACCATGATTCTGTCTTATTTGCTGATGATACTACCCTTCTCATCACGTGTAAGAATAGAAGTGATTTAGTTAAAGAAACAACTATATCTTTAAATAAAGTGGCAGTATGTTTACATGAGCATAATCTTAAAATAAATCTCACAAAAACGAAATTAGTTAAATTTCAGACACACTATAGAAAAACTAAAAAATACACATATTTTAAATAATACTTTAATAGAGAATGTAGATTTTACCAACTTATTAGGAGTTATAATTGATTAATATTATAGAAATTACAATAAAATTGATAGGTTTTTATATGTTATTGAGAAGAATTGGAAAAGTAGCAGGCTTGGATGCATCTCTCTTAGCTTATCCTGGGTATGTCTCTTCGGTTTTGCAATATAGTATTACTATTTCGGAAATTCTGTAGATTTAATTAGGAATCTTTAGAGTACAAAAGAAGTGTATAGGCACCAGTAGTTCCACCCATAATGTTTGTAAAATAAATTGTTGTTTTTCCTAGCTTCCTCGCAGTTTTTCTTCTTTTCTTATATTTTAATCCTTCCCTGGACTTCTACATATATTTTAAAATATTACATTGTATATAATTCTACATATAGCGAGTGAGACGAACGAATAGCAACTGATTTTTATTTCTAAAAAGGAGAAGAAGATAATTCCATATTAAGTCCTTCGCAAGAATTATAGAGTTCTTGTGGTATGTTAACCATCCAGGCTTTGGCAGGTGTCAAGTGTTGTCAAGGGAAGTGTAAAGCCTTATCTGTACTTTTACAAAAATCAGTTAAATGTGTTTTATATTTTATTCTATTTTTATATACAAGAGGAGGCAAACGAGTGGAAAGTGATCATGGCCGCCCTCGGACATCCGCAACACCAGGAGTATCAAAGATGCATTGCCAATCTCTAAGGAATTAGTACGCTCCTTTATTGAAAATAATGCTCTCGGTAATTGATTCCACAAAAGTGTTATGCAAGGTAAGAAATGTCTTTGGAATCGCAAAGTTGTAGATCACCCCGCATCAAGATGATGGGCATAATACTTTAAGTTCTAACGCGATGTTCGAAGGTGGAAATCAGCGACTGGCTTAAACTAAACAACTCCTAAGAGCATTCCTCATAATAGATGCGGTAGAGAACACTGAGTGACCCAACATCTCTACGCAACGCCAAGGAATCAAGCCGATTGGTAATTGCTGGGTCCTTGACAATTCAAATTGTTCTACGTTGAATGCGGTCAAACGGAAGGAGCTGGTAGGTACTGTGGAGCCCCTGCCCAGAGTTGAGAACAGTACCGCACATGAGGCCGAATTTTTTTGCTTTATATAATTGTAAGCGATGGATCGGCTTGATACTGTCTCGCTTTACTGAGCACACCAAGTTTTGTAGAGGCTACTTTACCTTCGCCTCCAGATGACCACGAAATTATTATTAATAGTAGCGATGTGCCATAAATCCATATCCATATCTGGATATTTAAGGGAAAAGAAAGATTGAATATCCGAAATCACATCAGATCAAATCCACATCCGTCATTTTTGTTAGCGGAACTCCGAAGAATTTTTTACCTAATTAATTTTAAACCTATAACTGAAATTCCATAAAAAGGTGATTAGTACACTGCGATAACGGAAAAACTGTTTAGGTACACCAATTTGTTATATTATGTTATCCCAAAGTAATTCCAAACTGCACTAATAATCTTTGTAGTTATTTTCAGCTAATTAGAGATCACTCATTAAGCAACAATAAACCGGTTTTTTTAAAACGGAAACATTATAATTATTATACATTAAAATTGAAAAACCTCTTAATACTTAAATCTTGGCTATCCTGCAGAAGTTTTTGGTTGGTTAACAAACTAATTAATCTTAAAGAAAAAAAAATAACAATTTTTTTACCACTATCCACTTACCATGTACCTACCTACACTGACCATAATATTTGCCATTCCAAATTGTTAGTTTTAAAATTTTTTCGTCTTGATGTCTTAAAGGTAAATTTTATCAAAAGGAGCACCACTATGTACATTTTTATGGTAATGAAAACTGAGACTCCGGAAAAGTTTTAAGTCCTACTTAGAAACCGTAAAATCGCCAGTTAAATTTTTAATTTTAATTTGAAAATTGAAGTCACAGTTCTCATAACGTAAAGTTTTCATTTTTCAATTAGATTTTCACAATTTTCGTAAATGTTAAGTAGCTGAATATATTAACCAAAAAGGTACAACTCATGACTATTCAGGCACAGAAACGAAAATCCTAAGACGTCATTTACTTTTTTTTAATAGAAATTTTAAAGGTGCTTAGGGAAAAAAATACTTAAGAATACAAAAAAAATAACTCGAAAACTGTGCAAAATCCCAGAACATACATAGGCGTGATTCCGATAACACAAGGGGAATTCCGCTAAATACTACTTTTTGGGACAGCCTGTATGTTCATTACAACTAGAAATATAAATTAACTTGGTTGCTGAGGATTTTGTTTTGTCGTTTCTTCTCCTGAATTGCTAGATTTGGAAGCGATGGTAGTAGCTTCTCCTCCTGACTGACTTCTGATGGTAGTGTATGTTGGATACAGTAAAACTTAATCATAATCATTTTTGTTTTAATTATTAAGTGATAGCCTTGCAATAAACATATTTTACTTAATTTATGTAAAAGTTATAAACAACAAAGTAAAAACTATATAATTAAATTGGTTAGATATTTGCACACCACAATGTGGTAGAATATATTGATGCGAATAAGTATTCTGTAACAACTTTTAAACACACATAATATTCCGCAAATAAATAAATTTCATTTCATTTCAGACATTCAAGCGCCATCCACCACGTGAGCGTTATTATTGGACAAAATTTGGTGAGAAGTCGTTTAATTTATGGTACAGTAGCTTTTAATAAGTTTTTTTATTATTTTATTAAGAAATTAATTATTTTTGAAAATCAAGCTTTCATTGGATTTGACTTTTAATACAAAAAAAATACAAAATATTTATTTAAGAAAAATACACATGTTTTATGATTGATTAATATCAACCTCCGTACTAGTTAATAATTTAACTGTGTGACGGTAGATTGAGATTCCTCTTTCACAATAAGCCGTACGTCTGTTCGAAGTTGTTTTAAACTTGTTTTGAATAGGTATATAGTATACATTAGTTTTTAAGATAAACATGATTTAAACAAGAGTAAAATATTATTATATGGCCAATAAATTTCAACTAGAGCAGTTAAAGGGCATTTGAATTAGGTATACATAATAATAATAATATTAAAAATATATATAAAAATATAATTTGAATGCACAAATACTCGTGAATCGTGTTTGTGTGTGTGTGTGTGTACTTGTTTGTTTTTGTGGGGTTGCATGCCTTTGCAGGCGTGCGTGTTTCTGTATAATATGTTTGTGTGTAAGTGTAAATATTAGGACAGATTTTAAGGTTTTATCGTACTAGCTATGACGTTAAGACTTAATTGATAGGCTTTATCAAATCTTCAGTTTGATCATACGTAAGAGATTTTAGATATTTATATATATTTTGTTTTAGCGAATATTTTGTTAAGTTTATTAACTATTATATTTCTAGATATTCTATTATATACTAAAGGGCCCAAGTAGTGTATGAAACGATGACTGAAGGCGGTATTATATAAAGGTACTTTAAAAACTTTATCTTTCCTACGCTTAGACAAGCAAGTTGTGTCAAAAATTTGGGAGTGCTGTTTAAATATTATTTGTTGTATAAACATTTACCTTACAGTAAGAATAGGATTTTCTTGATACAGAAGAGATGTGGCATATTTAAAAGGCTTAAAACTCATTACTTTAAGTACACAACGCTGTGCCCTTTCTACAGAAATCATTACATTTTTATATGTTCCTCCTCAAGCTTCTATAGCATACAAAATTATGGAATTACACAATGCGAAGTAAGTGTCTAGCATTAATTTAGTGCTGCATATATGTCTAAGAGTTTTAAATACATATACTAGCCTTCTTACACGTGCTGCCAGTAAGTTCACATGTTCTTTCCAATTTAAATGACAATCAATGATAACACCTAGGTATCGTAAACTCTTGGTTTGTGTTATATATTCGCAGTTACATTTTGGTTCTACCCCATCACATTGATTGTGTCCTTTGATGTTAACTGCATTAGCTTTTGGTTGTGAGTTCGCTCGTATGTTAAAATTCATAATTTTAGTTTTTGTTGTGTTTAGGGTAAGTAAATTTTTATCAAGCCAATTTTTTATTATGTTAAAGCCATCATTTGCGTATTTGTTAGTCTCTTCCCAAGTTTTACCGTGAACAACCAGTACTGTATCATCTGCGAAAGCAAGAATTTCACCATTTGCTATGGGTAAGTTGCACAGGTCATTTAAATATATTAAAAATAAGGTAGGACCAAGCACGCCCCCTTAGGGGACTCCGAACTCAATATTGACCTCTTCACTTATAAAACCTGCAACATTTACACATTTTCTTTTATCCATCATATAATTTGTAAGAATTTTTAGTGGTGTGCCACGGACACCTATGTTTTCAAGTTTCTTAAACAACAATGGATAGGAAACAGTGTCAAACGCCTTCTTTAGATCGAGGAATATCCCTGTGCATCTTTCACCTTTATCTAAATGGTAAGTTATAAACGACATAAGTTTATTAATTGCGTCAGTAGTTGATCTGTTATTCCTAAACCCAAACTGATTGCAAGCAATAATGTCGTACTTTTCTAGATATGATTTTAGACGATAATTTATTAACTTTTCTATTATTTTTGAAAGAGTTGGCAGTAGAAAAATGGGTCGATAGTTTGATGCTTCACTTTTGTCCCTAGATTTAAATATTGGGATAACAATTGTTTTTTTAGGGCATTTGGAAATATGCCCTGATCAAAACATAGATTAGATATTAAAGTTATAGGGCAAGCAAGACTAGATTTCAGTTTTTCAATCATACTGGAAGAGATGCCGTCCCATCCGCAAGAAGAAGTTAACTTTAGTGAGCCAATAGCACCCAATACTTCTTCTTCATTTGTCGGTAATAAAACAAAAGAATTTAATTGTTTCGATCCCATCGAATTTACACTATTTAGATAAGTTTTGTTTGTACTGCTTTTGTTTAAAATTTCTGTTGCCAAATCTTTTCCTATGTTAGCAAAATATTTATTTATATAGTTTACGGAAGATAAGTTCTTATTTTTAATGTTAAGAAGATCTTGTGTTTTTATATCAGTTTTGTCCACATGGCAAATTTCTTTTATTATTTTCCACCTCTCTTTTAAGTTATTTTTATTTCAATCAAGTTTATTTCTAAAGTGTGCATTTTTCAGATTTTTTTAGAATTTTATTACAAGTCTGTCTGTATCTCGTGTAACTAATTTTAAGTATCAGATTTTCTGGATCCAAACGAAGTTTTTTATGCTGTCCATCCCTGTGCCTTATACATCTAATAAGTCCAGGAGTAATCCAGGGTTTTAAGTTACTTTTCCTACGTGATATAAGTTTTGTACTGGAAAATTTCTGAAACGCATCCGTAACTATTCGAATAAATACATCTGTAGCCTCATTTGGATTTTTTTCGTTGAATATTTCTTCCCAGTAAATGTGTTTAAAATATTCAGACAGCATATTTTAAGGCTATCCGTTAATGATATCCTTTAACTACTAAGTCTTACTAAAGCATGATCATAAAGTATATTTCTTTTCTTATAAAAAAAATTTGTTTTACATGATTGTATTTTTAAGAACAACTTGAAAATTTACGCTTCCTTTTTGTGGTTAAAGTCAACTTTGCGGATTGTACAACTTTACAGTCAACTCGTGTAACCTAAAATCTAAGTTTCTAACCATGTGTCGATGAGAATAATTTGATTAAAAGCCTTACCGACAGTGTAGGCACGGTAATGTAATAATACAGTCTTATTTGGTTCTATTTTTGAATAAAATAGAGCAGTGCAGTGCGTCAACACGCGACAGAGCTACACGCCTTCGCTGTTATAGCTGCATCTGCATTATTTTCTGCTTTTTAGTTTTAAAATCGGTTTTTAAACGTAGTTATTTTTCTGTTATGCTTTTTAGTTTATTGAAGATATAATTTAATTTAATATCTTTATAGCATGTTGCTGTATGCCGATATGTCTGTAATCTTGTCACTTAAGTCAACTAAGTGGATCAAATTTACTTGCGAGATTTGATTTAATTTAACAAAAGACGGTAAAAAAGAACATTAAATAATCGTTTACCTGTCGATTGTAAAATAATAAAAAACCCTATTACATACACCGTTTGTCACTGCAGTGCAACCAGGAATGATAGCATACTAAGTGCATATCGAAAGCGAGACTCATCATTTGTTTGAAGATAGAATACTGTATATTACATTATAGGTTCTCAGGGCTGAGCACTCTGCTCACTCACCAAGTCCGGTGAAGTTGTAAAAACCGTGATGTCAGAAACACGTTAGACATTTCAAGTAAGTATAGATATGACGCTAAAATAAGCTTGAGTTCAAGTATTGTCTTAATTTTTGGTCACAGTTCCTGCTGGTTAAGAAACGTGCATCTTCTACGTACGCGACTTTCCATTTTCTCAGTTCACTATAGACACAGAATTTAACACTTGCTTAATAATTTTTGTCGCTATGTAATAAGCATTCGCGCGTGAACGCTCAACATTTATGCGTATATGTACTACCTTAATTATTAAATAATAGCTTTTGTCTGCAGGTGGTATTTAAACTACCGTTCGGCAAAGGCAATTATTGAAGGTTGCTACCGAGTCGTATGTTGATTTGTTCACTTGTCCGTATGTATTTTTATGTTGGAATTTGTACTGTAATAAACACGCATTATCGAAATGTAGTTTCATGGTAAATACAATTATATATTGGACACGTAAAAACATTATAAATAATAAATAAAGTGATCCACAGTCCTACCTACTTTAACAAACTTTAACAAATTGTTGGATTTCGATAGCCATTCAATGAAATTTGTTGAATGTTTTGATTTGTTTTTTTTTTCAAATAAACTTATGTTTAGCAATGTTTTTAGCTATAATCATTCCCTTATGTTTATAATGAATATTGTAAAAGTAAATATAAACGAGCAAAATATAAACTGAGATACACCACAGAAATACAATATATCCTATAATCACATAAGGTGGTAATGGTGCGTAGCTTTATGGCTGAAATCTTAGAGACTCACTTATGTAGCTGTGATGGCTACTATAATGGCGAGCACTGATATCACAGCAATAAGAAAAGGTGAGGTTCTAGTAGCAATTATAAAAAAGATAGAATTTCGTTACAGTTATACAAATTTATAAATCCCCCAGCGATGTCATTGACCTACGACTGGGTTACAAACAAACGTTCAGAAAAACTTACTTACGATTTCAAAATATAATAAGCCAAAGCTAAACATTATATACAAAACCTTCGCATTCCCGTTCTAATGACTAAATACCTGTCTTACTCTAACATACGCAACAAACGGAGACAGCTGATAGAGAAATTAGTAAAGGCATATTCTTCAAGTGCCATAAACTAAGTGCTTTCACATCAATATACTGCTGCTATCGTAATGTGCGAGTATGTGTTAGTGATGCTATAAACATTTTCATTCATATTTGCGGATATTTATACCTACTGCTAAATTGTATAGTTTTGAGGGAACTTGCTCGGATAAGATACTGACCAACACTACTACTAAAAAATTAAATCGGCCTTAAAAATGGGATGGAAAAAATTCAACTGTATTTTATTCATGTGCTCTATCTTACGAGTGCAATATTAGGTTCATGGTGGTGGTGCAATCCTATCTTCTTTTTGTCGAAATGAAGTGGTTTTTGTAATTTACTAAAAAATGTGTATTTGACTATTAACATTAAAGTAGCAAAATGGAATTGAAGTCAATCTTAATTAAAACTAAAGTTTTTCAGCGTCAAAATTAGCGTATTTTAAATTCGAAGGAATCAAAAATATGTACAAAACGAAAATTGAGAATATAAAAGTTTTATTGTGTTAAGGGAAAAGTTTAGAGTAAGTAATACGACGCAATTCCAAACTGAGTCTTAGATGATGTGTTTTACTAACGAGGAGTGTAACAAGTTTGACGTGTATCTGTGTGTGTATGTGTGCGTGTGCGTGTATATGTCTGTCTGTGACATCATAACTTTTGTAACGTTTGAAAGCAGACGTAATCGAGATATTGGCTATATTACACATAGGTTTTGTAGGGGGTTCATTGAGTTTTTTTAATTTTAAGATTATTAAAAATTTGCTTTACGAGTTTAACGACATTAACGAGTAATATTTTGGGGACAATAATATTATAATATAATAATAATAATAATAATTCAAAATGAAATACCCAACTAAAGTTAAAGTAAAATAAATCTTTTCTCATGAGTTGAGGAAACTTAAAGTTTTTGCTTTGTTTTCGTTCATTTTCGACGCTCATGTGTCTCACCGTAAAAGATTTGGCAGGTGCGACCTATCTGAGAAAACACCGAATGTGTGTTTAAAACATACGTGAAATGACTAAAATATTCTTATTCTTTTTCACGGGAAACATTTTCTGAATGTGAAGAATAGGTCCAAGTATTTTACTTATCCCCAACACTGTTACTAAAAATAAGTGACAGAACACTGCTCTTTCAAATTAGTACCACTACCTTCAGAAACAGACACGCCTGCTGCGATGATGTCTTTGCTTGTCTTTATTATTAGTTATTAGTTCCCTTTGTTGTTTGTTATTTTACTTTAAAGTGTGTGACAGCGATAAACTTATTTACATAAAGTCCGAACTTTAACTAGATATTGGTATTTATCAGTGGGCTGTAGTAATAACCGTCATATATTCCACCTGATTTTTAATTTTATAAAGAAAAATAATGTGGGCTTATAAATTAAACACGTTGTATGGTAAATATTTCTAACAGACATTGAGTTTGCTTTTACCAAAAGACATTTGATTTTATGAAGTAAATTTAAATTACATAAAAAGTACATGCAAATAACATTGATTACATCACTAGTAAGTATGTTATAGAAAGTAGACCTACGTACATCCTAGAGAATGTTATTTAAAAATCAGAATAAACGATGAACTGCACTGTAGGTTATGGTACCACATGACCTCTTACATATATGTATGTAGAAATCGCGCCAAACTTCTAGGCCACTTTTATACTCTTTTTTTTAAGTTTTTGAAAATAGCGTTAGCATTTACTATTAAGTTAGAATTTCCATCAAGTTATCCGATTTAGCACAATTCGGGGTTAAATTATTCAAAATTATTAATCATTGGTTGTCAAAGAAAGTCATGTCAGGGTCTTAAGTAAAGCGGTGGTTTCATTATTCAAGCTCATTTAGTGAGATTTGGCGGCGGATTTTTATCTATTTTATCGCAAAGTGAATCAATAAAATTTCCATTTATATTTTTTTTTGTTATTCTCTATAGCAGTATTATTTTAAATTCTCATCTTATTTCCTTTTTTAGGTTCCGTAGCTAAAGGCCAAAAACGGAACCCTTATAGATTCTTCACGTGTGCCTGTCTGACCGTCCGTATGTCGCAGTCACTTTTTTCCGAAACTAGGAGAGCTCTGCTGTTGAAACTTGGTCAGTAGTTGAACCGAATTAAGATTTTCATACAAAAATAGAAAAACTACTAGTAATGGTATCTATGGATATTTCTCCCAAAATGATATTGATGTTTCTACCATATTGTTTTTCTAAACTGTTTCATAAAATTTATAAAACAACATAAAGATATCATCAATTCGTTAAAAGCCTTTCACAATTTCCAGAACTTTACTAAAACTTAAAGATGACAGATATTTCAGATTTTTATAGAACTAACTTATATTTTCTAGTCCTAATATACGCTTTGTACTATGCGCAAACCAAAAAGTACGCTTGGGTTAACAATATGAAACTGATTTAGAGAAAGAACTCATGGTGCGATTTGTACCCGCGGCCGCGGAGGTTGCGGGCCCGCAGATTTCGTAGAATGTAGATTTATATACAAAAAGTAAAATCACATTTCATGGCGCGGTTTTCACCCTCAGTGCCTTCGGTTGTTTGCGGTTCCCGCAGCAACGGTCGATCGACCGTAGAATTGTGCGGGCGGCGATATCCCGCCGCCTTGGCGGGGTGCGACCGCGGTGGGGACTTAAGGCCTATTATGCCAGTCTACCGGCTACTCTACTTTCCAGTCCGGAACATGACCTAGTCATTATGACAACAGGCAATTAAAAAAAGTAAAGCAATTATTAAAGCGTTACAAACCTGTTCTAAGTTGCTGCGAGTTCTAAAAAGTCCTGGTAATGAACTACGTCCCACCTTCAGACACCAATAATTATGTGCACACACCAACATAACTGTGTAAAATCTTGTTGAACTTTGCCCGTGTGTCTGCTGTGAATACAACCGACCTGAATAAACATATTGTCCGTTTGTTCAGGACTATGGAACATTCATAGAACTACATTTAAAATTTAAATTGGATAAAATTATATGAAACTAGCTGCGCCCCGCGGTTTCACCCGCGCAAGTCCCAATCCCGCGGGAACTCCGGTATAAAAAGTAGCCTATATGTTATTCTGGGTCTTCAGCTACCTACATACCAAATTTCATCGTAATCGGCTTTGTAGTTTTTGCGTGAAAGAGTAACAAACATCCATACATACAAACTTTCGCATTTATAATATTAATAATAGGATGAGGAAAATAAGCCGACTTTCGTTGAATAAACAATCTGTTAGAACTAAGGTTCCACGGTGACGGTGGGTTGTAAAGTTTACCGAAAACATATAATTTGGCACCATGACGACAGTCAGACATTTTTTTCGGTTCATTTGACCAGGGTCTATTTTCTGGAGCTAGCTATCAAAATCCATAGCTTTATTGTTCGAGTAATTGTTTGACAAAAATACAAAAAAAGAACATTTTCCACCAATTGATACTCTTCTCCTTTTTTAGAATTTGTTAAACATAATATAATGTAGCGTGAATGTAATTAATTCTATATCTCAGTTTTTACAATCAACAACTCAAAAATGTGACTCAACTTGTTATATCATTCTGATAGCTTCTTCTCGATTTACAGGTAAATATCGGATGTATACAATACGAAAGCAGTCCTTTGGATGGACTGGACAAGGCTGAAGCGTGCTGTGCACCACCAACTATGCCAGTGTTATTTTCCGATAAGGAGAGCAGACTTGCACAATACGTTGGCTGGTGCACGGCACTCTTCAGTCTTGTCAGCAATGACTGGTTTAGCCTGTTATGAGTTGCCAAGCGGTACGTTAAATAAATGTAGATCTAGAAGAGAACTAATTATCGGAATTAATTTAAAAACACCCGGATTCAGTAATATACCAAGACTGTTTTATATTCATCAGACAATTGGCTGTCACTGTCGGGAATCGAACCCAAGCCTCGCAAATATACTTAATCCTTACCCCACAAAACAGCTACCTTAGCTAAAAACAGTGCAGTAGAAGCCAAATCAAGTGAGAAAAGACGGGTGCAACTGCCAGTGGACAACTACACAATATTCTATAATGGTGATTGAAATGTGGTAGTGTCCTGGTCGGGTCTCGGCGCTCGTCTCCGTCTCCCCATTTGATGCGAACTGTCACTGCGTCGTCCATTCGACGTCAATCGACCGAAATAAGGTGTTTTCATTTACAAAATGGGAAACTTCGGAACGGACTTCGAAACGAGTTATTTTAATGGCTAGGATCCGGCATCTCTGCTTGTCTTCGAGGCATAAGTTTTTTAAATTGTGTGTACGTCTTTCTATGTTTTTGACCACTTAACAGTCCTGATTATATAACCAGTTGAAACATAAAATTTCTAAAATAAAACGTCACTTGCGGATAGTAAATTGATATTATGTTCCGTTCTGGAGGATAGGGCAGTCGGTAGACTTGAACAATAGACTTTCCATCCCGGTCTGCACCAGTAATATCTATGGTGTCTATAGGCCACGGCTATTTGACATTTTAAGACTTACGTAATTTAACTATTTCAGTTAAATTTGAACTATGCAAGTTAGGTACTATTAGTAGATATATCTCGTACAAATAAAGAATATTGCCGGTACTGTCAGTATGTAGGTACTCGTACGAGACCAATAACGAGAATCACTAATAAAGATACGTTTTATTATCTCGTCATACATTGTGTAAATAACAGCGTAACGAAAAATGCAACCATGGATTCTGTACATGATACACATGCATATATAGTTGGAATTTCGATTTTTATTTGATATCTAATAAATAACACATTTTAACTAGAAACAAAAGTATAATAAGACAGCGTATTAGGTCGGCACTTACAGCTCTCAACGGGCAGCTTAATGCAAATATGTACTTTGTTCGCTCTACATTGCAGGCTGAAAAACAGCTAAATATTTAACCACTTGATTTTGACAAAAACTGTAAAAGGAATTTTGAAGTCTGATATGTATGTAAATTATCGCAGATGTTTTCGTTACGGCGTCAAATACATCCTGTGTACCAATATTATGTTGTATAGATATTTTTTTTTACAATTAGGTATTCAATTTAAATACGTATGAGGAAGAACACGAATATTTACATTTATCAAAGATATTCTATTAATAAGCCTTTTCCCCGATGTCTATTTGTTATTTTAGGAGAAATGTGAAATCTCTCAGTGTGCCTATTGGCAAAGGCTTCGTCTAAATATACACACTAAATTCTATCTTAAGCAAACTGTTCTCGATGGAGATTATATTTCAATCAATGAGCGACTTTAAGTATTTTTATTGCAAACGATTTATAACTAGAAATATTGAAATGATAAATCAGTTTGCTATCTGGGCCTTCAACGATATCGTCTTTTAACTCCGGCACCATCAATATAAATTACCAGTTTTATAAATATTTAATAAAAATGGATAATATCCACCACCAGCAACAACTAGCCGAAGACACTGTGCCCTACAGTGTAATAGGTGCCAAACCTATTACCAGCTGAATACATAAACAATATCGGGCAACGTTATTGTTAACATTAGAATTTTAAAAAAAGACGCAATTTTTTTGTTGCTGGCATTTTTTGCCGACTGCCGGGCATCGAATCATAGTCACGTCAAGTCAAATCAATTGTTTAGAATTTAGATACCTTCTTAATAACTTAAAATGATAATATTCTTCTGTAGGTCGCCGCTTCAGCTCTACCTTGCTATGGATGGTAACATTCTACATTTTACTTCTCAAAGTTACAATATTATTCACACTTTTACAATTATTATCAGTGTGTAATGTCGTGTGTCTGATGCCGCATTCACGTACCTATATAATATCAAAAGTATTATAGGCAAGTACTCGCATTCATATATGCTCAATTATAAACAGAAGATTTAAAAACCTTACAACATCTATGTAATGAGTATACGTAGCCATGATATTGTGTATTACTGTTTACACGAAAATTTGTCGAAAAAACTGTAAAACAACAAATAACAAAATTTTTTAATCAACCCAAATAACTAATTTCTTAATTAATGTAAGTAACGTATACTTAAGTGATACATAATATTTAGTTATCACCTAATAAGGGGACTCGCGGTGGCTACGTAGGTATAACAATACACATTTATTGGAATATTTATCACAAAAGGTTTAAGGATGTACTGTTATTTTTTAGTGTTGTTTACAATATATTGCTTCGCACAAACTCAAACCTACCGAGATATATATAATGTATTGCTTTTCTTTAATTTCGAAGCTTTAAACCTTTCTCTAAAAAGTTGTTTCATTTTTTTAATTTTTAATAGTTATAATCTAATAAATGTTTACTAGCGTAAGTTTTCGAAAGCATGCTTCTAATGTAATAATATAGTTTGTTGTATATTATAAATACTTACAAAGTGAGCATTAAGTTTGGTATATCTTCATTTTTAATCACTTGGCCATAGATTTTATCCCCGTATTGGTCCGGGCTCCTTTGCAGAATCGATCATCTATCTACCTACCTGTCACGGAGCTCTAAAAGGCGAGCATAGACTTCATGTCGGTAATATCTTGTCATACTACTAGGTGGTAGAATTTCGCAGCAACTCGCCCGGATTGGCACCACCGCCTTACCTATTCCTGCTGCCATAACGTCATTGCTTGCCGTTGACATGTTCCGGTTTAGAACGTAAGGTAGCCGGTAAACTTACTTTTGCTAGAGGCCTAACATACCGGCCATAGGTTGGCATCGCACCATTACCACCTTTGGGGTCTTTAGGCGATGTGAATTTCTTACCATCAGTAAATTCGTCTGCTTGTTTGCCTTCCGATTATATAAAAAAATTTTAAATATAATATCAAGAAAAAGGTACTAGCTAATAACGTTTTTTTATGTTGTTGTTTGTTGTATAGATAGCAGTAGTGTGCGAAAGAGAGATAAATCACACGAGTTATGTTATATTATAATTATATGAGTTATATTATAAACAAACACGTCGTCATAAGAACAAGATCCACGAACGAAAAAATGTAACTTTACTAGTTTACTAACTTATTGCATCACTTTACTTAAGTGAATTCAAATAAGGTCAAAACTTACTACTTTTTTATCTCAACATTTATTCATTTAAGTATGATTAATGTAATTTTAATAAATATTAGTGATAATTGTAGTTTAACATTATGTAATCAAAATCTGGATTACGAAAAAACCCTCCGCTTGACAAACTGAAATGTCGCAAGATAAAAATCGGTGCGGCAATTCGAAAAGATTAATACTCGTCTTCAATCTTACCGAACGCCAAACAAAACCATATCTATCCACATCAACCAGTACCGTATTAACAAATCTAAAGCTTTATTATTTTTAGAGCAGAAATCGTTTACCTGTCCAAATCAATAAACAATCAGTTGTTACCAAATGTGATCCATCCGCACGCACATGTTCTGGAACATTAATGTCAACGTCAATCACATTTGACGTAAAATGACCGTTATATTTCTGGTGAAGCCCATGGCTCGTGACGCGCCCGAGCTACGGCACTCGGGAATTACAATTAACTCTTTAACATTTTCATTTGATCGGAGCAAAGTAAGGGTTGTATATTTTAGGTCTCTATGGTCTAGCACAGGGGTGGGTAAATTCTTTTGACCGCGGGCCGGTAAGTTAAAAAAAATCAAGTGGCGGGCCAGTAAATTATAATTAATGTTGAGGCGGGCCGGTTTATTAAAACACCTAAATGTTAAAAGTAAATATTACGATTATCAAAAGTTGTATAAAGATAACTTAAGGCATTTTTTATTTTATTTCACAATCCTTTATTAAAATAAAATCTATTTATGAAGTCTTAACATACGAAACACGCAATATATATGTTTGAATTATCCATTCAGTACCTTAATTGTTCAAGTTTCAACAGTCTTTTAACATTTTAACCATTAATTTTTTAAGGAGGTTCACATTTTTTCTAAAAAAAAGCCCTCGGCGGGTGGGATTAAAACCTCTCAAGGTTTGGATCCGCCCGCGGGCCGTAATTTGCCCACCCCTGGTCTAGCAGTTTCAGGTGTTCGACTTGAATGAATGAGGTCCCGGGTACAATTCCCGGTTCGAACAACAAAAAGAAAATTTGGTTTTTCCAATTTACTTAATAAAAAAAATGTTGCCCAGGATTGTATATTATGTGCCCGGTTGGAGATAGGCTTGCCATTTCTCACATGTGAGACTTAGTGTCTTCGGCTAGTCGTGGGTGCCCTGGTTGTGCCTCTGCCTACCTCTTCGGGGATATGGGCGTGAAGAAACTTCTTTATTTTAGGCGTTTCCCCGTGTTGGTCCGGGCTCATTTGTAGAATAGACCATCTGCCTTCCTGGGCCAGGCAACTCGTAAAAGGCGAGCATAGGCTTGGCGTCACTAACACCGTGATATCTGACTAGGTGGTAGAGTTTCGCAGCCACTCGCCCGGATTGGTGCCACCGCCTTACCTATTCCTGCCGCCATAACGTCATGACGTGTTCCGGTTCGGAGGGTAAGATAGCCGGTTAACTTACTTTTGCTCGAGGCCTAACATCCCGGCCTCCGGTTGGCAACGCACCATTACCACCTTTGGTGTCTCTAGGCGGCGGAAATTTCTTACCATCAGGAAATCCGTATGCTTGTTTGCCTTCCAATGTTATATAAAAAAAATCAAATCGCACGGGTACTATCCAACGTTGGTGTCAAGAGTCTCTGAAATCAGCGTGGTAGTACGAAAAGGGCAATGGAAGGCAGGAAGGTCTGCACGAATCATGATATTTGGTACTCGATATTCTCTGCATACCCGTTATTAAAGAACTCTGCGTGAGGATATATATGTGAGTGTATGTATGTAAGTAGGTTAAGAACACTACGATATTTAAATAAAATATTTGTGACAATAGACCGTTAGGTACTAACACTGTTATTGCGGTCAATTATCTCGACATTTGAGGTTTTATTTCAGATTGGATGTTGCCCACGGTTTTGTTAGTATAATTAAAATATCAAGTTCTTCCATACAAACCCACTGAGACAAGCAAATAAACAGTAACCTATCTCATTTTCAAGATCTAACCTGGTTCGATGATAAAATCCTTGAAATTTGGTTAGCATATTTGACATGTAGAAGGAGTATACATTTAGAATTTACCTTATCATGTTTATTGTGAGGTATACCGGTGATAAACTAAAATAATGTATAATTATACAATACAAAGATTATAAAAAAAAAAAATAATGATATCTGAATGATCTTTTCGTGTTTCTTGGTTTATTTTCTTTCGTGTTCAAACTGTTCTTATCTGATAGGTAATTTTAATAAGAATTAGAATGATCGAACATGCATATTTTGAAGTCCGTCATTTTTGAATAAGAATAGTAGTAAAAAATGTAAAAACGAAAAATGTATACGAGTAAAAGTAACAAATTACAAACGTAACCTCTAGTTAGGTAACAGGGTTTTTATATCTCTCACACGTTTCAGTATATACCGTACTTTCTTACAGTTATACGTTCCAGCTAATGTTAATCTAGCTCGTGTGTGAAAACCTCATTTCATTCCATCAGGAGAGTCGTGTGCTCGATCGCTGGAACAAAATATCAATTTGTTTCATATGCATAATTAAAACTTGTAATTTCAATCTTGTTTTTCTTTTTCTTCATATAATATGGCAACTGGCATATAAGCAAATTATCTACTTGATGGAGAGTCTAATGAAACTACTTAGTCTGGCCATAAATACTGTTACACTTAAAAAAAAAAA
>NJDD01038050.1:158305-172177 GCA_002245505.1 Calephelis nemesis
TTTTTTTCTTTATTACAATATTTATGGCAAGACTAGGTATATGTATATCTATACCAAAACTCAAATATATTAAAATAAAAATTGAGGGTGATTATTTTGGATCAACCCGAGTAATTTTAAACGACGTTAATCTTGGAAATGACATAAAGCATTAGAATTCAACAGTAATAAAAGCAGTACAGCACTTTTTGATGTATGCGCCATAGCATAACTTAAACACAGAAAATCCGCAAAAACAGACTTCATTTGAATATGTAGTTAAAATAAACCAAACACTTATCATTAAAAACCTATAACTCAAACGTCACTCACTTGTCAGAACTTTATTAATGGAAATGTGACTAGACGACATGGAAATAAAAACTAATCATTAAAATAGCTTGGATGAACTTATTTTATTAAATTTTAAAAAATAATAAGTAATAAATACTTATAACGTATTAACGTACCGTAACGTAAACGTTCGAACAATATCTTTCATTCGCTAACGTTTCACGACGTACTATCGTCCATCGCCGACGTCAATTTTTGTTGAGCATGAATGTTCTAGGTTTTTTGAATTTGACATTTCAATGCGGGACAAAACGAAACGTTCTTAGAAGACGACTGTATTCTAGCCCCGCAAGCCTTTAACCTATGCTTTAGAAGAAGCTGATTAAAAATGTCAAATAAAAATGACATTTTTGACTAATTTGATAGGTATGTCTATAATATTGTTATTTTTTTTTCTTTTGTTTCAATGGGCATATATAGAATGCACTTGAATCAAGTTAGTACTAAGCAAAATCATCATCAATATAATATAACTTGTCTGACCCACTACACGGCTTTTCTACACTCCGTGTGCAAGTTACATCTATCGTTTAGTTTGTTCGGGCACGTGCTCCGTGGTCACTGACTTTAGATAACGGTAGCGTCACCGTCATGGTGTTCGAACGCATCTTATTTTGTTCATAATGATGTACAATAAATTGTTGTGCAGTCTCGTCCTGATCATTTCAAAATTATTGTTTTAGTGCTAAGATGGAAGTCGACTTTTATCCACCCCAATGACATATGTAATGTTAGCTGATTTGCTGGTACTATAACCACCTGTGCTTGTCAATAAATTTTTAATGTACTTTAAAAGACGTCAAATTTTTATCCCGAAAGCTGCGGTTTCAAAGAGAGAGCGAAATAACTTGAGAACGTATTCTGAATAAAATGGTATTTACTTCAAAAGCACGTTTTCATAAATCATACAAGACTCTAAAGCATTGTTTAAAAAATTTATGTGTATTTCAAAAAATCTAAAGTTTTTTAAGGCAAAGGTATCTTCATACCGTAGCAAGAGCACCCACTACTAGAAAAAAAAACACTAAGTCCCACAAATTGATAGGTGGCAAGGTTATCGCCAACTGGGCACATATTATGTCCAATCCTCTAATAAGTCGCTTTTATTAGAATATTGAAAAAAATAACAAATTTTATTTTTGCTGCTCGACCCAAGGATTAAAAAAAATTAGGCCCCCATGATGTCAAGTTCTACGTGCCGGACCCCTACAGTCTACACCACAGAGGTCACAAAAGGAACAATTGTAATAAAGACACAGACACTGTAAACTCAACAGCCGACGTATGATCTCACTTTGCATGTCTACACTAGAAATTTTGGCTAAAACTTAGCTAAATCCTAAAATAGACTATATTACGGCTGGGTTACAATATTAGTTAATTCAAAACTAGATCCAGAACATTTTTATATTTCACCTCAGACCTGCAAACTCTACTAAAAGGACGCGGTCAGGCGCAACGACCCTACAAATAATTAGCAAACCTGGTCCATCCGTTCAGGCGCAATATGATGGGCAAGCGAAATGGGGATTCATTTTTATATATAAAGATAATAGGTATTGATTTACACCTTTTTCAATATACATGTCAGCGAACAAGCAAACGGCTCTCCTGGCGGTACGAGACAAAAGTGGCCTATAGACACCATAGAGAAAGACACCATCAGAAGGCAGGTCTGATGTAGAAAATGACAGTCATTATGGCGGTAGGAGTAGGTAAGGCGGTGGGTACCCGCCGGGGCAAGTTGCTGCACGTCACGGTGCCACGAGTGGTTTCCTTTGGTAGGTAATGGAGTCATATTTGTGCTCGGACTTTTACTTTTTACTTTTCGGTTTATTAAACTCAGCAGATCGGACCAACACGTGGAATACCGAATAATTGCTTTATTCTTTGACCAGCGAAATTACATTATACGAAAATACTAAAAAAAAAGACGTCGATTTTTTAATATTTAGTGTTAATAGTATGTTAATAGAATTGGAATTAAATGAGTTTGTAAATTAAATAATTTCATTATTTTTTAAGTAATTTCCGAGTAAGCAAGCGAATAATTTATGCGGAATTATCATGACATATATTGTGTAAATTTATTAATTCTAAACAAACATCTATTTATATTTTAACTTTAACAATTGTTCTGTACTTGAGACAAATTTAAACAATTAAAAAAATCTTCTCATTCAAGATTTGAACCCTCTTTCATTTCTCGGTTAAAATTGTTCTTACGATTTATTTTTAAAGATTTTAACTTGAACAATTGAAGTGTACTTGAGATAAATTTAAACAATTAAAAAAAATTTCTTATTCAAGATTTGAACCCTCTTTCATTTCTCGTTTAAGATTGTTCTTATGATTTATTTTTTCTTTAAAAAATGCAATACATATCGAAATATTTTAACGAATAAATAAATAAAATTCCGGTCAAAGACGTATAAAGTTACTATTTATTGTCCAATAATTGGTCACAAAATACAATTTACAAAAATTAATCACCCACAGAAAGTAATAGCTTGAGATCTAATACTTTTTGCATGAACTAACTGTTAAGTTTAACTGTTAATTTCTAGTAAAGAGTGTTAACTCTTTAGTAGAAATTGGAAATAATTATTACACACTCACTACAACACTAAATGTTATGAAAGCTTTACACTAAGTGTTTATGAGGTAAGATGGCGAAAAGCACACAGTTCTCCTAATGGTAAGAGATAAACCGTAAGCGATAGACACTATCGACGATGAAGATGTATCCTTCCGGACTGGAACCTGGGAACACCTGACAGAAGTAGACATGGTAGTGGATCCGAGCACGTTGCAGTTGCCCCATTTAAGCTATGCTTGCCTAGTACAAGGTGCCAGCCAAAGAAGCAAATGATCACATAAAATACATTTACAAATGATTGAAAAATGGGATTAGGCTCTTGAGTTATTATCGGCTATATACTCATGTTCCCTTTATACCCAATTTGTTATCACCTGATGCTTTCCCGCGGGAATTATCGTAAATTAGGCAACAGAAGGCCGATATCGAGTGCCGTCGGGCGACACGCGGGGATCGGTAAATACAGGGTACGACACACATGTGTCATTTAGTTAAATGTCGAATTATGTATTTATTTAGTGAAACGTAATTCTCAAATTGAGATGACATCATCAGAATGTTCAGAAGGTTTATTTTAATGTTATTGTAAGATTTAATTCGAGTATACTCTATCAATTTATGTATTTATAATAATCGTCACTACATAGCATATTATACTTGTTTTATTAAAACAAAGTCGCGTTCTCTGTCCCTATATCAAAGCCACGGCGGGTCGCTAGTTTAAGCTATAATTGAAGATTGTTTGTTGACTCGATTTGAATCTTATCTGGCCTTCGCGGCAACGATTGAATTCCTTGTTGATATAATCTAGTCAAAATAATTATTAAGTATCATACATTTTTTTAAAAATAATACATACAATTACAACGGGAAGTGGTGTTTAGAATGCAGTACGTGAAATCTACCATATAAATCAAAACTACATAATTCACACGAATATAATGTTTTCCATATTGATAGTAGATAGTTCTAGAATAAATAATGAATTGACTATTTACTACCAAAACTGCAGAGGTATCCGTACCAAGTTACACACACTGTTCATGAATATTTTATCCAACAATTACGATATCATAGTACTGACTGAGACCAGGCTCGTGCCTGACATAGAGAACAGCGAGTTCATAGACGAGCGCTACACGGTGTACCGCTGCGTGCAGGCGGGGTGCTGGTGGCTGTATTGCATACACTGAACTCGGCTCGTTTTGATTTTTCAAAATTTACAAACTACGCGCTACCTAACTACATAGAACATAATATTACAGAAATACCCAGCATCACACACGGCATGAAGCACATCATAAGTGCAGCCTATATTCCTCCCCGGACTCCCTCGGCTGTCTATGACAGCCACCTCGATATGTTGTAAAATTCTATAAACCATTCTTTTGTTGATACTTTTTATGTGATGGGAGAATATAATATTCCGGAATTAGGATGGGACGCGACAACATCGAACAACTCTCGAGGTTAAGCCCGCTCTGCGTAACTGGACAGAGCTTCACAGAAATGAGTTCTTTGTTCATTAACTTTGTGTCCCAACTTGATGCTGCTCAATAAAATGACGTTGTTAACAAGAATGGCAAGATCCTAGACCTAGTGATATCTAATTCACCCTGGGTTATAGATAGCTTACAACGTACACCATTATTGCCCATACATAGATGGCCACCACCCTCCTTTCGATGTCACCATTAATCTGACGCATGCCGCTCAACCCATGACACGAAGATCTATTATGAAATATAGTTTTTACAAGGTTGATTTTGATTGTATAAATAATAAATAAAATATGATACATTTAAAAAAGACCTTAGACATAAACTGTCATCTGTTTAGTGCTCAGGGCTCAATTTACAATTAAACTTACTTTTTGTGATCTATTCTCTGAAATGTACATTTATATACGTAATGTCATTCATTTAATTTTGAATAATTTCTACCGAATGCTAAAATATTAATCTGTTGATAATGCTGTGGGCTCCACTATTGTAAACGATGAATATTATTTAAGTATGACATGTATAGTGTACCTGTTTGTTGTTACTAATAAATAAATAAATATACCTCAGAGCGCAACCCCATAGCATGGGAATCACCTTGAATATATTACAATGCATCCATACTATTTTTTAAAAAATAAATTCACAAAGTGTTTTTAATGCAACCTTATATCTTACATTGACCGGACTAATACGGATACAAACAAGAATAAAAAGCGATGCGGGTGTCGAACTTTTCGGTTTTCTGAAAGCTAAAGTATTATTGGCAATCTAAAAGCTTGGAGTTCCCAATAAGGCTGTACTTATATCAGAATCACTGCTTTTTAAGGCGCAATTACGACGGTTCGCAGTAGTTTTAATAATATAACAGGTCTATGCCCTTACCATAGTTTAACGGCGCTATACTTGCTAGCATCTTCAAAAATTATTTGTATGGACATTTGAACAGCGCATGCACTGGTCTAATAAATGTTTAGATTAAAAGAGCTTCACATTTTGATACGTAAATTGGCGAACGTAACGACTCACAGTGAAAGTCTCCGGCGTTTTCGAACTGGCGAGGACTGTGTGGTTTTTGTTCAGCGCGGTGGTCTGAAACTATCCATGGTGTCGATTTGAAGCGTATTCCTACAAGTTCTCAATTACTTGCTAGTGATATTAACACCGGGTCTACCCTTATTATTTAATGCTTACTTAATATCTTTAAGCTTTTAAGATAGTAGGTAGATATATAAGGTTCACCTTCCAACCAACCTGCCTAACAACCAGTTTCCATCAAGTTCAAGGCGACCAACCGAAGTCCGACCTTCACCAAAATATCTTACTTATCGCAAGTGTGTGTGGTCTTGCAGCTCAGCTGCCCCCTTGCCATGACCTTGCGACGCTACACTTGACATCGCCAGCGTAAATTATTTGTATGAAGCTGTGAACAGTGTCACTACTGCCAAATTTAAAAAAAAATATTTAAAAGCGCTATTGGTTTCGATGTTTAAATCACTAGGTACCGAAAGTAATGCTGTTGCTACTCGTGGTAATGGACTAAGATCGGAACCTAGGACCTACACTGATATGATATTAGGATGAAACCTTTTTAGAGTTCCGTAGCCAAAAGCTAATAAACGAAACACTTATAGATTCATCATGACTGTCTGTCCGTCTGTCCGCCCATATGACACACAGTTTTTTTGCGAAATTATAAAAGCTATGCTGTTGAAACTTATTAAATAGATGTACTCCGTAAACTGCATTAAGATTTTGACAGGAAAATAGAAAAATAACAATAAATTTGGGCGATTCCCCATAGTAAAACTCAAAACATTTATTTTTCATCAAATCCATAAATGTATGTATACAGTGTACCTATTACTCAAAAATGATTTTGAGGTTTCAACCGTCATTTTTTATACACTGAATAATTAGCGCGAGAGACGTTTCTAAAGTAGTAAAATGTGTCCTCCTGCTGTAACCTTTAAAAAAGTTCGACCCAGATGTTATTTGACCTACTCCTTCTGCTTAACTCAAGCTCAATGAAGTTCTAAAATCAAATACTTTGCTTAAATTCTTTTTTGCTTAATTATGTTTCTAGCTCCCGTACTATTTCATTATATTGGCATTCTAATTTTATAGATGGCAAACTTAACGCTAATTGGGCACGTTATCCCGGGAAACATTGTCAACTAGAAAGAACTCTCGAAAATGTCGCTTATCGTAGGTGTTCTGGTAATAAGTCTGCCTACCACTTCTGAGACATAGAAATGAGGATACTTAGTTAACAATTTCCTACCTATCAAACTGAATATGCAGAGTTGCTAGAGTAAATATGCAGTCAACAAAAACAACTTTTCTTAGTCCTCTTTATTTTTTAAGAAAGCCAGTAAGCGTAAGGAAACCTCACTTACAGGAGGTATAATGTTAGATTTTATTGAATGATCTTTTTTTCTGAAAAACTAACATCGACTTAGCACTGTTCAGTATTCGCAAAACTATCAATGAGTTTGTCGGTGATGCGCTCATATGCATATTGTTATTACATTTTCCTATTTAGTACTTTGTTTACGGTTACAAATTATATTAATAACAGTCTCTGTATTTTTACTTGTCATGCTTATATATAACGTGCAGCTTACATATTTTCATAAAATTTTAGGAATAAGTATGTAGGTATGCAATGAAATGACACGAAAAATGTTTATTTTCGGATTTGTTAAAAAGTTGTTACTGAATGTTAGTATTGCAAAATATTGTACTACATTGTGGTGTTCAAATATTTTGATATTTATAAAAAAATAACTCACTGAAATGATAACATGTTCATTGAGCATCGATATAAAATTTTATTTGTATTTCTTCTGTAAGCATTTTTTTAATTAACTATAGGCTTACCGTCACTCACACCGAGACATCTGACTAGGTTGTAGAGCTTCGCAGCGACTCACCCGGATTGGTACCACCGCCTTACCTATTCCTGCTATATACTATAATATATACTATTTACAATGTTACTATACGTTATGTTATGGTTACAGCTGAGATGATCAAGCTTGGTGGTCCTGCCATCCTGGACTCTTTTTGGGTTCTTTGTAACAAATGTTGGAAGACCGGCAGAGTACCCGAAGACTGGCAGCGTGCGGTCATCGTGCCCTTATAGAAAAGCAAGGGTTCACGCATGGACTGCACTAGTTGCAGGACTATCATTTTGAACAGTTAAGCATCACAAGTGTAGGGAAAAATAGTTTAAAGGAGTTTGCAAGGGATATCCGATTCATTATTGGGGGAGGTTCAAGGTGGTTTCAGGTCTGGAAGAGGATGTACGGATCAGGTGTTTTCGCTACGCAACATCGTATAGAAACATCTAGCTGTGGGCCAGAGGGTTTTCTGTGGTTTTGTAGATCTCGAAAAAGCATTTGATAGGGTCATACGAAAGGAACTTTCTGAAATTTTACCAGATTATGGGACTGAAAGATCCCTGTTGCGAGCTGTGCAGTCTAAATGTTTAGATTGTTTTACAATCTAAATATATAGATGTTCGTAATGCTTTAGCATGTACGTTAACATATCATCATCATCATCAGCCGGAAGACGTCCACTGCTGGACATAGGCCTCCCCCAAAGAGCGCCACAAGTCGCGGTCACCAGCCGCTTGTATCCAGCGACTCCCCGCGACTTTGACCAGATCATCAGTTAACATATCACCTTAGCAAAATATCCGTCATGTAGGGTTGTGTGTTGTCTGCACGCTTGTTTATTTTATATTTGAACAAAAGTCTTCAAAGGTTAAGATCATTGAATGTGGGAATGCGTATGGGTGACCAAGTGGTGAACTGCCTGCTTTATGCAGATGATGCAGTACATTTGGGCTCTACATCATCTGAGCTGCAAACATTAGTTACAGTTATGTAAAGTGTTTGAAAGAAAGGGGCTTACATTTGAATGGGACGAAAACCAAAGTTATGGTGTCTGGAAGAGACGAAGCCAGAAACTCTTACATCCGAGAGTTTTAGTTGATGATGTAATGCTGGAACAAATAAATGAAACTGTACATCTTGGATGTGCTTTAAGCAGGGATGGAAAGTGCACCGAGGATGTAGCATACAGAGTATGTGCAGGGGTGTGAGTGGAATGGAAGTTTTGAGGCAAAAATTTAGACTGGCTTTGTACAATTTTGTGCTCATACCAGAGTTATTGTATGAAAGCGAGAGTTGGATATATCAGAAAAAGCATGAAAATAGGATAAATGCGGTTGAAATGAAAACGCTACGGAAAATCTGTGGCGTAACGCTTGCTGACTGCATTCGTAACAGTGAGATCCGAGAAAGAGTGAGATTGAAAGGAAGTGTTGGTATTAAAATGAGAAAGGGCATGCTCCGCTGGTTCGATCATGTGAAAAAAATGACAGATGAAAGATTGAGAAAGCAGATATACAATGCGAATGTGGATGGCTGTAGGTACCCTGAGTAAACAAGGTTAAATTTCCACGGTCAGTTTATCCAAGCGTTGTGTCAATAGTCTCCGAAGTCGGCGCACGTTTGTATGAAAAGGGTAATGAATGTGAAGAAAGCCAGACAAGTTTGCCAGGATCGTGAGGTCTGGTAGTCGATACTCTCTGCCTAACCCGTAAGGGACTTATTTATGTACATTTTTATTATTTTGCTTTTTCAACAATTATATTAATTAATTCTTTGGGGTAGATCCTTTGATTCTACATTATTTGTGAGTGTACATGATGTTAATTGCTTTAAAACTAAGATGTTTTTGCTCCACTCTTCGTTGACCTTACTCAAGGAGCTATATTCTAAATCAAGTAATTTATTTCACGATGACGGGTTTCCATTTGACATCTTAACACGTTGACGTGTTCTTCTTGTAAGCCTTTTCTCTGGCAGTCACTTGAAGACAAGTCCGGTAAGTTTCTCACTAAAAAAATCAACCTTGACGTCTCGAATGACTTCACTGACTCCGTAGACGTCGTACCTTTTTTTCTTCGTAATTAATTGACGTTAATGAAGTCAACGTTTTGAAAGTCAACATTTGCGAATGTTGAATTCATTACGATTTCGATACTTACTGGCCTGTTTTAAATCAAAAATTCTAATCCAGCTATCGCCAAACTTTTAATTTAAATTATACTTTAGAATGAATTTATGTAACGGCCGCTTTGACTACTTCAAACTTTTAAATATTCACTTTTTAAACACTTTACACTAAGGTTGATACTTATAACTTTAACTATAAACGGAAATTTAATCTACTTGCTTAATAACTGTTTTATAATCTGCAGCCTGTAGGAGGAGGCTTGATGTGCTTGTTTGATGTCTTATTCCATCAAAAAGAAATTAAAGCTTGCGGTATAATCCTCATATTTAACATAAGGTTCCTTTCTTTGCAAAGTTGTGTAAATTTAACGAAACTCGTTACTTATTTCGTCGTTGCTATTCCGACGATATTATTACTTGTGTTTTTTCCCAAAAAGACAACAACCTGTTAACTTGTGAAGCGAAAAGCTTTGTTTATTTATAATTTCAACTATATGGTATCGTAATAAGGCTGTAATCTGCGTTGAGGTTTGTTTGTGGTGGGGGGCTGTGATTGTCATGTCTGACAGCGAGTGAAGGCAGTTCGTCTTGAGATCCGGTGCGCGTACGCGGCTTACCATTTTCTAAAGTGAAACTGACGTTTTATGCCTCATCTGTTTAAAATTCGAATGACAAACAACACGGGCTTCTTATTGTGTTTTAAAGTTCAAAACCTATGAGTTGTTGTGTAAATATTAATGTAACTCTACCAAATTGGATTGATGGATTGTTAATATGTAAGTAGGATTTTCTAGTTTTTTGTAAGAATTAAATAACAAATGCGAATATTTTTTGTTGCGTTACATACCTACCTAAATGAACATGAGATTTTTTTAACTAGATACGTACACTTTAAAAAACTACGATTTTTTTTAGGAATTTTTGTTTTAAGACTAGTATTTAGTTATAACCTTTTTACGAATCTAAAATCACCACCATCAACTATCATGATTCCCCATGAGATGACTTTTATTGTAAGGTTTTTTTTTGTTAGTATTCATATTTTAAAGAAAAGTAATTCAGTCTTCTGCGTAAAAACAAAAGACTACTTAAAAAATGCATTAGTCACAAACTTTAAAAAAACTGTACAATAGACAAAACTTAAACCAATGGCTTTCGTGTTACACCCACGACGTTCTACCAACTGAGCTGCTACGGATAAAATCCATACGTCGAAATGTTTTATTTTTAACGGAATTGAAAGAAAAGTGGACGGGTTTTGTTTAAACATACTAGCTATGCCAATGTTATAATCGATAATGGCGCAAATGCCATTTTTTTTAAATCGATCTTATTTACTTCAAAGTTATCTGAGTAAAAAACCTCGAACGTAAAAAAACTAGCAATTGTCAGCAACTTACATTTAATTGACTGCTAATGTATAGGTATAATAAAAAAAAATCACTTAACTTTCTATTCAACGAATGAGTGTCGTGTTGGTGTCGGTGGCTCAGGCGCAGGCCGACGCTGGCTTGTCGGCACTTTCTCTACGTTACGTCATTATATTTCATAATGTTATGTTATTGTGTGACTACAATTCCATTGTTGCTATAAAACATTATTTTGCTTGTTACTGTTATGAGTGAGTCCCGCGACCATCTCAGGTGTGCTGGTTTAAAGAGTCGAGAGTTTGGTGAAATTACAAGTAGGTAGGTAGGTACTTTCGCAAAAAGCTTTGCATTCATTCAACATCATTTTAGCATCCTTAACACCTTTGGTGACATATCTTTAATTGTATTAGAAAAGCTGACTATTGATTGTCTTTCTACAATATTTTTACAATACGGATTGCAAAAGACTTCGAAGATTTTAACAAAGATATATTTCAAATTCTGTCTTTTGACTATTCATTAGTTACTGGCGACTTCGTCGAAATAATATGCTTAAGAGAAAACACATTCACGATCCTGGCACAGGTGTCTTTCTCCACATTCATTAGCCTTTTTATAACAACAGCCAGTTTCGGAGACTCTTGACACAACTCATGGGTGTCCAAGCGATTTGATCGTGGAATGTCACTCTAGGTCTCCCTGGGTACCTTCTATCCATCCACATTTGCATGGTATAATTGCTTTGCCAATCTTACATCTGCCATTTCTTCAATATGACAGAACCAACAAAAATGCCTTTTCTCATTTTATCACCAAAATTTTCTTTCAATCCCACTCTTTCTCGAATCTTATTATTGTAAATGCGGTCAGCAAGCGTAACACCACAGATTTTCCGTATCGCTCTCATTTCCACCGCATTTATCCTCCTCTTATGCTTTTTCTGACACACAAAACTCACATTTCCGTACAACAACTGTGGGATATGCACAGAATTATGCGAAGCGAGTCTGGCACACACGCAAACCAATGTTCTAATCCGTGTGGAACTCCCACTGGGCAAAAGTTACAACCAGGGCACAAACGACCAGCCGAAGACACTTGATCCCACAATGTGATAGGTGGCAAACCTATCTCCAAATAGATATCTCTCTATATCTAATTCCGGAGTATTGTTAACATTAAAATCCCTATACCGAAACCTCATGAATTCAAGTTTAAACTGGACTGTTAGACTACAGAAGCTATATAAATAGATAAATCGATTTAAAGCAAATTTAAGTTGAAACTTATGCTAAGTTAAGTTTCTTGAACATTGTTTAATTAAAAAAGATCACTGCAATTGTAAAAACTTCATGTGGGTAAAGCCACAAGAAACCGATAGATGTAAAAAATAATTGTTAATTGTTACAATGGAATCTCAATAGAGACGTAACATTATTTTTTTGCGTTGAATTCTTTAAGGTCGCGTTATTCTTCTATACAATGGTGAAGTCTTATTTTGTACAAACATTATTTCACGTAGACTGGACATATTACGAGCTGCCGCGTTAACGACACTGTAAAGACATAATGCAAATGCTGATGTACAAAGATTTGTATAAAATAATGGATAGTAAAACCATATTCATACTAAACTTCTACAAGAAACACTGTTTTGCTGCGCTCAAATTATTTAATCTCATTCAACATGCATTGGCAAAAAACCTTCCACCTTCTGTTAAATCATTATAGGGGAGCCCTGGAGACCTGCGACATAAGTTCCACCTAGTGTAGGCTCTATTTTTTTCCAAATTAACTTCATACACTATTTTGTACACGTGTCCGAACAAAAGACTGTTATTAAATTTTATGTTATTACGTCTCTTTATTGACCGCTTCACATTTGCTACAGTGTTGAATGTCCCGTCTACGTGAATCAGTCCATGCTACTTTACCACCTGACAAGATAATTACGGTTCACTATTGAGCAACTTTATTTCACAATAACCTAGCAATAAAAACTTTAACGATGCATAAGTATGGGCTGAATTTTCATAATTCCTTACATCGTGCCTGCTTATTACTTGGTTCATTGAAATGAGTCCACAAATTGGTACGATGTAAAGTATCCCATCTATTTGAAGTATCGACGATCTAAGGCTTAAGGTGACCGCCTAAAGCAATATTATTTCAATTATGTTAAAATACCCAATTTTTGAGGTTTGAGGAAGAAAGCTACTTAAGGTCGTCATGCATAAAGCCAGCTATATTATTTTAAAATTTATGACAAGGTCTGGTTGATAATAAATATTTTAAAAGGTTCCGCTAATACAAATATTTCATTTTTAATTATATTATTTTTAATATTCTATATTATTACAGGGATTTGCAACTAAAGTTAGGTACTTAAAATAATTATGCCAAAAACAATGTCAGTTCAAATTCATTCGTCGATTATTTAAGGTTTTAAGACATCCGCTGGAAGGGAAATGTGGATTGCGGTTGGGCCTATTGGATATAGGTGGCATTGAACAAAAAAGGCAGAAATGGTGACGATATACAATATTTTCATATGATAAAACCTAGCAAGCACATGACTGTCCTGGTGGTAAGAGATAACCGTGGCCTATATACACCATAGAATATATTGTAGATGCGTCGTTGTCTTATAGCTGATGTGTTGGGACAGTTGGGCGAAGTTACCAGCTACCCTAACCTCTGTCCAGGAACGTGACACTGTCGCTATGGCAGCAGGAACAGGTTAGGCATTGTACCACAACAGTACTCTAACACCAGTGGTCGTTTCTGTAAAGACCCGTTAGAACTCTGCTTGCCTGTCACGAGATGCCCGACAGGACCGCAGACGTGTCACACAAGAGGGCCGGGACGAGGCGGAGAATGTACAGCTGGACACCAAATGATTGCACAGAATGCATTATCTATTCATGTTCAATTCCTTTGCCAAGGTTGTCTGTTGTTGTTGTCTTTGATATCTGTCGATATCTTAGGGGACACGGGACTAAAGATTGTTTAATTTTAAACAACTTGACTCTTTT